>VWZI01014194.1:237712-251833 GCA_013396835.1 Psilopogon haemacephalus
CCCCCGCCGGCCCCCCCCGCCCCCGGCCCCGCCGTCAGACGCAGCACCCACAGCGGCCGCCCCTCCACCGAACTGCCGATGCTGAAGAGCCGCGCCAGGCCCGGGGGGGCCGCGTCCGCCAACGCCTGCAGCGCCTGGCCCAGTTCGGCCGAGTGCAGGTACCGCAGCGTCTCGCCGGGCGCTGCCGCTGCCGCCGCCTCCGCTTTCTTGATGTGGACGCCGCGGGCCGAGCCCAGCAACAGGACGCAGAAGAGCAGCGGCAGCCCCCCGCAGAGCCCCCGCTCCGCGCTCGCCATAGCCCCACCGCACACCCAGCCCCACCGCTCCGCCGGGCAGCGGCACCGGTAGGCGGTGCCACCGCTCGCCCCGCCCACAGGCGGGCACTCCTTCCGCCGCCCGCCAATGAGCGACGGCCGGGGGGGAGGAGCCGAGAGAGAGAGGCGGCGAGGGACCAATGAGAGGCGGCGAGGAGCGCTGCGTCACGGCGGGGTAGGGTGCTGGGGAGCACTGTGGCGCCCCCTGCGGGATGCGTCGCCACTGTGGGCCGCGCTGGTCCCGCCCGGCCCCTGGCGGTATCGAGGTCTCGGTTCCTGAGGCCATGGTGGCGTGGGGAAGGCTAAGCAGGGGACGTGAGGAGGCGGCGATACCCGCCGGGCGCTCCTCGAAAAGGTGATTTTCCTTCTCCCTGGGGAGAAAGCGGCCTTCGGCTTTCTGTGCTCGGTGTATCCCGAAAGCCCCTGCAGGAGCCGGGCAAGGGAGCGCCCTGACCACGGTGCTCAGCGGGCCCGCGGCTCTGGATTAATGACCCAAAATCGAGTTAATGTGTACAGGAGGATAAATACCAGCACGTGGCAATGCTCCCTGTACCTCACGGGGGTGTCACGACATGCTTTTGTGGCACCCCTCTGAGGCATGGGCACTCTCAGCATCTCCAAAAGATAAAGCCTAACCCCAAAACACAGCCTTGGCCGGGGGTGGAAGCAGCCAGGTGGCACATGGTCAAGCTGCATTTCACCGGGGGCACAGTGCTGCTCCTCCCGCCCGGCTTCCTGGAAGGAAGTACACATGGCCTGCCCTGGCTGCTACCACTTCAGACTCAGAGCATTGAAGACATTTAACACCCTTCGGTGTCCCGTACTGCATGTTGCTGGGTGGCTACTGCAGAACTCATTAAAAGATATATCAATAGCACTCAAAGGTTTCTTCCTTCGGACCTTTGCTAGTTTCTTTGTGGAGGCAGGTGAGACAACGAGAAATAATTAGCAGGAGAAGCTTACTCTGCAAGAAGTCTGTTGCAGTCCATAAAACCCTGCAAGTGGCCATCTCTGGCAGCAGGTCCTGTCGATTCCTGTTTAACTTTTCAGGACTCCACATCTGCTTCCCAGCTCTGGCATTTCCTGTTGGGAGACACAAGATCCACATCTAGCACATAAAAGTGGTTTTCAGGGGAACCCTCAGCGCTATGACTCTCTCATCTCACTGCATCCTGGGATCCTTTGTGCGAGTGATGAGAGGATGCAAACTTCTGAGTGTGGTGTGGCATCAAAAGGGCCCTGAGGAAAAGGAGAGTAAATTGGCTGCCTTCTCGGGGCTCATCTGTGCCACACAGTCATTAGGAGAGGGACAAGCAGGGAATAGGGACTAGCCATCAAAAAGATGCCACAGATCTAATTAAACTGGAAAAGCTGAAAGACCTTGGTCATCAAAATGTTCGTAGAGCAAAAGGGAGAAGAAATGTCAAGAGGGAATTTGGCTGTCTCAGAAGTGATCACCAGTACATAGCTTTAAGTTCTCAGTCTACAAATAAATTTCTCTGGATTTACATAGAGTAATTGAGCTCATTTCCCTTTTTAGCTGATAAAAGCTCAGTTGTCTGGAATCTCAACAATTGTAAAAGCAGCGTGAGGCAGAGGGCTGATGAGTCATGCACTCATTTGCTCAGCAGCCAGTAACAACAAAGCCTTCTCCTTTCCCTGGACCAACCTAAAGGAGCCTTCCAGATCCCTGGGTGAGCAAGACTCTACATTAGGGATCAACTTACAAGAAGCCTCCTCTTCCCCAGCTCTGCCCTGCACTCCTGCTTGCTGAGAGCTGCAGCCCTGGCACTAGATAAGGTGATTACTCAGGGGCTGTGGCTTTTTACCTTACAAAACTCTCATGCAGTGGTTCTAGCCACAGAGGAGAGAAACTTCCTCCTAAAGACTGTCAGCAAATAGTTCCCCACCAACTGGAAAGACAGAGCAGCTCAGTCCTTGCAGATTCCTCACAGAAGGAAAGAGGAATCAAGCCACAGCAGGGAAGTTAAGACTGCTAATATTGTTTGGCAGCACTTCACGAGATCAAATCAGCACTTGACTTTCCAGCCGAGCGCTTCCAAGAAATCCCACTGGTGATGAAAGTTCCTAAGGCAGACAAAAATATCTGAGGCCCAGGCTGTAGAGCAGCCACAGTCTTGAAAGAGAAGCAGATCTGGGAATGCTGCTAGGGAATGTCCTGTTCCGGCCGTCAGAGAGCAAAAAAACAGGCACCCAGTTTAGTGTCCTCCTCAGTCATTTTATTTTCCCAGAGAAAACAAACCCCCTTGAAGTGCAGCCCATCAGTGACAGGAGCATGTTTTCTAGCCAGAAAAATAACAAAAGCCACGGGAACCTGGCAGGTACCTCTGCTATGAGACCATCTTACCCTGTGGCTGAGGCAGGAAACAGCCTTGCAAATTGGTTTGAGCAAGTAGCAAATGGAGCTTCCTGAGTGGCTGGTGCAGAGCAAAGGCTAATGGCATTAACTTTCCCCGAGCACTGCTGGGTGTGGAGGCGGAAAGCTGCTAACCAGGACTCCCTAGATGGAAAACAACAAGAGCCAACATTTAAGTGGAATTTAATGCAGATAAGTCACTTTTATCTCCCACAGGAGACCTGCATTGCTAATTTAACGCCAGGTTCCTTTCACAATCCCTCTTATTTGGGACCGTATTTCTCAGAGCAGGATAAGAAAGGCCACACCAGGGTGCATCTTTAGTCTTTTAAGTCAAGATTGCTGACTGCAGGCACCCACCAGTGCTGAACGTAGCCCAGAGTGGCTAAAAAAGAGAGGGGAGAGCAGTGCTGGCTGCTGGTAACAGACAGCCCTGCCTACTGCAGCTGTTTGGTGAAGCTTTCATACACGGTCCCGAGAGTTTCTGCAGTCCCTTGCTGCTTTCCTCACTGCACAGGAAACCTTGGCAAGTGTCTCAGTGATCCTGATGAAAGGTTAGACCTGCCCTCATGGAACACAGTTGTTTCTTGCACTTGCTTGAAACAGGGAAGAGTTTAAAGGTCCAGGAGCAATTGTTTGAAGTGAAGACCGAGGTTCTCTAAGACTAATTTACTCACACTTCTAAAAGAGAAGAGCACAGCAGGATCAGCAAGCCCAGTAAGCTCCATTCCTGGAGATATTCAAGGTGAGGCTTGCTGGGGCTCAGGGCAACCTGGTCTCATTGAAGATGTCCCTGCTGATTGCAGTGAGGGTTGGACTAGATGACCTTTGGAGGCCACTTCCAACCCAGACCATTCTATGATTCTATGATATGGTTCTCCATGCATCACTTGGAGCACAGGAGACTTCCTACAGCACAGGCAAACAACACGAGGGGAATTAGTAGCTCCAAAATGCATTCTGCTTCTCCAAGCCCAAAGCTTTCGGCACACCTGTCTGCTGCTTTAGCCTTCTGCAGTGTTTACTGCCTCTGAACTTCTGCTGCGGTGATCATCCTGCTCCCAGGGCTTCCAGGAGGTGACTTGGCTGCTAGCTGCCGTGCCTGGGTATCCAGTAGATGGCATCCGTGTCCAAGGCTTGTGCTGGGGCTTCACCATCCCCAGGGCTTCTCCTCGGCTTTGTTCATCTCGGGATCTGTCCCATCATTAATTCCGACTTTTAGTTTTAATGTTTCGTGTCCTCCGAGCAATTGATTTTTGAAATGTTGAAGTATTCACGGATTCAGTGCTCTTTTCACTATCTCTTCCCATCCATTCAGTGGCATAGTGAGGTGAGTGCTTATAGAAGGATCATCAAAAAGAGAATCAATAACACAATTAGGAAAGAAATCCTTGAGATCTGCCCATCGCAGCAGTGTAAAATATGTGGGGTACAGGCTGGAAGGCTGAGAAATCAGGGCACACCACAGGTCCATAATCTTTCTCCTTGGGAAAAAAAACAGGTTTTGTGGGAGGAAACAGGAGTGCTGAGTAAATTTAGGCAGCATTCCCTGACAGCCTGGCTTTCCAGCCCAGATACCTGGCAAGCAGAGGCAGTGGGTTTGGGTGTTACAATCATTCTCCAACAATGGAAGCGTTGCAAAATATCTAACAGTGCATATTAAAAAGGGATTAGGAGTGGGGGGAACCACAAGGAGCAGGAAGAGAGGAGCAGCTTTTCAACAGAGCCTCAGGCATTGTTGCAGAAAGGTGTTTTCCAGAGCAGGATTACAGCCGTGTTACAGGCACTGTTTGCCTGACAAACCTAGCCACAGATACACTCTCCAGCTTCCACCTTTCTGTGCAGATTCTGCCATGCCCTGGACTCCCAAGAGCAGCCTTCAGCTCTCACAACTGCACTAAGTATAAATTGAGTTGTCCTCTGTCAGTGGAAATGCAGGGGATGATGAATTGTGCCCCCTACCCCTGCTGGCACTGAGGACAACCAAGTGGAACCCAAACAGCTGTGAAGTTTGGAGTCAGAGGTTAAGAGACCCAATGGAAAAGGAACTTCTGCTCAATCTCTATCACGTTCTAAATCTGATCTTCTCAGGTTCCTAAGGCTTGGATTACACCCTGGAATAGGCTGGTGTTTATTAATTAATTCCCTTTGGGGCTGTTCAGAGCCATATTTAAAAACAGTCTTGTTCTGAGTTTGTGGTTCCACCACTGCCATAAGGATGAGAGGCTGGAACCCATGTGGAGCATTCTCTGTCTCTATCCCATGGTCTGTCCAATCCAGCCTTGACAGTGCCCGATCCAAACACCTCACACCAGAGACCAGAGGACTGCATCTTTTGGCAGGGAGAGTTATGGAGCATCTGCCTCATGGAAGAGGCTCACCCCAGTCTGAGTCACAAGTGGCTGCTTTACATTCTGGAACATGAGGTTTACGTCCTTCCTAAATGTAATGGAAAGGCAGATAGCACAACCCACAAAACTCTAGACCTCAGTAATTAGACACCCACGAGATAATTACAGCCTGTATAAAAAGCAAAGTGTGAAAAGCCATTGCGAAAGTAGTTCTTAGCGGGCTAAAAATGTCACCTTCCAGTGGCCCCTGCCCAAGTAGCACCTTGCTTTTCTAGTCTCTCTTTCCTTCAGCAGATCTCAGAGGCCACTGCAAAACAGGACACTGCCACTGCCTTCATTTAAAACACATCAAAGCGATGAACCTTAGCTCACCTTGCTGCCCGTCACACAGAGCTGCCACAAACCTGGGACAGAATCTTTCCCAGGTGCCACTTGATGCTGTGCCTTGCCTCATGGCAAGGCCACCACAGAGCACCTGTGGTCTCACAGCTGCTACCCTTACTCTCATTTCTTGTCTAGAAAACTACCCCTCATCTCCATACTATAGAATAGAATAGAATAGAATAGAATAGAATAGAATAGAATAGAATAGAATAGAATAGAATAGAATAGAATAGAATAGGCTAGGTTGGAAGAGACCTCCAAGCTCATCCTGTCCAACCTATCCCCCAGCCCTATCCAATGGCACTAAGTGCCCCATCCAGGCTTTTCTTGAACACCTCCAGGGATGGCGACTCCACCACCTCCCTGAGCAGCCCATTCCAATGGCAATCACTCTCTGTGCAGAACTCCCTCCTTACATCCAGCCTATATCTCCCCTGGCACAACTTGAGGCTGTGTCCCCTCATTCTGTTGCTGGTTGCCAACCCCACCTGGCTACAACCTCCCTTTAGGTAGTTGTAGACAGCAATGAGGTCCCCTCTCATTCTTCACATCCTCATTTATTCTAAACACCTCCTTCTTCTCCTGCTCTATCAATGTAACGCAGTGACCAGAGGGAGCACAGACCTCTCCAGGCTCTCCTGCCTTTGGCTTACATCTTGGCAGGAGCTCACAAGCCTTTTCCAAGCCCATTCCTTTGCCTTTGTCTCTGTTTCAACTCATCTTAACACCAAACCACAAAGGTCATTTTACTCTTAAGAAGAGTGTTTTGAATAAAGTTTGTACTGGACCATAAGCCAACACTTAGTCAAATGCTGCAAGGCCAGGACATAGAATTCCTGGGAAAAAATGGTGGAAGAAGCTATATTTATTTTTAAAAGTTCCTTGAATTGAATGTGAAGGTAAAATGTGAGCTAAAGGCTGGACCCTAATTTCTAGAAGATAAGCTGAGCACTGCCTCTTCAAGGGACTTTGTACACTGCTGGTTTTTTTTTAAGGGTAAATGATTCCCTTTTATTCTAAGGGCAAAGCAATGAACACTTTCAATGCTCATGTTCATTTCAGGTTAAAAAACACTCAGAGGTGATCCACGTTTGCATTCAGCCCTACAAATAAACAGTGCTGCAGCTCCTGTGGTCTCTGCACACAGCCAGCCCTTGCTGCCCACCTCTGCACTGCTGAGGTCTCTACAGACAGAGAAAATACCAAGACCAAGATCGTGTCCCAGGCTCCTCCTGCTCATGAAATGCATTTTATGGCTCTGATGAGCCAGTTCCTGATGAGTGCCATGCCCTGTGCCTGCAGGGACACTGACAGCAGGGAGCATAGAGTCAGGAGGCTGCCAGGAGCTCATCATTTGAACCACATTCACCATCATCCTGCTGAAGTGTAAAGAGGTGAATCCAGCTGTGCCCCCTGCAGACACAGAGCCCATGCCCTCAGCTGTCCCAGCAGTGGGGGGACACTCGCTCTACCTCACAGGGTGCCCAGGGATGAGCTGGCCACAGGACCACCCTGGGGGTACAAACCAGTGAGCAGGACACTCTCTGCCCTCTCCAGTGCCAACAAGGAGTTCAAAGTCTGAATCAAGGCATTTTCTCATTTTCCAGCCAAAGAAGGACATGGTGAAGAGATTTGGGCAGGAAGGGACAAACTGGAGTCTGCTCCTGCTCTAGGATAATCTGGCATAAACTTCCTACAGCTTGAGATAGTGTCATGAACACCCAGAAAGCTGAGAGGGAAAGGTTTTCTTTTTGGCTGCAGGTCTTGATAGCTGATGCAGGAACTCTAATTAGTTACTCATTGTCTCAGCAAGTCTCATAAAAGAGCCAGCAGAGCCCAACAAATACTTTTCTTGGGTGTTCTGGGAGCTCAGAAATCCAGGAATTGAACGAGGCCTTGAACCCATTTTATGGACTCACTTCTTACTAAGCTACCATAAAATATTAAAATTCAGACCCTATAAATATAGAAGGCAAAGAGCTGTGCATTTCTTAGCAGAAGCAGCTTCTCCAGAGACTCTTCCCAAGGTAAGTCCTGTGCTACACCACCCAGACAAGGGTTCCCCTGATAGGCAGGTGACTGGGGACAAAGAACTCATGCAGCAGAGATTAGAGATGTAAACTCCCACCTTGATCCTGCTCTGCACTGGAAAAGTCCCTGCAACAAATCAACTCAGTTTATTCCCTGGTGACCCTGGCCCTGTCTGCGAGGGCAAGCAACTAACCCCCTGCAAGCCCCAAGCAGAGGCAGCCACACTGTGACCCTCTCTCCAACAGACACCAGCTGGTCTCACCCGAGATGGCAAAGAGAAGCAGCCTTGCAGTCCCCTACCAAGTGCCTGTCCTCGTTGTTTGCTTTTTGGCAGGCACAGCCACAGGTAAGCAATGGAAAAAATCTGTCGTGACTTTGCCCAAGCCCCATCCTGCTGATGTGAAACTGTCCAGAGCTGGGCAGTGCCCGGGGTGATGTCCCAGCTCTCAGATGTTCTGGAGGTTCCTCCACCCCCAGAGGACTGTCTGAAGATTGTCTCTGAGTGTAAGAGCAGGGGAGTGGGGAAGCTTTGGCATTTTCCAGCATTACTGCAGCAGCTGCACAGGGATCACAAGGTCACCATTTCCAAACCTGCTCTAAGCAGTGGAAAGTGGGAGGGCTTTGGCCACCTGGGAACAGCAAGGGAGAGAGAAGGAGCTTTGGGCTTGTTTATATTCACAGGGCTATAGTGCCTTTATATTCTGAGCTGTATTTTTAGTTCCTTAATCTATGACACAAGCCACAGCAGTGAGCTTCAGCCCATTACAAAAGTTTATTTCTCATACAGGTTGTTTGTTTACTTTGTTCTGAGGTTTGTATGTTACACAGAGTGCAACCCTCCAGCAGCCAGACTCAGGACTGCTTAGGATACTGCCGTGGAGCTGATTAACTAATTGATACTCTCAAGCACATTCAGTTCCAGCCAAAACCAGGGTATCTGACAGTGGGCACTGAACCAGAGGGTACAGGCAGGCTGCAGTGGGGACTTGCAGCAAGAGAGTCAGCAAGATTGGCAGGATGAGGATGAGATTTTGCTCTGTGTGTTACTTGGTCACTGTTGGGTTGCTTGGGGCAAGCTTTGCCATTCTTGCAGTCTGTTGCAAGCCTGATTTTTATTTTAAATAACTAAAGGAAACATTGTGATGGTGACAAAAACTAAAGTCCCATCTGAAGATAACTGTCAGACTGGATCCTCAACCTCTCAGTCCCTCCTCCAAGGCTGAGGACCTTGAGAAGCTGGCAGGGAACCTTTTGTGGGAAGGCTACAGCTTGGGATGCTTAATGCCTTTGCTCTGCTTCTTTTGCAGGTTTGGAACTGTCTGTCAACAACCACGCTGCTGACTTCTCCCTGTCTGTGTTCCCTGCCTCTGCTGTCTCCCTCTCCTGCCTTGTACAGAACAGCAGCCAGGCTGAGAAACTGGTCTGGTACCGAGGAGATGGGCAGGTGGATCTGAAAGAGGGCAATAATGTGAACGTCAGCAACATCTGCGTGTCCCCAGTCACCGAGTCCGACAACGGAGTCACCTTCTCCTGCAGGCTGGCGCGGGACAAGTCTGTCCAGGTGTCAGTGGTCCTGGATGTCCTCTGTGAGTTGCTGTGGTCTATATCTGTGCAGAATGGCTGGGGTGGGATGAAACCATGGGCTGAGCACCCCAGAGTCTGGGTGCTAGCTGGAGGCGGGGTGTTTTGCACCCTTTTCCACTGTCTTCAGCAAGCAAAAATGCATTTAGGAGGAGGCAGCTCACGTGGCAAGACACTCCCTTTGCACACTGGTGCTGATGGCCTCATCCCATGCCTCTTTTATAGGAGTGGGTGGGCCCTTAATAAGAAGATGATGTGGCTATGTCCCTGCCTCCACCTAGATTCTGTGCCAAGGATGCAAGTCTGGGCAGAGGAGTTATGGGAGTGACTGCCACTGACTGCCCTGCTAATTCCCGGGGATCAAGGAAGGCTGCACCACTGGGATGTGTTACACCACCCAGGGAGGTGTGAGGTTGGTCAAAGGGTGGGCAGCATCCTTAGTGACCTACGGAACCGCCCTGCTCTCAACAGTTCCTCCCCAGCTGAGTGGAGAAGAGTCCCTCCAAGTCGAAGAAGACAAAGCTGTTACTATGAGCTGCAATGCCAAATCCAACCCTCAGGCCCAAACGGCTTGGTACAAGAACAACAGCACCCTGACCCTGCAGGAGGATCGCTACCAGCTGTACCAGACCAGCAAGGTCGTTCAGCTCTCTATACAAAGCCTACAGAAGTCTGACAATGGGACCTACACCTGCGTGGTGACATCTTCTTTGGGAGAGGGGAGAAAGGATTTCCACCTGATAGTTCAAGGTAACAAAGCTGCCGCCAAGCAATCAGCTTTACAAATAGCTCTCCATTCTCTTTCACAATGGCAGCGATCCATTTGGATTAGGAAACCTACTCAAGAGTGTGGTACCTTCCCCACCTTAACTTTTGAAGGCACAATAACAGCACAGAGCTCACCCTGCACCTGTGCCTAGGACCTCAGCACCAGGAAGAGCCTTTCCTGCTCTACCTGTTATTCAAATGCGTTTGGCAAACGTGGCCTCACTCATCCCACTGTCTCACTTCCCACACTGGCAGGGCACATTCAAGTGCAGTTTAAGGCACCTTAGGTCTCACTTGAAGCCTCTTACTCCAACTAGACTACTCTGTCGTGCCCAAAGTGCTGCTCAAGGCAGGAGAAGTTGTCCTCCAGATGAGCGCACAACAGGGAAGTAGAAGCCTTGGGTACTGAGGTGTCAGACAGGTGATGCTAGGCGAGGTGACCCACTGGGCACCCATATCTCACCCACTGCCCAGGCCCCCCTCACTCTTAGAACAGGGAGGAAAGCAATGTTACCTGTGTCAGTGGTGCTCCTGGCCACCCTTATTTCCATGCACAAGAGTGTCTCAGGGATCTTCTCCACGGGCCAACGTTTCAGTTCTTCCTTCAGCTGACTAAAACACAGGATTGGCTCCCTTCTCTCCAGGGGACTAACGCACACAGGCAGCCTGCAGACAGCAGGGAGAGCACAGTTCAAATCAGCAGTGACAGCCATGGGAGAAGAAAGATGTCTTTGCACAGCCCTGTGAAATGTTCTCTTTTACATGACTGTACTCATCCCTCACACACTCCATCTCCTCTCTTTCAACAGACAAGAAGTCTGTTTTTCCCACGGAGGCTGTTATTGCTGCTGCAGTGGTGGTTGGACTCACAATACTTTTTGGACTCATAGCTCGAAGAGATAAAATTTTAAAGGTATGGAAAGCTTTAGTATTGCTTTGCTGCAGTGATCTAGGTTTGTTGGGTTTTTTTAACCTTTTCTATGCTACTTTGTGGTGTTGCTTGCCCCCGTTACACAATTGCTACAAACTAACTTCTGCTTTAGAATTACACTAAATGCATCAAATATCATAGAATCATAGATTCAGGCTCTAAGATCATCAAGTCCAACCTATCACCCAGCCCTAGCCAATCAACTAAGAACATGGCACTAAGTGCCCCATCCAGTCTCTCCTTGAACACCTCCAGGGATGTGACTTCACCTCCCTGGGCAGCCCATTCCAATGGCAAATAAATATTAAATAGAATAGAATAGAATAGAATAGAATAGAATAGAATAGAATAGAATAGAATAGAATAGAATATCAAATAGAACAGAATATAATAGAATATTAACTAGAACAGATCAGAAAAGACCAGAAGAGAACAGAACAGAATAGAGTAGAACAGAAAAGCACAGAATAGAACAGAACAGAATGGAATAGAATAGAATATTCAATATTCTCAGGTGAAAGCATTACCCACTTGCAAGATATTAAAAATAAAAAAAAAAATCCCAAGGCTAGGAAATACCAAAGATAATAAAATGTTTTTTTTCTTCATTTTCAGTGCTTCAAAAAGTCAAGTGAAACAGCTCTGTAAGTATTTGCCTATTCATGTAGCTTCCAAACTCTCACTTTCCTTTAAGCCTCGGCAGAAATAGGAAACAAAAGAGCACTTAGCATGCCCAGCCCCACCCTGCTGAGTTACTGAGCTCTGGTTCTGGCTGCCATGAGTTTGCACCTTGGTCCCACCATGGAGAGGTGTCCAGGGGAGCACAGCTTGACCTCTGCCCTGGCCATCCCAGGGTCCTGGCTGTGCCTACACAAAGGCAGCAGGGAACAGACCAAGGGTGTATCCCCAGCATGCTAAAAGCTTTTGAGGCTGAATGCAGCCCAAGTGAATGCAAATCACATCTCGGTTTTGGTTTTGGTTTGGAGGGGTTTTTTTTCCCCTACTAGGTGATTTTTAAATTTCTTTTCATTTTGCTGCAGGTAAAGACCACAAAGTTCCTGTGCACATCCAGAAAACGTTGGTTTTACTGATGGAACCAAGCCCTGGAGTGAGATGATGAGATAAAGCACTGCAACAAGATTTTTTTTTGGGTCAAGTTAATGGAGTCTCTTACAAAATATAAGTGGTTCTTTGTGTCTGTTCAGCCTGACTTACTGCTCAGGGCGCTGCTGGGGGCAGGGGGTGATGGACTGCCTGGGCTGTTGCCAGATCTCACCCTCCACACGGATGCCTGCAAGGTACGCACGTGCAGCCAGGCGTGTGGGGGTTGGACTGATCCACAGAGGAATCCACACTGGGTTGCCACAGATTGTAATGTTGATGCCCACAAATTAAGTGCGGCGTTAAGCTGGCAGCTGCTGCCTTGGCCTTGTCTTACAGTGCCATTCCACAGGGTATTAGGGGTGGTAGCCACCCAGCTTGCTGACCCTTCCCAGTAATCTTATAGACTACTCAGCTTCTGCTGGCCAGAGCTAAGCTGCCTGGCACTTTGCTCTACCACTGCACCTCCCATCTCCCTTAGCTAAGAACAGGGCAACGTGAGTGCTGCAGCACCATGATGGCAGGAAGACCTCTCTCCATCCCTCCTCCCAACAAATATGCCACTCAAGCATTTTTCTCAAGGTCCTGACAAGCTTTTTAAGGCCTCATCATGTTTTAGAATGGTATATTACTAACACCATCAATAAAGAGTGTGCTGTAAACCAATTGGAGTCTGTGATGCACAAATACTCTTCTTGGAGGAGCAAGGCTGTTGCTCAACAGGAAGCCTCTGCAGCACAACCAACCCACAGTGTGTCCTTGACCAGCTCAGCAAGAGCCATCACCATGCAATGCCACTGCCAGCTTGTGCTCTCAGGCACTGCCTGCTGCTGAGACCCATTTCAAACCCTCCTGTTAAGCGCACAGAGGAGCTGATGCTGCAGGTATAGAGCCTGAAGGCAAAGGGATGGAAGTCTTCAGTGGGACTTTTTTTTTTTGCTCTGGCCTGGAGCAGCCCAGAGGGAGCATGAATCATGGAATCACAGATTGGTTTGGGTGGAAAGGGACCTTGAAAAGCCACACAGTCCAACCCTTTACAGTCAGCAGGGCCATCTTCTACTACTGTGTTCAGTTCTGGGCCCCCCAGTTCAAGAGGGACATGGAACTGCTTGAGAGAGTCCAGCACAGAGCCACAAAGCCATTTAAGAGAGTGGAACATCTCTCTTATGAGGAGAGACTGAGGGAGCTGGGGCTGTGCTGCTTGATGGAGACTGAGAGGTGACCTCAGCAATGTCCATAAATATGTGCAGGTGAGTGGCGGGAGGCTGGAGCCAGGCTCTGCTGGGTGATACCCAATGACAGCACAAGGGGCAATGGGTGGAAGCTGAGGCATAGGAAGTTTCAAACATGAGGAGGAATTTTTTTCCCCTGTGAGGGTGACAGAACACTGGAACAGGCTGCCCAGGGGGGTTGTGGAGTCTCCCTCTCTGGAGACACTCAAAACCTACTTGGCTGTGTTCCTGAGAGATCCTGCTCTGGGGGTGGACTGGATGAGCTTTCAAGGTCCCTTCGAGCCCCTGACATTCTGTGATTCTACTAGAGCAGGCTGCTAAGAGCCCCAGACAACCTGACCTGGAGTGTTTCCAGGGATGAGACATCTCCAGGCAACCTTGGCCAATGTTTCATCATTCTCTGTGTAAAAAAGAAAAAAAGTCTCCCTGATATTTAGTCTGAATCTCCCCTGTAAATTGAAAACCACAACCTTTTGTTCTGTCACAACAGGCCCTGCTACAAATCTGTTCCCACCTTTCTTACCGCCCCCTCTTGAGTACTGAAGGAGCACAGAAGGTCTCCCCGGAGCCTTCTTCTCCAGGCTCCCTCAGCCGGTTCACATCATTGTTGTGGCGTCCTCTGGCCCCATACCAGCAGGTCCACGTCTCTCAGTGCTGAGCACTGCAGGCGGTCTCAGCAGAGCAGAGGGGGACCTGCTGCCCACGGTGCCGGGGACCAGCCCAGGACACAGTCGGGCCTGGGCCCTGAGGGCACGGTGCCAGCTCATCCCCAAGCCCTTCTCTCCCCGGCTGCTCTCAGTAACCGATGGCTGCTCAGAGCCACAGAACCGGACCTGAGCCATACACAGCTGCCGGCACCGCAGCATCCCGGAGCCACCGGGGGCCACCCCAGCCCGCCTCAGGCGCCGGCGCCGAACGTTCTGGAAGCGGCTGTACGAGGGGTCGATGCCCCCACGCAGCAGCGCGACCGCCGCAAGCTTGTCCCTCGCGGGGCGCCGTCCACCTCCCGCCCCCGCGCCGTGCTCTCCCCCCCCGCCCCCGGCCCGGTACG
>VWZI01014194.1:251981-369682 GCA_013396835.1 Psilopogon haemacephalus
GATTACCGGAGGGAGGGGGCAGAAATACCGTTACCTGCGCAATGGGCCGGGGGGGGGGGCGGTTATCGCGGCGCCGGGTGCTGGGAGAGGGGATTACCGGAAGGGGGTGCTGCGGGGCCGGCGGTGACGGTGCCCGTTGTCCCGCAGGGCTGAGCATGGAGAAGGCCGTCGCCTTCACCCGCCGCCTGCGGGCCGAGCCGCAGTTCCTGCTGGCCCAGAACGTGGCGACCTGCAACGACCCGCTGGAGGTGTGCCTGCAGCGGCAGGTGGTGCAGGACACGGTGCAGGTCTTCCAGCACGCCGTGCCCGCCGAGGGCAAGCCGGTCACCAACCAGAAGAACTCCGGTAAGGGGCTTCCTCTGGCCGCCAGCGCCGGAGTGGGGGTCGGTACGGAAGGCTGCGCTTCCACCGTGGCTCTGGCACTTGGGGAGGGCATGATGTAATGCTGCCTGCGCTCCTGCTAGCCAGGACTGCCCCTGAAGTGCTCCTGCTTGCAGCAAAACCCAGTGCCTGCAGCATCCTCTTCGCTCCGTAACGAGCCTGTGGACTTGCGGCACTTGCCTGCTCTCCATGCTGCGTCCTGCGAGATAAAATCGGTTGAGACACCTGCGTTGGCAGCAGATGATTTCTAAACTTCTTAGCAGCTTTTTGGTACTTCACAATCCCAGCCAGCACAGCGGGCTGAAGGCTCGAGGCAGAATTGTGTCATCAGTCCTGTGTTTCAGTAAAAAAAGCTGAGCGTTGCACAGCTCTCGAGCACAGACATTGCAGTTTAATTCTTGGCCCTTTGATCTCTCAGGGAGATGTTGGATCTTCTCCTGCCTCAATGCAATGCGTCTTCCTTTCATGAAGAAATACAACATTGAAGAGTTTGAATTCAGCCAGTCCTATCTCTTCTTCTGGGATAAGGTACAGTGGTGCAGCTTGTCCTAGGGCAGCTTGTGCAATCGGTTCTTAGTGTTGGGACCAAACTTCTTTTGGGCAGGATCACCTGAACAATCCAGGTGCAAAGCATCCATGAGAGGAAAGTTCAAGTCCTTTTAAATCAGAGTCAAGAAAAGTGAAACTTTCAGGTGGTGAAGGTTGTGAAGATGGTTCTGGAGTAGTAAAAGTCTCTTTTCAGGTGCTGTGCATACCTCAAGTGTTCCTTGTAGGAGGCCCAGAGGAACGTGGCTGTCACTTTCTCTTGAGCTTCCAGTCCTCCTTGTGACTGATCATGGAGCTGCTGCCTTTTGTTTTCCACTAAGGGAAACAGAGCAGCTGTAGTGTTAGTTTGGGCCAGGGTTCATTGCATAACTTCTGTGGCACATTTCCTGTTCCCCTATCCTTAAGCACTGCGCTGACTCGCTCCTAAGTATTTGGTCTGTGACAGAAATATGTTTATAGGATAAGCCCTGGAACGTTAGAGGGGAAATGAGGACTGCAGTGGATGAGCAGAAGGCCTCTTCATCTGGTTGGGACTTCTGAAGAACTGAATGCTTAGGAATGAATGAATGAATGCCCAATGTCACCCTTAAAACTTCTCTTTGCTGCCTGTCCACTCCAGGTCGAACGTTGTTATTACTTTTTAAATGCCTTTGTGGAAACAGCTCAGAAAAAGGAGCCTGTGGAAGGAAGGCTGGTACAGTTCCTGCTCTCCAACCCCACGAATGACGGTGGACAGTGGGACATGTTGGTTAACATCATTGGTAAGAGGATTGCTTGCTAAGAGCCTCCTGAAATTGCCTGCTGGGTTAGGAGATGAGAAATGAAATAAAAGAATAATTAAGGCTGAGGCCTTGGAGCTTGCTAAGGGGAATGCTATCAGTGGCTTCCTTTTTAAAATCAAAGACCTTTTCCATGCCAGATTATAAATACTTGCTGGAATCTTGTCTACACATTTGCATACTGCTGCTGCTGACAGAAGCTCAGGAAATACACAAAAGCAATTAGGTGTTCCAGACTTCCCATTCAGTAAGAAGGTTTACCTCAGTCAACAGTAAGGAGGTTTACCTCAATCAGCAGCTCCACAGTGTTTATTTATGTGCCTGTATAAATTTTTTTAGGGCACATGGTGAGGAAACAAGTATAGCTAGACCAGGGTGTGTCTACAAGGCAGAAGCAGAACTACTTAGAGATGCAGCCTGAAGAAAGATAGCATAAAGAACAGCGAGAGGGAAGCGCTGTGGAATGTGGCAATGCTGCTCTTGCAGTCATCCGGCTTCAGTGGGATCTTCCTTACACTGGTTAAGAATGAGCTTCTCCACATCTGAATTACACTAGAATTTGCTTCTCTTTGTGTTGTGAAACAATGTGACACCTTTGTGAGGCAACAAGCCAACAACAGGAGTTTAGAATCACAAAAGGGATTTGTTTTTGTGAAGCCTGGAGGTTAGAGGTTTGGGTTTGTTTTTTTTTACCCATCTAATTGTAATAAATATTCAATCAGGGCAGAGATGACTTTGGATTGTTACATCCAGTGCCTCACAGGGTGTGATCTTTGGTACCATAATGTAGGAGGGAATTGAGCTGCTGCTAGTGTGAGTAAATGCTGAGGAGGAAAGGAAATTGGGAAGTTACTTCACCTTAGATCAAATAGAGGTAATAATTCAGGAGAGTCCTCTAGAAGGTGTTTCAGGAGCTAAATTTACAAGTGATCTTTTGAAGGGTGGAAAGGACTTCTGAAAAAGCACTAACTGGTTTAGAACTTTGGTGTGCTGAATTAAAAGATGCTGAGCAGTTCAGGGTTTCCATTTGTCATGACTGTTGGGTGCTGATCAAAGGTCAAGTCACAAATTAAACTGTAAACTTTGAACACCTGTGAGCTTTAAAGAAGAGACTTTCAGAGACTTTTCCCTTGTAATTTCTGCACAAAGCCCAGCTGTATTTTGCTTGTAGGTTATTAGCAGAAGCAGCAATATCTGCTGTGTGGAAAAGACAATTGCTAACCCAGAGTTCTTCTGCTCCCCTAGAGAAGTATGGTGTTGTCCCCAAGAAATACTTCCCGGAGTCTCATACCACAGAGGCTACCAGAAGGATGAATGAGATCTTGAATCATAAGGTAAAATTGATTGAAATGATGTAATTAAGGGGAAAGGATGCAAATGAACCTGCTCCAAGTGTTCAGAGCCACCTTCATCTTCTCATTGACTGAAGTATTAAGTGCATTTGGGCAACTTTGCTTACTTTTATTCAGAAAGCAGCCTAAAGTATCAGCAAAGCCTGATGTTAATCTTGACCCAGGGACCAGGAGGGTGTATTTTTTGAAGATGGCCATTGCCAGGCTTCAGTAGCTTGATAGGACCTTAGATGGTTTCAATAGCAATTGTTCCTAAGCCTTAAATTCCAAAAAAAGTGAATTCTTGATGTGTGGCTGATGAAGTCTTTCTGCAAAACAGGCTCTTGGCATCTAGCTGGATGTCATTCTACCATTTCATCTACCATTATGCCAAGGTTTCTAGAGGTGACTGCCAAATGGGATGGAAAAGATGAAAAAAAACCCAAACATTTTCAAACCGTTGAGTCTTAAATATCAGCTTTCAGTATAGAATTGTGTGGCTTTGTTTGAGGGAAGGTGTAAGCTTGCTCCCTGAGTTACAGCAATGAAATCGATTTGGGGAGATGCTGCTGTAGGTAGCCAGATTAAAAAGGCAATTAAAGCATTTCTCTTTTTGCTTTTACTGAGGATGGTTTTTTTTCCACTCCGTGTGCTACATACTCAAGGAAAATCGCCTGCTGAAATCCCCATAAAAAATGCAAAACAGGAGCTGAAATGAATTTAGGCATAACAAATGGTGCTAATGTTATTCTGGTCTTGAACACCACCAACCAGCTGGTCTTGAGGGAGCCTCACTCACTGCTCCAGGCCTTATGGATGGTGACAGTAATGGGAAGCACGTGCTGCTCTTTACTGCAAGTTCTGCATGCAGTGGGGAAATGCTCCAGTCCCTTTTTATCAACCAAGAGATCAATTATGCATTAGAATTGCAAAATAGAAAATTTTACAGTAGGAAGACAAGCTGTTCTCTGAGTCACGGGGTGGGGGGTGGGTGAGTGATGTCTTTGGATGTTGCAGCATCAGTTAGGGAACCATGAGAAATTAAGCCCCCAGAAAAGCTTCAGCTCAGTGGTTGGAAATTAGTAATCAAGTTACAACTGCTAGTTATGTTCCTGGGTGTTTTATTTTTTTATTGACTTTAAACTTTTAAGCCATACAATTATCCTGATTAACTCTTATTAAAAATAGTAAGAGCTGGGTTGTTTTTTCTTTTTTAGTGATTTTAAACTTTTAAGTCATTCAGTTATCTTAATTCTTACTAAAAATAGTAAGAACAAAGCCTTCTGAAAGGGGGTTTCTTTTAATTTTGAGAGCATGTTATGAAAGGTGAAATAGGTGCTTGAAACAATCAGATAGGGAATCTTGAAACCTTTCCCATGCTTAGAAAAACAGTTGCAGTAAACCTCCTTTGTCTTTAAACAGATGAGAGAATACTGCTTGCGGCTAAGACACATGGTGGAAAGTGGAACAATGAAAGGAGAAATCTGTGCTGCAATGGACACAATGATAGAAGAGGTAAACATACTTGGGTGACATGAATCTTCGTGGAACATAAGGCTGGAATAGATAAGATTTCTTGCTACTCTTTCCAGAGCTGTTGGATCAGCCAAAAAAAAAAAAGTGCCTTTGGTTTACCTAGGGATGTTTTCTATGCTTGGAGGTAGTAATTTTTTTTGAAGTGTGGCTTGTTGGTTTATCTCCTCCTGAGTTCTTCTAATACCTGCAGATGTGCATCTTGAATTTATAGATTCTGGAGCTATGATGTGTTACAGACATCTGCCCTTTTCTGTAGGAGAGCAACAGCGTTTTGTAGGAGAGCAGCAGCGTTTCGTATCTTGAGACACCAAAGTAGTGGTCTATCAGCCTTTTTTTTAGGTGGTAGGAAAGAGAGAGGCAGGTTGGAAATTGCTTTCCTGATGGAAAACCTTGCAGCACAAAGTGTCGTTGCAGGAGGTCCCCACAAGAGGGCAGAAATGAACAGCAGAAGGGAGCTCTGAACGATGAGCTGAGCCCAGCTGGGGTCTGATTCTGCGGGTAGCAGAGGAAGGACTCAGAGCAGCATCTCCTTCTGGCTGTAGTATGCAGTGTGTTTAATGGTTGGCCCTTCAGCTGCTCACACAGAACAGGACAGTGGCCTGTGTATTTTTATCATTCAGTGGGCCTCATATACTTGATTAAGTAGCTAAAAGGATTTGTCAAAGTTGAGGCTTGTTCTAGTTTAAATGCATGGATTTAAAACCATGGCTGTGGTGCTGAGGGACATGGTGTAGTGATGACCTCAGTGCTGGATTAATGGTTGGACTTGATCTTAAAGGTCTTTTCCAACCTAAATGATTCATTCATTTCTCAAATGTACAAAGCCAAGTGACCCAGTGGTTTTAGTGGCTGTCACTAGGTGACTTCAGAAGTCTTTCTTTTTGCTTTTTGGTTCTGTGTTAGTTTCTCTACAATCCAACAAAAATCAGTATTAGGCAGAACCTACCATGGGATATTCCCTGTAAAGCTTCAGGCAGTCACACTGATGTGCAGGTAGTGGTTAATGTGATGGTTTGGTTATTGGAAATTCATCTTTTGAGCTTCACGTTTAAAATCTGTAGCTTCTTTTTATCTAATTTTAAAGTTAGTTGAGTTGTGTTACTGGAACAAAAGCTCCTATGAAATGTTTGCCTTAAGACCATCAATCATTCTGTGCTCTGAGCCTACCCCAGTAGGTTGCTAATCAGCACTTAGTTCAAAAGTTAATTAATACAATTTACATCCAGTGTGTGTGTCCAAAAGCCCTTGCAGGGTTTTCCAGCAGACATCAAAAGCTTCCTAGAGATGGTCATTTGTAGGGGAGTGACATGCAGTTCACTGCAAATTGTCTCTTCATTTGTTTAAAGCCTCTTGCCCTCTGGTAAAAGATCCTGGGACCAACATTAAAGGTCATTAAGTGATTGCAATTTGTTCTGTGAAAGGCTTTTGCTTAATTCACTGGAATTAAGTGTTTCCTCTTGCAGTGGTAATGCTGGTTTGAAGCTGAAGTGGATTTCCTTTCAATAAACATCATTGTGGCATTGTGCAATTGCACCTTTCTGGTGTACATGAAATCCCACCAGCTTTAAAGGCTTGGGACCACTCATTCCACATGGTTCTGTGCAGCATTGCCTCTCTTTCTGTACACCTGCAGTTTGATTTGCATAACAAATCTTGGGTCTGTCAGACTGGGAGGCAGCACTGCAGCCAAAATGGGGCAGTTGTGTTGGAACACAAGATTAAATATTCACTCCAGAACTCTATAAACATTCTTCTTATCAAACCAGTGCACAGCAGGCCAGGAGTTGGAATCAGTGCAGTGCATGTGATTGAATTTTTCTGCCTTTACTGTACTCCTTTGTGGACTCCTTCTTATCAGCAATGCCTTTCTTTCCCCCCTCCTCGTTCTGTTTGGGTTGTAGCACAAGCCACTCTTTCTTTGCTTTATCTTGGTTCTAGTCGTTGCTGTATAAGTCACTTTTTAGTTTCACTGCATCTGCTTGTTTTATTTATTGATGGAGGAAGCTTGTGAGATACCAAGAGATGGCCTCTGATGGGTGTGGTGGCAAAACAATGAAGGGAGGCCATTCCCAAGCTCTTTTGCCTCTGTTAACTTGAGACTTCTGTCTCCATTTTCTTTCCTCTGGCTGGAGCCCACTTGCTTGTTCTCCTTTTAGGCATTTTTTTTCACTTGTTTATTTAATGTTCATGGCTTCATTTCTCACCACTTGGGGATATCTGAGGCAATGTGGGTGTATCCACAGCAAATGCTACCTTTTGTGCAGTCGGTGCAGAATTAAATATTTATAGTAGCTCGGGGATTTACATTTGCTCTTTAACATATTTATTGAGAAATAAATGTTGAGTTCCTCCAGTAAGAGCTCCAGCCCACACCCTCCAACTCCATAATTAATCTCTTTGCTTGTTTTCTGAAATTGCTTGGAGGAAGAACACCTTCATTTGTGTTTTGTGCAGAGCCAAAGAGTGTTACTTAGCATGAATGTTGCACTCCTTTTGTTGTCAGCACAAAGCGAGTTCTTACGGAGCCTTAGGATCCACACAGATCAGCTGAGCTGGCTCCAGGAGGAGTAAGGCAGTTTTGAGGAAGGTTTTCTGTCTCTTTCTGTGAAAAGTCAGAGGGAAGTGTGAAGACTAAGAGCTGAGAAAAGCTGGCACAAACCACAGGCATTGAGTCCTACTGAAGAAGGTGTAGTTGAGATTTGACTTCCCCCTTCCAGTTGAGCTCTGACTCCCCTTTCTCTTATTTTAAGTAACCAGTTGGTTTCTTGCAAGGAAAAGACTTCTCATACTCAAAACATGGACAGAGCTTCAGCTTCAATGTCAGCTGAAGTCAAACAGATTCAAAATGGTTTGAATGTGATTGAATTCCCAGAGTACCTGTGGCAGATTCTGTTAAATATCCCTGAAGGCAGTCATCTGATTAGACTGCCTGTGAGTTAGCACATCCTGTGATGAGCCTTGGGAGAAGGTTCAGGAGTGATTCCTAAGTGCACCTTCACATTCTGACTTACAGGGAGGTTGGTGACTTGAAACCTGTCCAACCTTTTTGTGCTAAAAATCAGTAGAAAGCTGCCAGATGTAAAGGATGTCACAGCCCAAAACTAGGCACAGTATTCCAGGTGTGGTCACATCTGGGCAGAGTAGAGAGGAGGAGGAGGAGAACCTCCCTAGATCTGCTGGACACATTTTTCTTGATCCCTATAATAACCTGCAATTGATACACTCAATCTAAGCTTCTGCTTTGCCTGAGAATGTAGAGGGTGAGAATGGAGACATTCTGTTGATCTCCCTTTGGCCTTTCAGATAGGTTTTGAACTGAACTGTGGAAACGCTTAAGATTTCCAGAGCTGGACGCAGATAATTCCTGTTATTGATGTTCTTCAAAGATGACCCTCAAGATCCCATTGCCCCATGGTTCTCATGTGGAGAAATCCATTCACCAGTGGCTTTGCAGTGGTGGGAGAGACAGTTCTGCATGTATCAGCAAGTTCACTGCTATTTGCTTCTTGGGGCAGGTATTCAGAGTAGTGAGTACTTGCCTGGGCAACCCTCCGGAGACCTTCTGCTGGGAGTTCCGGGATAAGGAGAAGAACTACCACAAGTATGGCCCCATGACACCAGTCCAGTTCTACAACGAGCATGTGAAGCCTTACTTCAACATGGAGGACAAGGTGGGGTGTTGAAAGACAGCTGCTTCCTGGATCTATATTGCTGCTAAGTCACTCATTTTCCACGATTGCAAGTGCAACTGCACAGTGTGGGATGAGTACTGCTCCTGCAGGTCACAGCCCTGTGCTTGTTCTCCCCATTTTCTCTCTGTGCTTTTACCCTTCAGTTGCTGTGCTCTCATATTGCATTTCTGTGGAGATTCTGCATTGTTAAAATGTGTAATGATCCAACTGGGCATAAAATGCCCTAAGAGAGCCATCAGAGAGCATCACAGAGCTGCTGTGAGGTGAACTTCACAAACCAAAACCCAAGCAAAACCTTAAACGTGGTATTTCAGCCAAGTGATTTGTTTGGGACAGGCAGCTGGGACCAAAGCAATTCTCTGAAAGCCTTACAGAAGTTGCATCTTAATTTATGACATCTTGGTTCTCTGTCAGATCTGCCTAGTGAATGATCCTCGACCTCAGAACCCATACAACAGGCTGTACACAGTGGAGTACCTGGGCAACATGGCAGGAGGGAGGAAAACTCTCTACAACAACCAGCCTGTGGAGGTCTTGAAGAGATTAGCTGCAGCATCCATTAAGGATGGCGAGGTTGGTTTGTTTGCCTTCATGGATGGTGTGGTGCAGCTCTTGCAGTGGAAGACTCACTCAGATATGGCCTAGACGTGACTCTCCCTTCTGCTTGCAGGCTGTGTGGTTTGGCTGTGATGTTGCAAAGCACTTCTATGGCAAGCTGGGGATCAACGACCTGAATATGTAAGTAGCAACTGAAAACAGAAAACCATGTGGGATACTTGGCTAGGACATAAACAGTCCCTTTAGCTGGGTAAGAAACTAATTTGTACATACTTTGGATTATAAACCCCAAAAGTAATTCAAACAGCACCAGAAATCTGCTTCCACTTATTAAAAACCTGAATCGTTTAAAAACGCACTTCAGGTGGTGGCTAAATGTTGTTGCTCGTTAGCCATTCTGTGATTCCATGATTAGACTTCTCTACTACCTGCTGAGAGCAACTCCTAAAGGGATTAATTTATCATACAACGGGTTGGAAAGGCCCTCCAAAGGTCATCTAGTTCAGTTGTGCTCCATTTTTTGCAGTTTCTTTTTGACACCAAAAATAGTTGAACTTGTAGCCTGCGCAATGGCTCCTGGGACACTGCAGTGTGACCCTTTGATATGCTCTAAGAATTCTCCATCCCATCCATCTTTTCTGATGTTGCTGCTGTGTCTTCAATAGATTCAATCATGAGCTGGTGTTTGGTGTCTCTGTCAAGAACATGAACAAAGCAGAGCGGTTAATCTTTGGGGACTCCCTGATGACCCATGCCATGGTGCTGACAGCTGTCACTGAGAAGGTAGAGTCTCTTCTGAAGTTCTGATGCTTGCACAGTTGTGTTTGACTATTCTGGCAGCTCGTTTCTGTGTTCTGGGCTCATGCACAGTGTAAGCTGCTCTGGTGGAGTTCAGCATGTGCCACAGCACCCTGGTGCATGAAGCTGTCTGTTGTAGGTTGTCTGTTCTGCCTCTCTCTGAGTCTTCAGAACTATAAATATTTCACAAGGAAGGATTTTTAGACTAGTCAAGAACTTCTTTACTTCTTCCCACAAACTTTTATTGGAGAAAGGGAGAAGTCAGCTTCTATGTTTAAGATACCAGAAAAACTACACTCATTGATGCTTAAATGCAGATTCTGATGTATCTTGCTGAGTGAGACATCTTTTGTCACCATTTCTTGCCCAGTCCAATTCCATGGGTTAGTCCAGTCTGCTTTACAGCATGAAGCTCCTGTTCCAATCCCATGGGTTAGTCCAGTCTGCTTTACAGCATGAAGCCTCTGTTCCAATTCCATGGGTCAGTCCAGTCTGCTTTACAGAATGAAGCTCCTAATAAAACGCCAGTAGGAGGCACTTTGCAACAGCCTTAACCTCCTGCAGCTCCCTGGCATGTGACCCCTCTGACCTACTCATAATTAGGGAAGGGAAATGGTCTCCAAAATAGCTCTGTGGCAGACAGTAGGCCGAGGTGGATCCACAACTGAATCTGCTCCTGGCAGTGTAACAAAGCACATATGAAGTTAAGAAGAACCATGTGAAAATTTACAACTCTGGGTTATCTGCAGTGTTGATGTTTTCCATTTATTTCCAGGAGGAGTCATTATTAAAGTTTCTTTGAAGTGATCTCTTCCTGTCCAATGTGACCTTGGCTTGCAAAATAACAGCTTGCACATAACTGAGAGTTTGTTTGAGCTCTGGAGGTCGAGGACTTGAGCTGGGACTGCTTTGTCATAAGAACTTTTTGGGTTTACCTTTTTTTTCCTTATTGTTCTGCATTCTGAGCTCTGCTTTGTGTATCAGGTTGCATGAACACATCCTTGAAGTTCACCGTTTTTCAGTTAGATACTAAAACGTTTTTCTAGTGTTCAGAACTTGTGTATCCAGGACTGAAGTCTGTATCTTGGTGCTGACTGTACCCAGTCACTGGTTGCACTTCACAGGCAGCTCCAATCTGTGGTCTGTATTCTTAAACTCACTTTTGCCTGCCTGAGTGTATGTTTGCACAAAGTGATCAGCTGTGACCAGATCTCATTAAGAGAAGGATGTGTAAAGGGTCAGTATGTGATGGATGATGCCTCCAAAATCAAAAGACAGCTGGAAAGATATTATCCTACAACAAGTTCAGCATGTAGAGGCTTTTCCATGTTCCATATGGACTAAGTTGTTTCTCCTTTGTGGGAACAAGTTGCCTTATATTAAACCTTAACTTAATCTAAAGGAGCTTTGATACACTGAGTTGTAAAATGTAATACTTTGAATTTACCTGCTTTGTAAAAAAGGCTTTGAAGATTCAAAAAATCCTATTACAGTCTTAACTTAACAAAATGATGTGTATTAAATGGAAGCTTTGGGGTTAAGACTTAATGTATATAAATGTGCTTATCCCAGTTTCTTTCTGAGAGCATCAACAGCTGACTTCTTAGTCACAGTTTAGGGACTGTTCTATTTTTAAAGGAGAATAGGAGCAATGCAGCAATAGTCCATGGGATATTAAAGTGGGATGTTTTCCAGTTTATGGCTTTGGGTTTTGATTTGGTTTTGTAATAAGAAAAAAAAACCCAACATATAATTTTAGTAGTTAAAAAAATAACTGTTTCCTCAAGGGACCTGCTGTTTGAAGGAATCAACAGTTCCTTTTGTGGCACAGCCTCTGAAGCTGTTCTCAGTGCTTTTATGTCCTTGGTAGATTTGAGCACACTCCAGAGAAGGCACAGTGCATGCCAGAACACTGCTTGCTTCTGAGCATGAAGTCCACTGATAGGTGACAGGGAAGACTGCTTGAATTCTGCCAGTCAGCTAAGTTCAAACTCAGACTTAGTTTTATTTTCACCAGAAAACTTAAATTTATACATATTAGAGGCTCTCTTCTCAACCACACTTCCTCATGCTTCATGCAAGCAGGCAGACAGGCATTTGAGAATTTAATTTTCCCAACCATTAGTAAGAAAAAGGTGTCTGAAACTCACCAGTGCCTGTAGGCTTTTGGGAGTGGAGCTATGCTGGTGCTGGATTTAGCCTTGAAAGCACTGAGTGCCATAAACTGGGGTGGTCCTTCAATACTGAATAGCCATCAACTTGTTTTGTCACAGGATGGGCAAGAAGATGCCTTTGAGAAGTGGAGAGTGGAAAACTCCTGGGGTGAAGACCGTGGTAATAAAGGTAAAGTGATTTATAGTCATGGCAACACAGCTGGAGTTAGTGTGAGGAGGTGGAAGGAGATTGTGCTGTGTCCTTTACCAGGACGTGCATGCAACCAGCCTGCAGAGAGCATGTTGGGGCACTGTGTTCCTGGAAGGCAAACATTCTTCACTTCGATGTGATTTACATCCAAGTAAATTGAAGGTGAGCATTGAGTGGAGAAGCAGGAAATGCCACCGGATAAAGCTGCTGCAGTGGTTCCAAGTGCAACTGTAGAGGCAAAACCCTGAAATATCTGGCAGTACTGCTCTGAAAATATGGCAGCACTTCTGAGATGCCAGGAACTCCAGTGGGCAAATAAGCTGATCTTTTAGGAGAGGGAGAATAGATAAAGGAATACTTCACAGTATGAAATTGGAGCTGCACTGGACAGAAATGCTTTCTCCTAGTATGAAAGGAAAAGTAAAGACTTTAGTGCTGAAGTGTTTTGGCAACAGAGCTGAGTGGGACTCTGAACATTACAGCTGCCTGATCTTTGGGGCCTCTGGCTGATAGTACTTAAGTCTTCCTGAGTCACTTGTGAAAACACAGGTGGTTTATTTCCCTTGAAAGCACTGCCTGTCAACCACTGTGAGCTTCTGTAAATAAGGAGATGAGGATATGGCTGGTTGTGGTGTAAACTGTTGTAGCTCCAACACCTGTCCCTAGATTTTAAAAAAGAGAGAATTCTGGTTGTCTTTTTGAAGCCATGCTGAAAATGTGACTTGTGACATCCTTGCAGTGTCCCTCTCTGGCATGAAGCACCAGCAAAAATCCACAGCTACTGTGCAGTTCCACCCATGGCAGGCTTTCTGCATGAACTTGCTTTCCTCTTGATGCCTCTCAGCCTGCTCTACTGAACCTCTCCAAAGGATTGTAAGCACTGTAGGGTTTCAGGGTGGATGTGCCAGCCTGCTGTGGCACATGGGCAGGCAGTGTGGACAGAGGGTGAGTCACAGCTGAGCTGTGCTTTAGGAAATTTGCTTCTAGTTGCTTCCCTGCTTAGCCTAGGAATGGCCAGAGGCTGCTTCTCTGCCAGGGCTGGGGGACCAGCTCTGCCTTTGCTGGCCCTGGCTGAATGGGACTGATGATGTTGAAACCATTTTCCCCTTTGCTCTGCCAAGGCCTGCCACCAGTCAGCTTTTCCTGTAGGGAATGGAGGGGGAACTCCATGGTTTTCATCTGAGGCAGGCCGGATGTGGGCTCAGCCATGGCATCAGCTTGCTCACGAGCATGCCAAGCCAGGCTGCAGCATGTCCCAGGGCACACCCCAGTAGTCACTGCTGACCACATTCTTCTGCTGCACATTAATCCCAAATGTTGTGTTTGTGACAGACATTTCCCAGGATGGCTGGGTTGTCTTTTGGGACTAGACTATTTCTGGAAATAGTTTTAGGATGTGGTCTTACTCATAAGCTTTTGACATCTCATCCACGATCAGCTAACCAAACCATGGACTATCCTTGGAAGAGTGTCTCAGTTTATGCTTTGGCCCCTTGGTCTCTCAGTTGTCTGTTCTGAGTTAGCTGCATGCACTTGGAGCAAAGTATTCCAATAAAACCTTTCAGTCTTGACAGAACAATGAGGCTGTTGGTGATCAGCCTTCAAGGCTCATTAATGTGACAGTAGTAAGATGTACTTTGGAATGTTGGATGGAGTGAAGAAGCCAAGTCACTACTAAAAAAGTAACATCAAAACTTGTCTCCAACTACAGACTAATAATCTGAAGTACTCTTATGAATAATAAGAGACTATAAAACATCAAAATGCCTTGCTAGCTGTGCTTTCACTGTCAGAACACTTTGTTTTGAGACACTCCAGGTACTTGGTTTCTGATGTTGTTGTGCTACTGGTGTTAGAGGATTGTTTCCAGGGAGGAAGTGTCTTACTCCACCTGCTTTGCAACGCTCAGTGTGGACTTTGGTTACTACTCCAAACATTCTGAGGTTAATAGGTGTGTCAGCAGCTTTGACTGTCCTAGCCATACCTGCTCCTTGGCCAAGGTTCAGAGTTGTTACTGAATACAAGTGGAGGAAGGCTGAGAGTTTGGCTGTCCCTCCCAAGCCATGCAGTGGAGTGCTGAAAGCTGATACTGTTTGTAGCAGCTGCACCTGCTGAGCTGTAACTGAGCAGTGACAGTTCTGGGCGCTGTTACTGGGCTTGGAGCATCAGTGAATGCTCTGACACAGCTGCAGGGGCTGAGATTGGTGTGTGGAGAGCTGAGCATGGAACCAAAACTAGAGCAGCTAGAAATGAAAAGCATAGTGCATTAAGCTCTAAGGTAGAAAAGACACTAAATTAGCCCGGGTTTGTAAGCTTAACTTGCTGCTTGGTTTGCAGCTTATTCTCTTCAGACATCTCTCCTCCAGCTCTGGACTCACTTTTCACCAGTTAGTTTCAGAACCATTGCAGAGGAACTGGTTGCTCTTCTGAAACAGAGTAGGACTCCAGTGTGCCTTGAGCAAGCCCTTGCCCATACCTTGTAGGCATGTGCTGTGTGGATGCCTGTGTGAGTCACTGTCATTTCTCTGGTTTGTAATGCTGGAGCCCAGGGTCTCTGGAAAGTCTTGCTCACACTGTTTTGGTTAGGGAGTTGCCTGGAGAAATGTCTTGGCAGAAAATCCCATCAGAAGGAAGCTTGACTCTATTCTCAGACCTCACAGAGGTGAATCCCTGAATGACTTTCTTGGGTATGATCAAGCCACCCACTGCTGAGCTGGAGGCAGTGGGGGACAGCCTTCAGAGCTGGCTCTCAAACAAGAGGCAATGACAGGGCTTCATCCCTTTCCTCCTGCTCTGTCTTTTTACTCTGCAGTGTCCAGTACTAGCTAGTGTAGAAGGGTGAGCATTTGCAGTCTCTTAGCTCTCTTGTTGGCAGTGATCTTCTTCATCTTATCTGCCCTGTTAAGGAATGGGAAAGCTGTGCTTGGATAAATGCAGCATAGAGGACCAGAATCCACATCAGTAAGGAGGCAGCCAAGAGTGATGTTAAACTTGGCACATCCCAGCTGAGGCCCAGTTGGGTGTGGGGGATACAAGTAAGCTCTAACTCCATTATTTCTTGGACAGCATGGTGAAGGGTACAGCCTGCACAGAACACCAGAGACCATCCTTAGAGCAACTGAGAAAACAAACAAATGGCTTGGTGGTGGGAAATATTAGTGGGTTTTGATGTGGAGTCCCTCCTGCTTGCCATACAACTGTTTCCCCAGACTTGCTTGGTGCAAGGCTAGAAAGAATCTTGACTCCTGGTTTGGATGTGATGAGATGAAGTTAGTTACTCACACCCTGTGGAGTGAGCAGAACTGAAATCTTGTGGCAGCACTTCTTCCAGGGAAGCCTGGGGAAGAGCCTAGCCTTGCCTCTCCTAAATATTTAGTAATTTCATGTCTATTCTAAAAGGGTTTCTTAGAATCCCATCTGGTTTGCCTCAGCTGCTGACAAACATTGCTTGTTTTTTGAGGTAAAGTCATTTCCAAGGCAAATATTTCCTTTCTGTGTTGTGCTGGCACTTTGTCAACCACAGAGGCAAGTTCATTTGCTCTGTTTCCTCCTTTGTTCTGCAGAGTTTGTTACCTGACTTTGAACCCAGCATATCCCATCAGATAGTGCTCCCCTCTAACTTGCTTTTAGAAAGCTAAGTCACATTATCAGATCCATCTGAAAGGGGTCCATCTGCTTGTTTTGGCATGGAAAGAACTTCCTTGAGATACATCTCCAGCTAAAAGTTCTCTTCCTTTTGACTTTTAATCTCTTGTGCTGGCTGTTGCATACATGTCGTTGTACAGGAAGGCATTTTAAGGGTTGAACTGTGGACATTTAGTGTCTGCTGTGTATAAATCATCCCATAAATACACTGTGGCAGAAGGGCTCTGATTTGTCCTCCCCGTGGAGGGGTTACAGCATAAGTGCAATGTGGCTTGTGCTAGACCCTTTGGGCTTTATTTTCAGGTCCCCAATTCCTAAATTATTGCATAAATTCAGGCCATTCATCCTCCATCCTCTCTGGCCAGCAGCTTTGTCAGTTCTAAAGTGCTGCATATTCAGCTTTAGGTTAGAGAAATGTGGACCAGCCTCATCTGTATGCCTTGAGGTGCTGTGTTCTGGTACAAGATGATGCTGTTCTAGGTTGTTCTCCATATCCTGGCCTTAGTATACAAATAGTTTGAGTAGAAGCAAGAGATTAATTATCTGAGTTAACAGCCTGTTGTGTGCCCTGCCCAGAAAACCCAGCAAGTTTTGTTTCTTTTCCACTCCTGCTTCTTACCTGGGTGCAAGGCAGAGCTCAGGGTTGCCTCAGGCAGGCTCTTAGGTGCATGTATTGCTGACTATAAAGTTATGTCTCCTTTTAATGAAGGAATTGATAATGGCTTTCATTGTGACACTGGGCAGAGACCTTCTCAAAGAGCCACCTTGCTTATTTGCATGGTCTGAAGTTCTGCTTTGACGTTTCCTTCTTGTGCAGACACTGTGATCCTAATCAGCACTGTCAAGCTTTGAGATACAGGATGTCAGAAGCAGGGTTCATTATCCTCTCAGGGTGCAATTACTTGTTGGCTCTTGGGAGTGAGAGGTTTTTGTGTGTCCCAAGAACTCATATCCTGAAGAGAGAATAATCAAGGCAGCTGCCTTTGGCAGTGTTTCCAAAATGGTCTCTAGCTTGGATTACAATTGATAGGGTTTTTAATTTATGGGAATTATCTGATCTCTTGCTTTAGAAACAAGATGGTGTAGATAGATGCATTTATTGTCCATATTCTTTGGCCATTTTCTTGTTTCATTTGATTGTGCTATGATACTGTGTAAGGACATGAGGAACTTTATTGCATAAAGCCTTCTCATCTGTCTTCTAGATGCTTGCTTTCTCTCAGCCATTCTCACTGTCAGTTCACCTTGAATAGCTTCTGCCCATGGGTAGCTCTCTGCTGGAATCTGTGACACTGTAAATGTGACTTCCCCCCTCCTTCCCCAGCTCAAAGGCTGCTCACTAAAATTCTCAGGGAGGGAAATTGTGGTTTAGTTGAGCCAAAGTGTTATTTAGCCAGCTTTACATGGGATGGCCTCCTTACTGCAACAACCAGAGCAGCAAAGGTTTCCCAAGCCAGTGAAGGCTTAGATACTCACTTTGGAGAACTTCCTTTTTCTTAGCAAAATCCTGAACGTTTCTAAAGCCAGAGACTCAAGACTTTTTTTACTTTCTGCCTTAAATGCCTTTTTTTTCTTTTTAATGATACATTCACTTGAGTAGTCTTCATGCCTGTTTTAACAGAGGAAATACAAATAGTGAGTATTTAGCAGGCTTCTTGCTTGGTCTTTCAGTGCAGGTGAAGGATGCCCAGTTAGCCTAAATTTAATTTCATAGAATCAGTCAGGGTTGAAAGGGACCACAAGGATCAGCCAGTTCCAACCCCCCTGCCATGGGCAGGGACATCAAGCCTGGCCTTAAACACTTCCAGGGATGTGGCCCCAACTGCTCCCCTGGGCAACTCATTCTAGGCTCTCACCACTCTCATGCTGAACAACTTCCTCCTCACATCCAATCTGAATCTCCCCACCTCCAGCTTTGCTCCTTTCCCCCTAGTCCTGTCACTCCCTGACAGCCTAAAATGTCCCTCCCCAGCTTTTTCGTAGGCCTCCTTCAGATCCTGGAAGGCCATGATAAGGTCTCCTGGGAGCTTCCTCTTCTCCAAACTGAACAGCCCCAAATCTTTCAGTCTCTCCTCATAGCAGAGTGATTTCTTAGTGATTTTCTTTGAGCTGTGTGAAGTATGGCTGTGCTGCTGCCTCATTCATAGGTGAATTCTTGTCTCTGCTTCACTGTGTTGGTGATGATTGTGTTGTAACCAGCTGTTTCCATCCACAGGTTACCTGATCATGACTGATGACTGGTTCTCTGAGTACGTGTATGAAGTGGTGGTGGACAAGAAGCATGTACCAGATGATGTCTTGGCAGTGATGCAGCAAGAACCAATTGTTTTGCCAGCTTGGGACCCTATGGGGGCTTTAGCCAAGTGAACTTCAGAGTATTTGCCTCCTAATGGTCAACCAGAAGTAGATGCAATAGAGAATTCCAGTGGTTGGAAGCCATAGCCAAATGATAATGTGACCAAGCACTCAGCATGGTCCAAATTCTTGAAATGTAAGTTAAGGATCTTTGGGAAATAGCTCTTTACTGACCTGGCTGAATAAATCTGACTCTCCAAAACTGAAAAGGGAATGGGGGAGGGGTGTGGAAAAACCTCATCATAAGTCTTACAAGTGCTGTCCATGGCAGTTTGATTTTACCTTCCACTTTTAATTAAAATCAGCTTAGTGACTTAGTTGGAATTATTTTGACCTGTGTTTTCCCTAGAAAGAGATGGCCATAAGAGGTCCTTTAGAAGTATCACCTAAGTGATTGTTAGAACAAATACATGAAGATACTCAGCACTTAACCATCCATGGTCAGACTTTTACCATAAAAGAACCCCCTCAAATATTTCCTCTTTACATTTTTAGTTTTACTGAAGTAGGGAACATAAGAATTGAAACTGCTAAAAACCGACCTTTAGACAAATTTTCTTTTCCAGCAGAATTACGGGGAGGGGCAGGGGGGAATTCAAAAACCATTTCATTGAGGGTTTCCAGTTTGACTTGGGTTTATTCTTCCATTAAGCTAGGACTGGAGAACCCATTTCTAGGCCCAGTGCTGTGTCTATGTGCACAGGAGTGCTATTTTTCCATTTTATTAGCAAGAACAACCATAAATATCCTCACAGGTGGAGTTAGTGTCATGCTCAACAGGAAAACAAGATCCCAACATTTTAATTGCTGCATTTTATTTGGGTGTTTAAAAAAAACAAAAAACAAAAACAAAACAACAAACCAAGATGGTGCTATGAAGCTTTTGAATAAACACTTTCTAAAGTGACTGCTACAGAGATGTTTGGGTTTTTTTTGGGGGGGAGGGTTGTTGGTTTGGTGCTTTTAGGTTTTGTGGGTTGCTTTGTTGTTCTATTTTAAATGAGCCTCATGTAATTGAAGTGGGAGGATAATCTGGGACCTGTGAATTGAGGTGAGCCAGAATGTCAGCATAGCAGGGAGACATCTGACTTGATGTTCTCAGTAGTCAAAGTTGCTCCTCTCTTGCTGAGCAAAGATTGTAAGGTAGCTTGAGGTGGAGAGGGAGGCATCACTCTCCTTTCACTCATAAATTGGTGTTTTAAGGAAGGGAATTTTGTTCCCACTGGTAAATTTGTTGAGAAGTCCTGGTCTCTGAGATCAGGTGAAGAACTGGAGTAGATTGCCTGAGAATGCCTCCATTGTTAGAGACCTTCAAGAAGAGCTTACAGAAGAGGAGGTCAGAAATGGCATTGTTAGAGGTGATCCTTCCTGTTGGCAAAAGGGATGGCCCAGGTGGTCTTTTAAGGTCCCTTTTGGCTTTATGGCTCTATGATGCACTGTCCCTACCTCATGCTGTTACTTGCATCGAGGCAAGTAAACAGTCTTGTACTTGGTGCTGAACCCTGGTGGCTCTGAAACAAAGCCAACCCCCCCTGGGAAGCTGTATTATGCACAATGTTTGGATTATGACTAATGTGTTGTTTGGGGGCTTTTTTTTCTTCCCAAAGGTCAATATTTCAGTCTTCCAAAATCTTTCTGCTTATGACATTACACCAGCTCTCCCCTTTCCTCCATGCTATCTATGAGATGAGCATAGCAGCCAAAGAGAGTCAACTTTTTTTCCCCCCCCCTCTAGAGTTTTAACTAACATTTCTGTTGCCTGTGGCAGCGCTGATGAGGATTGGGTTTGACAAATTAAAACTGGTTTTCAGCCAGTTTTTGTTAATTTGAGTATTTAAAGCATTGTCCAACATGTGCTTATCTCTGCAGCTCTTGCCCAGATATTTCCCTGCACAGCTTATACAATAGTATGGGTTGTTTGGTTTGTTGTTTTTTTTTTTTTTTCCTTTCCCTTCAACTAAGCACAGAAAATTCACATGGCTAAAACAGGTTATAGGGAGTGAAGCCAATCTGGCAGAAACAATATTTTATGCCCAGCAGTTTATAAAGTTCTTTGTAAGGAGTGGGGAAGAGGAGGAGAAACACATGTCAGAGGGAGAGCTGTACTGCTTCTGCTCTAAGGGCAGTTGGACAAAATGTTTTAAGGTTCATGCTAGTGAAACTTCAGATAAAAGACTGGCATGGTATGGGGCAGGGTATTCTGTTTTGTGTCAGAATAACCCATGCAGACCAGTGCTGTGCCCTTGATAAGGACCAGCACTTGCATGTTCTTGCCCAGTAGCCATCTTTGCTAGCCATAAACCAGTCTCTGATCTGGGCAGGTGGGCTTGGGTTTAAAATACCAGCTTGAAATGTGAATACAATCAGGACACACAAAATGATTTGCATTAGCAGCTCTTGTTGATGCAGTGGGATTTGCTACCCATAAACCAGTCTCTGATCTGGGCAGGTGGGCTTTGGTTTAAAACAAGCTTGAAATGTGAATACAATCAGGACACACAATTATTTGCATGAGCAGCTCCTGTTGCTGCAAAGGGATTTGCTACCCATAAACCATTCTCTGATCCGGGCAGAGTGAGCTTGGTTTTAAACAGCAGCTTGAAATGTGAATACAATCAGACACACAATTATTTGCATTAGCAGTTCCTATTGCTGCAAGGGGATTATGAATGGAGCCCCCTGAGCAGATGACTGGGAGGCCACATGCTCTCTGTGGAGGCTGAGGATGCTCTGGGTCCTGTGCAGCATGAGGCATGGGTGCATCCAGAACCTGTGTCCTCTTGGGTGCATGGCAAAGTACAACGTGGAGCTGACAGAATGGATTGGCAACCTCAGCCCAGCACCTCTCTGGCAGGGCATGGCAGGAGCATGGCAGTGAAGAATGGGCTTAACTCCTGCCACTCTGCAGTTCGGGGATGATCAAAAATTCAACTCTACACCTCTCAAAATAGAAATAATGTGGGAACGAGCCCAGCTTGCTACAAATTTAGTCTCTCAGCAAAGAAAGCTCTCTGAACTGTAAAGCCAGGTGACAAAGCTAATGTCCCACTGATTAAAAAAGGATGCTTAGCTTAGAGTAAAACACCAAGATCAATTCTCACCCACTTGTGCTGCTTCTTTCTTTAGTTTGTCCTTTGTAAATCCTTACAAAGACCTCTGGGTTGTTGAGGAGCCAGCCAAACAACAGCTAGCTTCCTTTCCCAGTTTGCCACCAAAACCGCATTGTTTTCATATGGTAATTCAAGGACAGTTCCTCTGAGAGGTGGAAAATATTGACAGATGATGTTACAAAAGTGAACTCTCCCAGAAGGCAGAAAATAACTACTGCTAATGCAGAAATGGAAGAGGCAGAGGGTTATGTGCAGTAGTGGTTTGTAGCTTCTCAGAATTAGATTTTTTTTTCCATCCAAATGCTCACTCCAAACAGTTGTAGTGGAAAGAGCAAAACCTCTCCAAAGCACATCTAATCCCAGATGTGTATATCCCAACACAGTCAATTTAGAAAATAGCAGGGCAGGACAATCAGAATTAATTTCTTTTATCCCAAAGCCAATCTTAAATAGTTTCTAAATGTAGTTTTGTTCCTAACTAAGCAAAAGCTGGGAACAAATAAATATTTGGGGATTTTTTTTGTTTGTGTTGTTTGGAAGATAGCTTCTATCCTCTTACTGGCAAAGACCCAGAGATGTGCTTGCAGAATTGCTACTCGTCTTAGCACAGCTGGTACTGCTGTGACTAGGTGATGGAACCTGCCTGCAGCTGCTTTATCTCTGGAGAGCTGTGGCAGTGTCACATCTGATGCTTACACAAGTTACATACATTCATATGGGGTTGGAAGGGACTTTGAAGATCGTCCAGTTCCAAGCACCTTGCCATGGGTAGGGACATCTCCCACTAGCTCAGGCTGCTCAAAGCCTCATCCAGCCTGGCCTTGAACACCTCCAGGGAGGGGGCATGCACAATCTCCCTGGGCAACCTGTTCCAGTGTCTCACCACCCTCACTGTAAAGAATTTCTTCCTAGTCTCCAGTCTAAATCTGCCCCTCCTCAAGCTTCAATCCATTCCTTCTCATCCTCACTCCAAGCCCTTGTAAAAAATTCATTCCCAGCTTTCTTGTAGGTACTGGAAGGCTGCTATAAGGTCTCCCTGGAGCCTTCTCTGTGCCAGGCTGAACAGCTCCAGCTCTCTCAGCCTGTCCCCATAGGGGAGGCTCTCCAGCCCTCTCATTATCTTCATGGCCCTCCTCTGGACCTGCTCCAGCAGTTCATTGCTGCTCTTATGCTGGGGGCACCAGAACTGGGTGCAGTGCACCAGGTGGAGTCTTGTCAGAGAACAGAGGGGCAGAATCACCTCCCTCACCCTGCTGCTTTTGTTGCTTTTGATGCAGCCCAGCACGGGGTTGCCTTCTGGTCTGCAAGCAACTATTGCCTGCTCATGTTGAGCTTTTCATCAACTGGCACCCTCAAGTCTTTCTCTTTGAGTCCATTTTCTTGATCTTGTTTTTTTCATACCTCCCCTGAATGCTCAGCATTTTGTCCAACAGTGCACATATTTCATGAAACTCTGGAACCAACTCAGCACAGGACCTGGAAGTTTTTCACATCTGGGGTAAATAAGCATCACAAAGTTGAGAGGTCTGCCTGAAATCTCAAGTCTGTTATTTATATCAGGCCCTAAAGGCTCCAGACTGTTTGGCAAGAGATGGGGGAAAAAAAATTAAAAAAAAGAAAGCTCAATGCTTCTGCAGAAGACATTAATAAAAAATATACTAAAATCAACTGGACAAAACGGTCAAAGGTAAGTCATGAAAGGTGGTTTTGTGTTCTTGACTTGCTGGTTTTCCAATTACAGCTTTGTATGCCCTACAAAAATAACTAATTACTGATATTGGGTGCCACTGATGTGAGCAGCTGAAAGCAGTTTAGCTCTGTTGCCCAAGGTGAATGGTATGCAGCAGTGGTTCAGAACTTGTTCCAAGAATCACAGAATTAACCAGGATGGAAGAGACCTCTAAGAACATCGAGTCCAACCTATCACCTAACCCTTCTAATTAACTAACCCATGGCACTAAGTGCCTCCTCCAGCCTCCTTTTAAACACCTCCAGGGATAGGGACTCCACCACCTCCCTGGGCAGCCCATTCCAATGCCAATCCCTCTTGCTGTGAAGAATTTCTTCCTAGTGTCCAGCCTGGCCCTGCCCTGGTGCAGTTTGAGGCTGTGTCCTCTTGTTCTGTCACTGGTTACCTGGGAGAAGAGACCGACCCCTGCCTGGCTACAGCCTCCTTTCAGGTAGTTGTAGAGAGCAATGAGGTCTGCCCTGAGCCTTTTTTCCAGGTTGAACACCCCCAGACTCCCTCAGCTGCTCCTTGTAGGGCTTGTGCTTGAACCTACTCTAAGCAGAGACTAAGGTGGAGGAAAAACCTCAGACAGAGGTCTTGATGCCTCTACAACATTAAAAGAAACCCCATATAATCATGTAAAAGAGCTAGGGGACCCAAAGCTGAGAGAATTGATTTGTTGTAAGAGGACAGAAAAAGGGAGTTTGGAAAATCTATTCCAGTCTCCTAGCAGTGGTGAGCTGGAAATGTGCATGACAGGGAAGACACAAATCCTCCCAAGAAAGAAGCAGCCTGGTGTCCAGAGCACAGGAGTCATCCTCTGATGGATACTTGTGCCTTAAAATATTGCACTTCAGCCTGTGTAAAGGTTTGGTGAGTGAGGCAGAAGAGTGTCTGTCCCTGCAAACTCAGGGGTGACCTTTGCTGTCTACAACTACCTAAAGGGAGGTTGTAGCCAGGTGGGGTTGGGCTCTTCTTCCCAGGCAACCAGGAACAGAACAAGAGGACACAGTCTCAAGGTGTGCCGGGGGAGCTACAAGCTGGATGTTAGAAGGAAGTTCTGCATAGAGTGGGTGATTGGCATTGGAATGGGCTGCCCAGGGAGGTGGTGGAGTACTTGTCCCTGGAGGTGTTCAAGCAAAGCCTGGATGGGGCACTTAGTGCCATTGGCTAGGGCTGGGTGCTAGGTTGGACTGGATGAGTTTGGAGGTCTCTTCCAACCTGATTGATTCTATGATCCTATGAATTAATGGGAAAGCTCCAATTTTCCTTCACTGCAGCTGCAATACCTGAGCTACCCTTGAGATGGTGCAAACAGCACACTGCTGGCTGACTGCTGCCGGCGTGAAAGGAGCAGGAGACAAAAAAAGGAAAGCCCTAATTAGGGCCCTGTGGGTTTTTCGTTTACAGACTTTGTTTTCTTTTCAATTGTTCGGAACGAGGCTCTGAAAGCTGGCAACCACTTCCAGCGAACCTGCTGCTGCTGCTGCTGCTTTAACAATTACCTATTCAGATTTGGCCCCACTCTGGTTTTCCACTTGTGTTTTATTTTTATCCCGCCCCCGCCCCCTGAATCCACCACCTGGCACTGTTTGGGTGATCTGTGATTTATGACCTTTTATAAACAAATTGTAAAGTCTGGGAATGAAGAAATTCAGGATGAAAAAAAAAAAAAAAAGAAAGAAAAAAAGAAAAAAATATGTCGGAGGTTGAGTGAGATATTTTGAGCGGTAGTAAAAAAGAATTTTACTTGCTAGGCTTAGCGAAGCAGCAGAAGAATCTATGCTTAGCACTTAAAATGTGCTTAGCACTTTAAAGCAAAATGAAATCTAGTTCCTTCTGAAAAATAATGGAAATGTTCAGCAATACAAAACATTCTTTCCAAGCCCTTTTCCTATGATAGTATCCCAGTCCTTCCTCCTACCTTTCTGGCATCTCCACACACACCCCTCCTGCAAACTTGTAATTTACAGACTCCCGTCTGTAATTTTCTGTCCCATCTGTTGTCTCTATCATCATCATCATCACCACCACCACCACCATCCTGTTATTTATAGCTCTAATACTGGCCAGCAAAAGTGGCCCTTAGCAGAAAGCTTCCCTCCTTCTCCCTCTGCCTTCATTGGATCCTGTGCATTTGAACTGCTCAGAACAGGCAAATGTAGCCACCCACCTCTAGGAGGAAAACTGAGCTGCAGCCCTGGTGAAACATAAAGTTTATTTGACTAAAGTGACGCAAAAAATTCTTAAAGAGCTCTTTGGCAGCAGATTATCTGGAAATCAGACCATGTGAGGGGGACTGGTGTACAAAAACCTCACCAAGATGCTGAGTTGCCCACAGGCTGAGTTTCCCCAGACGCTGAAGTAAATGTGGGTGAAGGTTTCTCCAGCTTGGATAACTCCAAGGAAAGCTCTTCAAAGCCACCCGAAGGACAGGTACTTTATAATCTTGTTTCTTAACAAGCTGCTGTCTAAAGTCCTTTATGAAATTTAGGCAGGCTCCTGGAGAGCTGCCTGCAGAGCCTACCTGCTGAAGGAGCCAGCAGACACCGGAGCTCTCTCTTAGCTTGTCCTCTTTGTTGCCTTTTAACTTGGGTTATAAAACTTGAGCCACTAATGACAGCCTAAAGTATCACTAATATGTTTTGTTTCATTCTAAATTAACTCCTAAGCTCTTGCAGTAATTTCTGAACCACTGGGGAATTCTTCCTCTACCAGAGCTTTGAGAGGGGGGGGATGGAGAGGGTGGGGGGAAAGCTGAATTAATTTCTGCTGAAAGTTTGCTTTGGTTTTGTTAACTTTTAAAGCTTTTTTTGTCTCACTTTTCTGCTGTTCCACACTCTCCTCTGACTTGTTCAGGCACTTGCCCAGCAGTTACAGACTGTTGGGAGTCAAAGTGCCTGTAGCAGAACATGTTGTGACAATCTGAAATTAAAGAGTTTTGGCAGTGCACATAATTGCATTATGAGGTAAAACTTAATTGAAATTATTCATGCACACACACACACACACACACACAAAAAAAAGCCAACTTAAACTACAAGGAAAAAGAAAGGCAAAAAGGCAGGATCAGGAGAAAATAAAAATTAAAATCGGTGCAAACTAGTATTTGTTTTAAAAGGGGTAAAGTCAGCTTCGTTAACCATATTAAGTTGTATTTTAAGAGGTGAACTGTTCCAGCACCGTAAATTATCTAACTCAATGGGCCAGATTTATTATGGGTAATAAATCTGAAGAGTGTGTAATATATTACAGCTGAAGTCGATCACGTTTAAAGCTGAAACCAACTGGCTTGGCTGTGGGTTAGTTTGCTAAGTGCTGTGGAGGTTTTAAGTGAGGAATGAGGACAAGGAACTGAATATTAGGAGTCCTGGAAAATACATTTTGAGGTGTTAAGAAAGCCTGGGGAGAAAAGGATCCTGCACCCAATGGATTTGGGTTCTTAGAAACCTTGTGGAATTGTTTTAATGTGGTTGTTAGCTGTCAGGCAGTTCACCAGGGAAGGTCTCCTGCCCTTAGCCTTCATATTTTGGTGCTTTTGAGGGGTAAATTGAGCATAATTTTCTTGGAGAGTGCTTTGTAAACTTGGCATACAGAAAAAGACTGCCGTGGGGGCAGGGTGATGAAATTCAGGTGGTTATCCACATTAAGAAAAACTGCCCCCAAACCAGAGTTTTAATATCCCCCCCCTAAATTATTGCCACACATGGAAACGAGCAGTGCATTAAAGCTCTTTCCTGCTGTCCTCCATGGAAATCTAAACCAATGAGTTTTCATTAAGAACAGTGTCAAGAGCCTAAGGAGATGTTCCTTCTGGATCCTGGTGTCTGTTCTGACACTGATGTTTTAATCCTCTTCCAAAACTCTATGTTGGCAGCTCTGGTGATCTGGCCATGTATGCATACACCTTAGAGAATTTACACAACGTAATGAAGTCCATCTGGGATAAGTGTTTCATAAAGAGCTTAAGTGGAACTTGGAGCCCACCTAAGGGATGTTTCACAAAGAACTTAAGTAGAATTTGGAGCCCACCTAAGGGATGTTTCATAAAGAACTTAAGTAGAACTTGAAGCCCACCTAAGGGATGTTTCATAAAGAGCTTAAGTAGAACTTGAAGCCCACCTAAGGGATGTTTCATAAAGAACTTAAGTAGAATTTGGCACCCACCTAAGGGATGTTTCATAAAGAGCTTAAGTAGAACTTGGAGCCCACCTAAGGGATGTTTCATAAAGAACTTAAGTAAAACTTGGAGCCCACCTAAGGGATGTTTCATAAAGAACTTAAGTAGAACTTGGAGCTCACCTAAGGGATGTTTCATAAAGAACTTAAGTAAAACTTGGAGCGCACCTAAGGGATGTTTCATAAAAAACTTAGGCAGAACTTGGAGCCTGAATAAAGGGGCTGCAATTTGGAGACAGCCACTAACAGGTCTCCTTCAAAGAAACCTCAGCTGGAAATGATGTTGACCATTTCTTTCTGTAGGTAAAAACGTGGCAGGCACTGGCACATGCATGCTGGCACAGATAGGGAGCCAGCCTTTGACTCGAGGCTGCAAAGAGGTCTTCTGCCCCAAACCCCATCCGTGCCTGTCCATTTGCCTGTCCAGAGTCACGTTAAGGAGCAGTGCTCTTGTCTATTTGGTGATGTTTGCTGTGTTTGGACTCTTCCTTCAAGGTTATATAAAGAATTTGAGGAAGGCAACGAAAGGATTATCATTCCCTCTAACCTTATCTGTTTCCTTGCACTACTTATGGACGCTCCGGAGACACAAAATACATTTCCTTCCCCCCTCCCCTTTCTTTAAATGACTGTCATCAGTGTGGCAGCATTCCCCTTACAACTCAGCGTCTTCTCAGCCACTTGTTAAGGGTAAAAACCTCTCTCGCCTACTGATTTTTTTAATTTCAGGCTGAAATGTGGACAAGATTATGACATAAAACTCACAGAACAGGTTTATTCCCCACTCCCTGCTCCCCGCTCTTGCTTTCAGAAGCACTGTTTTCACATCTCACCTACATTTCGCTTTCTCTGGCAATGCAGGAGTTAACTGGAGAGAGCTCACTCCTTAAGCCATTCTCTCTTTGTTAAGTAGCCTTTTCTTCTCCCAGAAGGGCCATTGTCTCAGTGGGACTACTTGTTGAGCACAGTTCCACTTTGTTTTAGTAAGAATGCCAGCAAGCCCGTGGAAAAAACCGCAAATATTCGTTTACAGGATCCATTTTTTTTCAAGTACATACTACAAAGTTTCTTACAGAACACTCACACCTGACAGCCATGTGCAGGAGCACCCAGGCCAGCTGCATTTAAAAGCACTGTCACTGGGATCAGACCTGCTGTGTGTGGAAACTTAGTGGGGCACTTAGTGCCATGCTCTAGTTGATTGGATAGGGCTGAGAGATAGGTTGGACTGGATGATTTTGGAGGTCTCTTCCGACCGGGCTGATTCTATGAAACAATTCACTGCACCGATTGGTTTCAGCAGGTTTTGATCACTCTTTATCAAAAGTGAGGTTCGATTCTTTTAAATCAGACTAGAAAAGCTCAGATTAAAAAAAAAAAAAATAAAAAAAATCAATAAATCAGTGTTCAGTTGCTGAGAGGTGGTCTGGCTGTCAGCTTGTGTCTGCTTTGCACCTAATACCTCTGCCTGTGGTTAGCAGCAGCCCTGCCAAAGCTGGGACTCCATCTCTTCTTACTCTGCATTTATAAATAGCAGCTCTGGGAATCAGAGATACAATCACTCACACTTGCCTAATGGAAGCAAGCTCACAGAAAAGGATATTCTAAGTACATTATGTTCACTGTATGTCAAAAGCAAAAGGCATGGAGCTCTTGACTCCAGCAGGTACAACCCATCACATCCTAGTGCAGTCTGCTTTCAGCTGTCTGAAAGTTTTGTTTTCTAACAGCTCCTCACAACGTGGCAGCATCTGAGCTATCCCACAAGAACTCTAATTAAAGGGTCACTCCTGGCCTGTGCAAAAATCAGTACTCCTTCACCTCACACATCCAGCAAACCAGGAGTGTAATGGCCCAAGGGCTGCCCTGCTGGCAAAATTCAGCTCGAGTTATCCTGGCCTTATGTCCAAAGGTTCTCTGTCACCTCCACACCTATTAGAACACAGGAGCAAATGGCTGTTGCTCTCAGCTTGCCTTTTCTAGTAGCAGTGATCATGAGCAGTAATAGAATCATAGAATGCTAGGGGCTGGAAGGGACCTCTGGAGATCATTGAGTCCAAGTGCCTTGCAAAGCAGGACCACTTAGGGCAGATCACAGGAATGTGTGCAGGCAGGTTTTGGAGATTTCTAGAGAAGAATGCTCCACAACCTAATCTTCACGAGGTTCTTGCTGTCACCCAGGTCACATACCTCCCTTCCTGTGGAAAAAGACAGAGTAGGGCTGTGTGAGGAGTGAAGAGCAGAAATGTTTACTGCTATATTCTTCACTCCAGTATTTGGGCACACCCAGGTACGTGTCTATTAGATTCATGGCTGATGTTGTGACTCAGAGGCAAGAACAATACCTTCAGACACCACCACAGCCTTTTCTGTGTGGGATAGATGATTTCTATCTGGTCATACAAACTTCTTGCTTGATTCTCTACCTAAAAGTAATTTCCTTGGCCTCTTGCCATTTGCACGCAACTGCCAGGGTGAGCTGCATCTTTATGGCAAGGTCCAACACGCAGAGAAGCAGCTGCAGAGCTGTAACAATCTTCAGCCCTCCACAATGAAAAGTGAGGTTTAGGTCAAGGTAACAGAATCATCCTCATGTCTGATTCTGTTTGCCAGCACTGCAAGTTTACCTTTTGGCTTAGAGTTCAAGATTTCCTTGCAAGTGCTGGCATGTAAACGGGCAGGAGTAAGGCAGATGGAGGAGCTGAGTGACAACAGTAATGTAAATTTTGCTCCAGGGGTGCAGCCACAGCCCAGTGAGTGGCTGGTATTCAGCAAGCTCTAGGCTATGAAATTAGCACAAAGAGAACTTAATTTCTATGAAGTGAAAGACAGACAAAATAGGCATTTTTTGCTGCTGTGCAAGTTAAAATGTGTCTGATCACTGGGAGCTGAGAAACGACTTCTGTAGTTATGCACGGTGAGGCTGAACGAGCCTTGTGCTGAGGAATTCAGGAAGTCAGTGCTGCCCCACCTCAAATAAAGTCTTCTCCAGGTGACTCCAGGCACTCAGATTTCCTTCCCTTGAAGCATCTGGAATTGACTTGCACCTCGACCAAATCAATTTAATCTCCTGCGTATGTTTAAAGTCAGTTTTCTCCTTTAAAATAATACAGAGATCAGGAAAGTCATTTTGTTTGGAAGTGCTGGAAAGATTTGCTTTGCTCCACAGCGGAGCATGACAGGAAAGGGATTCCCACAGTGCCACGAGAGGTCACTGCGTACCTCAAGAAATAAACAAGGCAGAGAGACCTGATCGGGTGTGCAGCTCCCTGCTGGAGCAAGGACCAGAGCCCAGGACAGGGATGCTCCTCAAGGGTTGCTGTGGGTAACTGAAAGCTCCCTACTTTGTGCTTGGCTGTTTTTTTCTTTGCACATACTAATTTTTTTTTACTTTAACAGAAGTATTTCTTTAACTAATGCAATTGCCACAGCTGAAGCTGAAAGACCAGCACCTGGATGAGGCCTTGAGCAGCCTGGTCTAGTGGAGGGTGTCCCTAATAGACATTGGTACTAGATGCTAATTGAAGTCCCTTCCAACCCAACCCGTTCTGTGAATCTATGAATAAGGCACAGATGCTTAAAGCCTCTTAAGGATCAAAGTCACATCTCTAAAGCCCAGATCAAAACTGAATCAAAGCAGATCTCTTTCCCCACCCCCCCCCCCCCCCNATGTGTTGTTTATGTAAAAGAAACCTTTGTGACACCTCTAATTGAAAGTAGGTAATAAACTGCCATTCCTTACATGATTCTCTATCACTATTGTCATTCTAGCACCTGTAGCTACTGAGGGACCAGTGCAGAGAGGTGAAGTGGAGGCTGAGGTGGGCAAAATCCTTCCCTAGTGTAATTGTTCCCTGGATACTTCCCCAGTGCTCCAAGCATACTCCTCAGCCCCAGGAGCTCCAGTTCTGCAGCTGTTTACACTCTCTGTAGCAGTTACAAGTCCTTCAGATACTTCTTGTTGTTGTTGAACTGTAAGAAGAAGGAGGGGAAAGTACATTCTCCCACAGTTTTTTTACAGTGCTCTGTAACTGTTCTGTTTTCATGTGCCAACTGCACCACTGTGAACACCACTGCATGGCTGGAGAGTCCCTCACGCCAGAGATTTCCCAGGCTAGCTGAGGAGCTCTGATTCTCTTTCAGAGAGGAATAGTTCAAATTCCAGCTGAAGCCCCTGAAAGTTCGCACACCACTTTCCACATCCCAGGCTCAAACTACTGTTAATTCTACAAAGACATTCCAAAGGCTGCGATTCTTTCTTCCCTGTGCTCTGCAGAAGACCAGGGAGAGCTTAGATCTAGGTAGAACAACTGTCTTGATTGTTACAGCCCCAGGAAACCACCCATACATTCAACAACCTCCCCTCAGTAAAGAAAGTGCCCAGAGGCCTCCATGTGCAGAAACAAAGCCTTTTAGAGATAGAGTGGGAGCATGTCTCAGACATGGAAAAAATCATTCTCCTGAGATAATGCAGTTAAATCAACATCCTTTACTGCTTTCCCATCTATGAGTAAGAGGTGTAAAGTCCAGAAGGGCTCAGGTTACTTTTCTATATTCCTACCTTGTATTTAACATGCCCTATGCAAGGGGAGGATTGGCTGTGGCCTTTCCAAGGATCTTTATGCTGCCAGCACTGCTGGCAGGACTCTTTCCATCTACATAAACTCTTTTGGGATACTTGGAAGGTTTCGGACTCCAAAGACACTAAAGGTTTTATAGTGTTGCAGGTAAACCAGAAACTGCTGCTCTTTATCATGGCCTCTTTCTCTGGAACTCTGAAGATGTTTCAGTCTTTGTGGATGATTAACTACTGGTAGCAAAGTACTGCTCTGGTAAGAATTCAGCATTACTGATGCACTGCTTGCTGTGTGATGAAAAAGACATTGCCTGGGTAAAGCCAGGATGTAAGCCTGAAGAAGCAGAGGTTTCTGAAAGTTACAAGCAGCATCTTCCAGTGACTTTTATCTGGAGGACATCCTCCTGTTTGCTCTGCAGATTGGTAATTTTCCTTCTCTTTCTGCTTGTGCTGATAAATGCTCAGGAAAAGATATAACAAGAATGTTTAAGGGAAGGATTTAACAAACTGACTTTGCACAAGGCTGCTGAAAGCTGGGGAAACAAACTTGAGTTTTAATAGTTCCGGCAATGAGCAATTTCTAGCAATGTGCAAATAGGGGGACTACAAAAAAAAAAAAAAAAAAAAAAAAAANAAAAAAAAAAAAAAAAAAAAAAAGCTGGGGAGGGACTTTTTAGGCTGTCAGGTAGTGACAGGACTAGGGGGAATGGAGCAAAGCTGGAGGTGGGGAGATTCAGACTGCATGTGAGAAGGAAGTTCTTCAGCATGAGAGTGGTGAGAGCCTGGAATGGGCTGCCCAGGGAGGTGGTTGGGGCCACAACCCTGCAGGTGTTTGCAGCCAGGCTGGCAGAGGCTGTGGGCAGCCTGATCTAGGGTAGGGTGTCCCTGCCCATGGCAGGGGGGTTGGAACTGGATGATCCTTGTGGTCCCTTCCAACCTGATTCTATGATTCTATTCTATGAAATAGCATTATAGCTTTAGTTTTTTCCAGCAGTTAGAGGTAAAATGGTGTTTGTTCTTCTGCTGGGATGTGGCAGGGATATTTACTGTGGTAAAATGCTTTGGAAAGGAAAAATGAAGAGGTAATAATAATAATATCATCTGTGCTAGCACTATGTAGATTGTGTAACACTTTTCCAGCTATAAAGCAAAGTTACTGCCCCAGGGAATTTACAGCACAGAGAATCAGCTCCTCTTTTGAGCAGCTGGGCGTTTACACTACCTAGACAAATGGGCTGCAAATAAAACATGAGCCACTGAATCTCTATTCTTTTTCTTTTCTTTTTGTTCTGGTGGAAAAGTTGCGTGTTTTATACTTCCTCTTTATTTTGGGATGGTTTCTTTACCCTGGATTATGGTTCTAGCACGTACAGGGAGAGCAGGTAAAGCACCAAGGGTTCTCCCATGGCTTGTGGTTTTGTTGGCAGAGGACAGCAGCACTGGATTAGTGGCCACCAACTGAAACCACAGCATCAGCAGATGCAAACAGAATGAAAGTTGCTTTTATTTCCCCAAGGGTGTAAATGAAACTGGGGACAAGTTTTGCCCTTTAGACCCATGGTAAAGGTCTTTCCCAGCCTCAGTATTTCTGTGATTCATGTTGATTCTTAACTCAAAACAATCACATTGGAGTTTCCTGATCTTTTTTTTTCCCCTTTTTGTTAGTGTTGACTGAGCCTTGAGTCAGTTGATGCAAAACCACTGACATTTAAATACTTATATATATATTTTTTTTTCTTTTCCCAAGCCTTCTAGACCTGCTGCCAAATCCCACTGTGGGATTTCTGAAAAAAAGGAGATCATGAAATGTAATTTGTATATCCATTGTCATCTCATGCTTGTTTAATTAATTCTTTTCCCTTCTGGGTTTACCTAGAAATCGCCAGTAGAATTCACAGAATGAATGTAAGAAATCAACAGCCTCACTAAGCTGTCCTCAGTTTTACAAAGTGGGACTTCCAGAACCTCCCTGAGTGTAAAAGCAATGTTCAGGGGGGAAACATGGGACCAGAAGGTCCAGTAGGACTGTCACTGTGAGTTGTCCAACAGTGCACTAAGTCCAGCAAATCTCCCTGAGGAGTTGTCATCCAGGTGCACTGACTTCTGCTGTAGAAGATGATCACTTATTCTCCTTCCCCTTCCCCTTTCCTCTTCCTCTTTCCCCTTCCTCTTTCCCCTTCCACTTTCCCTTTCTCTTTTCCTTTCCCTTTCTCTTTTCCTTTCCCTTTTCCCTTTCCCTTAACAAAATCCCAAATGGATTATCTGCTAAATAGTTCACATTGCATGCTGAGATGGTTAATTACTTTCCAAAGTATTTTAATCACAGCTCCTGTCAGGTGTAACTTGAAAGTTACCAGCATTCAGTAAGCTCTGCAATGGGTTTTTAAAAATTATTTACCATTTCTTAGATGGTGTTTGTACCTTCGCTCTGATGGCTTCAAATGTGGAAGAGGAATTCTAAAAGTGTGGGGAATACACTGGGAATAGGAGTGTGGGAAGACAAGCCAGAAGGGGAGCCTGCTTGTGCTGCTGTTCACCTGCAAGTGATCAGAACAAAGTCTGGGAAAAAATGGAAAAAAAGGCAACCAGCAATGAGACTGAGCCACTGACTTCAAAGAAAGATGTCTCAGACTGCAACGAAGAAGACTGTAAAGAGAACAGACTTCTGGTCAGGAACCCTAAATCTGCCCTCCGGCTAGTGGAGGATGGCAATAAAGTCCATCCCAGCCAAGGAGACAAAGGGGAGGCAGCTCAGATCTCAAATGGTTATTCAGGGGTTCAGAGCTCTGCTCCCTGCAACGGAATGGGAGAGGTGGAAGATGCTCAGTGCACTGCCCCAGCAGCTACAACCACCACTACCACCACCACCTCCACCACCTGTGGAGCAGAAGGCCAGCAGCAGCTGATGGAGCTAGAAGACAGAGAGACCTGGAGTAAAAAAATTGACTTTCTGCTCTCTGTCATTGGCTATGCAGTGGACCTGGGAAACGTCTGGAGATTTCCTTATATCTGCTATCAAAATGGAGGAGGTCAGTGGCCTGTTCTGTACTTCCTTGCTTACAAATGTGACTCAGGGCCTTATTTCCATCTCATATATAACAAGTAACCAAGGGGATGTAACAAGGGCATTTTACTGAAGAAATCCTTTCCTCTGCAGCCCATCTCACAGCTGGAGCCAATACAGTCTTGGTAAATGCTAAGCTCACCTGTTATAGCTATGTGACAAGTTTGGCCTGAGTGCTGCTGCTTAGTCACACTGCTAAGGAGTTACTCTTGGGAGCAACCCCATGCTAATTCAGTGTGGCACATGGGCTGGGGAGGGGATATGCTTTTTCCTGTGGGATAAAAGGAGCTGTTGTCTAAGGAGTGCTGGTCCTGTCAGAAGTCCTGTGAAGAGGCACAATCATTTGCTTTCTCTCTTGCAGGAGCATTCCTCATTCCTTACATAATTATGGCCATCTTTGGAGGGATTCCTCTCTTCTATATGGAGCTGGCACTAGGGCAGTACCACAGGAATGGCTGCATTTCCATCTGGAGAAAAATATGTCCTATATTCAAAGGTAAAGAAGGGAGATGGAAAACTACAAGGAAGTTTCTGAATAACTGGAATCTTTTTTTTCTATAAAGGTGAAATTTGGGGCGGGGGGGAAGAAAGTAAGAAAATGGCAATCTCTTCCAACAAAGCAAAGCTTGTTCTGCACAAGGTTTGGGCTTGACAAAGAAAGCTTTCACAAAGCCATGTGCACCTGCAGAGAGGGGTGTGTATGCTCATACCCATGAGCAGGCAACTCTCAAATTGCCTAGAGAGAAGCCAGACCACTTCCTCTGACCCAAGCCCCAGAAACAGAAAAAAAAGTAAACCAAATATGTAATTAATAAAGTGCAACATTCCTGAATCCAAGGTAAAATTAAAACCAGGAAAGAATAAAGATCTGATATTTCTATTACCAAGATATTACAAAGAAACGATTGCTCACCATCAGCCTGGCCTGGCCAGTTGCTGTCCTACCACAGGGTAAAATTTGCTGTTTCTCTGTGCTCCTTCACTCTTGCTCCCAGGGTTAGAGGTCTGGTCTTATCTGGTTTATTTACTGATTTCTAAATTGCAGGAATTTAGGAACACACACACACACACATATATATATATATATAGATATATATAAATATAAGCGTGTAAACCTTCACTCTTGCTCCCAGCAAGATATATATACATATAGAGAGAGATATATATATCTATACATAGATATAGATATATATGTAAACCTTCACTCCTGCTCCCAGGGCTAGAGCTCTGGTCTGGTCTTATTTCCTCATTTCTCAATTGCAGGAATTTAGGAACATACACACACACATATATATATATATGTAAACCTTCACTCTTGTTCCCAGGGTTAGAGCTCTGTTCTTGCCTTGTTTTATTTACTGATTTCTCAATTGCAAGAATTTAGGAACATATATATATATATGTAAAAACCTTTATAAGCATGCTCTGTCTTGATTAAAGATGCTTTTCTGGAATTTCAGCCTGAGTGTTTCTAAAGTGTTGTAAACACCTGAGGGGGTACACAGACCTCCTGCAGAGCTGCCAATTTGTGGTTGATGTGATAACAAATTCCTTCCTCTTTTTTTTGTTTTTTTTTTTTGGTTGGCCTAAAACTTATACTCACTCACTGCAATTATTTCCTGCCTCACTAGGAATTGGCTTTGCCATCTGTATAATAGATCTTTACGTAGCCTCCTACTACAACACCATTATGGCTTGGGCTTTTTACTACCTCGTATCCTCCTTCACGGCAGAGCTGCCATGGACTAGCTGCAGAAATTCTTGGAACACAGGCAACTGCACTAACTACTTCAGCAAGGACAACGTCAGCTGGTCCCTGCACTCCATCTCTCCTGCAGAAGAATTTTATACGTAAGTGCATGTAAGTGAGGACAGTAAAACCAGACAGAGTGGTGGGACACGCAGCAGGCTGTGCTTTGGAGGGGGAGCTGCCATGAGCACTCGTGGGGCCCTTCTAGGAGTTGTTTGAGTAACTGGACACTTGTAGGTGTAAGTTAGCTTAGGGAGTATGGAAGGGTACCTGGTGGCTTGGATCAGAGGCTCTCAACCACTGTCAGCTGCCAGCATTTAGCATCAGTGGTGTAAGATCCTTTTCAAAGTTCTACGTAAAAATCCCAAAATCTGAAATGGTTCTGACTCTGAAGGCTGCTTCTCATGGAATGGTCTGAGTTGGAAGGGACCTTAAAGATAGGATAGGATAGAATAGGATAGGATGGGATAGAATAGAATAGGATAGGATGGGATAGAATATAGAATATAGAATATAGAATATAGAATATAGAATAGAATAGAATAGAATAGAATAGAATAGAATAGAATAGAATAGAATAGAATAGAATAGAATAGAATGGAATGGAATGGAATGGAATGGAATAGAATATCATCAGTTCCAACCCCTCTGGCATGGGCAGGAACACCCACCACTAGATCAGGCTGCTCAAGGCTTTGGCCAACTTGGTCTTGAACACCTCCAGGGAGGGGTCATCCACAACCTCCCTGGGCAACCTGTTCCACTGTCTCACCATCCTCACTGTAAAGAACTTCTTTCTAATATCCACTCTAAATCCATTCCCCTCAAGTCTTCTATCCATCTCCTTTCATCCTATCACAAGAAGCCCCTGCAAAAAGTCCCTTCCCAGCTTCCTAGCAGCCCCCTTCACGTACTGCAAGGTCTCCTTGGAGCTTTCTCCAGGCTGAACGGCCCCAACTCTCTCAGCCTGTCCCCACAGGGGAAAGCCTCAGGACTATTTGTACTGCTCAGACCACAGCGTGGGACTGTTCAGAGCATGCTTAGCATCAGCATTTGTTAAAAATATATCTGCACTCTGTTTTTCTTTCCTCTTGCAGCCGCCAAGTTCTACAAGTGCACAGGTCCAACGGGCTGGATGACCTGGGGGGGATTAGCTGGCAGCTGACCCTCTGCTTATTGTTAATCTTCACCATTGTGTACTTCAGCATCTGGAAAGGGGTCAAAACATCTGGCAAGGTGAATGCAATAAAGCAAAGCGAATCAACTTGGCACAGTGTAATCTAGGATCAGTTCTAAATGAGCCAATTAACTTGTAGAGAACTCCTTGAGTCTTCATGACAAAGCCTGGGAGCACTCACTGCAGAGTGGCTGCTGTAGATCTGCAATGCACAACATTCAGTTATGGCCCTGCTCTCTGGAGAGGAACGACCCTACCAAGAGAAAGTGTGCAGGCTGCCTCTCTCCAGAGCTTCTGAGAGGTTCCCGTGAAGATGTTAGAAACGCTAAGAATTATAATAACTCCTTATCAGCTGTTAACTTTCTACCCTTTTTTCCTTTCACAGGTGGTATGGGTGACTGCCACATTCCCTTACATCATCCTATTTATCCTGCTAGTGAGAGGTGCAACTTTGCCTGGGGCTTGGAGGGGTGTCCTCTACTACCTGAAACCTGACTGGCAGAAACTCCTGGCCACTGAGGTAAAAAACAAAACAAAACAAACAAACTAACAGAAAAACCCAAAAAGACAACCAACAAAACATTAGAAAAGGGCAGAGATCTGCATGTAGCCTCTCAGTATGTGTATACTTCAACGTCTATTTTCAGCATGATGAAAGAGATGTCTTAGCATGGACTTGAAAGCCTGACTTCATGCTCTTGTTTAAACAGTCATGTTGTTCTTTCCAGAACTATCAAGATTTTTTTTTTTTTATTTAGAATCCACCATCAGTTTAGCTTGAACTAACAGCAGGGTTCCCATAGAGTGCTTGCACAGAATTAGTGATGTGATTAAAAACAAAACAAGTGCCTGAAGAACCTTTCACAAGTGAAATAGTGACCAGCCTGACGTCGAGCAAGAAGCTCTGGTTGCTGTTGCTGCACAGCAGCAAAACCTTTTACCTTTGAGGGGCACACTGAGCAAACTAAATTTACTACGCCCTAACAACTGGTGCAGCTGTGAGGGGATCATTAGAGGCTTGGGCAGGTTTTTCTACAGCCCAGGTGTCCACAGTTGCTTGTCTTTTGATAGGGCAGGTCACCAGAGTTGAAACTTCCTATCTCTGTCCTGTGACAAGTGTTGGCAGAGAAGCCTAAGGAGATTCTCTGTAGCCACCAACTCAGACGTGCCTCAGTAATGCATGCAAGTGCTTGTGGAGAGGGACTAAATCAGTTAGGCCTGCACATGCCACCAAGTTTTGACAAGGAAGGAGGAAGGAGGACAAGACTGAGCTAACCAGCAAAGCCCAGGCATTCCAGTGTCTGTTCAGCTCTGAACTCTGTGGATGACATGCAGTCCATCAGGCTCAAAGCTGCACTTCACTGCCTGTGAAAGGTGATGGAAGAACCCCAAAAGCAATAAATACTACAAATGCCCAGATTAAAAATTCTAATGTTTGCAAGTCTGCTGCTGCCCAGCTGATATGGAGAGCTCTGAATGCAGAGGAAATGAAAAGACACCAGCCTCTGATAAAGCAGCAACATCTCCAATAATGGGCCACAGCTTCTGCAAAAGCAATAAAGGGCACTGACATTGCTTTGGGTGTATCTGCAGCGAGGACAACAGATTGTGATCTGTGTGCTGGACGATGGCAGAGCTCTGTCTGTGGATGATACAGGATGGCCTCATACGGTGGAAGAGAATATTAGAAATGAGTTGTAATGAACTCCATGTTTCAGTCAAAAGGGGATAAATGAGTGAGGACTTTCACCTTCAGAATGAGAACTGATACTGCACTTAGGAGCACAACTCATTACGGCTGTGGCCACTTTTCAAGTACACCAGGCCTTTCATAACAAGATCATCACACTTGCATCTGTCAAAGCTGAATCGAGTGCTAAGGACTAGAACTGCATCCACTCTGCCAAACGTATTTCCATAAATCCAGGGAAAATCTGGACAGTGATCACTTGCTGCTTAGCCTGGAGGGGACACAGCCAGCCACAGGACTATTCCACAGCACAGATGAAGATGAGCCAAGGCCACTGGAACACCACAGACAGAAAGTTCTCTGTATATTGCAAAATCTGTGTTAAACTGACTACAGGCAGCTCATCCTCGGTTTAGCTAAGATGCTGTCAGAAGTGAAACTTGCGACAGTGCAGAGATACAAGAAGCACTGCACAGGCACTGACGTTATCCTGGATGTTTACAACTCTCTCAGATCTCCAATAAATATTCCTATTTCAACATGGTCTCTTAACAAAATACTTGTTGCACCAGAACCAGGGTGTAGGCAGACAGTGAAGCATGGTTTTTGTAGGCCTAAGTGATATTCTGGAGATACCAAACTCATTCAATCTGCTTCATGTTTTTTTTTTTTTCTTGATCTTCAATATTTTTCAGGTCTGGGTGGATGCAGCAGCTCAGATTTTTTTCTCTCTTGGACCAGGGTTTGGGGTCTTACTGGCTTATGCCAGCTACAACAAATTCCATAACAACTGCTACCAGTGAGTTCTACCTTATTCTATCAGTAAAACTGAGCGTAAAACAAAATGTAACTATGGGTATTTACAAGAAAGAAACACAGTGGTGGTGAAAGGCACCGAATTGTCAGTCCTGGGTACAAATAAAATCAAACAAAAGCCCTTACTGAAAGAACCTGCAATCTAAAACATTGCTTCTCTGTGTGCCCACCCTAAAAGGAGATCGTTTCTACCAGTTACAGCAAGGAGTCTAAGGTGCAGAAAGCTGCCACAACAAACCAGACTAAATCCCTGCCAAATGATCACATTATAATTATTTCACCCCAAGAGTCAATTAGGAAATGACTTCAGTGTCTTGAGCTGAAAGGCAATTTATAGTTGTTTCCTTGCTACCTTAAAAAACCCCCAAAACTATTCATAACTTGTCAAATAAATTCTCAATTCTTTAATATTTCCACAGTCATCCCCCCTTTCTAAAATACCACTGTACAGACAGCATTCAATCCAGACTGTTGTTACAGCAGCTGTCTGAAGAAGAAAAAAGTAGTTCATGGTTTGCTTTTTGTTTCTTTCTCTCAAATCCACTGCTTGGTTTCTTTCACTGCATCCCCCACCTAGTTTCTCTGGAGTCCATGCAGATCATTAACTCACCCCCACCTGGCAGGAAACTTCCCTTTCAAGCAGATGCTCATTCCCTGATGTGAGTTAGGTCTTCTGTTGCAGAGATGCTCTGGTCACCAGTACGGTGAACTGCCTGACCAGCTTTGTGTCTGGATTTGTCATTTTCACCGTGCTGGGATACATGGCTGAGATGAGGAACGAAGATGTATCCGAGGTCGCCAAAGACACTGGTAGGCTTCACTGTTTGTACACACCTCTCAAAGGGCTGCTAAGATAGAATGTATTGGTTTGTTATCCTCTGGGTTGAGAACAGCCCAAACTCTGCAAGTTTAGAGTTCAGGATACTGACTTGCTTTATGATGAGGGCACTGTTACACAGCACAGCTAAAGAATTGTCCCATGAAGACAGTGCCTAGAAGGGGCATTGCATGCAGCTTTGCAGCCGTGGCGATAACTCCACACTGCAAAACAGCCTGGGGGGGAGGTGGGGGTGGAGAAGTTTCCCCTTGGAAGGCAACATAGTGCAGTGAAACCTCCTCACAGCAGCACTGCCCTAACAGTTATCCCCAATTCTCTGTTCTGGTTCCAGGACCCAGCCTTCTCTTCATTACTTATGCTGAGGCCATTGCAAACATGCCTGCTTCCACTTTCTTTGCCATCATCTTTTTCCTGATGTTACTGACGCTGGGATTGGACAGCACGGTGAGTAGAGAGCATGGGAGACAGTGGACCTGTCAGATACATGGTGGATGGCCTTAGCCCTGCAAACATCAGAAGACACACAATTCCAGATATTGCCCTGTCACTAAGAGGCTTAAAGCAGGGTTGGCATCTCTGTGTGCCTTCTGGAAGGCAGCAACTATGACTCCAGTTTTGCCTTAAAGAGGCCTAAATAGAATTAAATTGTTTATCAGTGCCATACTGTGACAATTGGTGAAAGAGTTGGAAACACAACCAAACCTATTTTCGATTCATAAATTTCTGATTGAATGCAGCCTTCCAGGCTCCTCCTCTCTTGTACCTCTAAACTTACAAAGCAGTTATTAAATTCTCAAAGGTTTTTTCACACTAACTGGATTTAAAAGGAGGGAACTGGAGGTGGCCTTCTCAACAGCATTGCACAAAGGGAGATATTCTAAAAACCTTGCCCTGTGAGCCTGCTTCTACAGACTGAGCACCAGCTCCTTCCAGGAAAGCTAAGCTCAGCTGATTTCACAATTTTGGTTCTACTGAGCCACCCACTACTTCCTGGCATCCTATCCCTTGTAATGCAGCACTTCCTTGGGATCGGAGGGGCTTCCCACAGATACAGGAAGTCTAAATCTCCACCTAGAAGAGTTTAAAAGTTCCAAAGAAAGGCTGTCTAAACAACACTAACACCAACTCCCCAGACAGAATGAAGCATCAGTGGTTCAAGGCTTTAAAGCTCCTTTAAGCACATACTTCGAAGCACCTATAACTGCCCTCTGTTTTCTACTGATTTGCCCATGCTTTTCAGTTTGCAGGACTAGAGGGAGTGATTACTGGAGTACTGGATGAATTTCCACATGTCTGGAGCAAACGCAGGGAATTGTTTGTCCTTGGGCTGATCATCGTTTGCTTTTTGGGGTCCTTAGCAACTTTGACTTTCGTAAGTATTTTACCCACTCCTCAGCCTTCCTTACTGGCAGTTTCCTGCAAGTGTCTTCCGAAGACAGCTTCAAGAAATCAGATTAAATCCTCAGCCTGATGCCTTTATGCCTTAGAAATCTATCTTTGGAACGGATGTGACCAGAATCTCTCACTAGGAAATGTGTTGCAAAAGGATCCTATTGCAATTCAGCAGCACTCAAATGTGCTACACCTCAAAAATGACACAGCCACAGCTCCAGCTGCTGAATCAGTGAGCAGACAACCTTCCACGTGGTGTATGTGGTTTACCTCTGCTTCTCTGAGGCCCCATCTTTAAATTATTACGAGTCATGCACTTAGTTTGTGCAGTATTTGAGATGCGCTTTGAATCTGAAGACAGGCCCAAAAAATCATCTGCTAGAAAATGCTGTCATTGACTTTTGCTGTTCTCCAGAAATGTCTAGCACTGGATTTTCCTGGATTGTCCTCATCAAATCAGGCCAGAAATCAGGAGCAGCCACACTAAAAAGTCTTTGTGGGGCTTGTGGGATTTCATTTTCCTAGCAAGCAGCGCTTGGAATAATGAGCGTAATGATCAAGAGGGACAAGGAAAGAACAACACATGGCTTTCCTGTGGTGTTTCAATCCAGTTGCTCACTGATGTGCAACTTCCTTCCCATTCAAAGCATTTGCTGTAAAAGGAGACACAATTCCTCTCCCAGACACAGTGCTTCCCTCCTCCATGATTCTAGATCCCAAATGGAAAGACAGCAAAGTCACACCTTACTTATTTCCCATTCAGTAACTATGACTCAAGTTGGAGAAAGACACCACAAAGGTTAAGCCATTCCTTCAATCCTGCCACCCAGCCTCATTTGTTCATTGAAATCTAGCTAGGACTGTCAGCAGGTTCAGTGTTAGCTTTTCTGCATGGCAGCCCCACTGCTCTCGACAGGGAGCAAGCATATCAGCAGCATGCTCAAAGACTTGTGGCAGGAACAGCCACAGAGCAACAGAAGTGTCTAAATTACCCATCTGTGAGTGCTCTGCTCCAGCAAAACGGCAATAATGAACAGCAGCACCACAGGACTTCCATCAGATCTTTGGTTCACTGATAGGGTGACCTCATTGCTGTCTACACTACCTAAAGGGAGGTTGTAGCTAGGTGGGGTTGGGCTCTTCTCCCAGGCAATCAGCAATAGAACAAGGTGGGAGAGTCTTGAGTTGTGCCAGGGGAGATATAGGCTGGATGTTAGGAGGAGATTCTGCATAGAGAGAGTGACTGGCATTGGAATGGGCTGCCCAGGGAGGTGGTGGAGTCGCTGTCTCTGGAGGTGTTCAAGAAAAGCCTGGATGGGGCACTGAGTGCCATTGGATAGGGCTGGGTGCTAGGTTGGACTGGATGAACTTGGGGGTCTTTTCCAACCTGGCTGATTCTATGATTTTATGATCTCCAGTACCTGAAAGGGGCCCACATGAGAGCTGGGGAGGGACTTTTATAAAGGCTTGTAGTGGGGAATAGATTGAAGCTTCAGGAGGACAGATTTAGACTGGAGATTGGAAAGAAATTCTTTACAGTGAGGGTGGAGAGGCACTGGAACAGGGAACTTGTGGATGCTCCTTCCTTGGAGGTGTTCAAGCCAAGCTGAATCAGGCCCTGAGCAACCTCATCTAGTGGAAGGTGTCCCTTGTCCATGGCAGGGGGGTTGGAACTGGATGATCTTTAAGGTCCTTTCCAATTCAAACCATTCTATGAATCTCCTTTCCAGGGAGGTGCCTACGTGGTGAAGCTGTTTGAAGAGTACGCCACGGGCCCGGCTGTCCTAACCGTTGTCTTTCTGGAAGCAGTTGCTGTGGCCTGGTTCTATGGTATGTCCACTGCCAGTGACAAACTCTGTTAGCCCAGGCTGAGCTTCTGCAGTGTAGGATCTCCTCTCTTCCTGCAGACAAGATCACTGAGGTCTCCAGAAAAAAAGTTCAACAAACCCACTGACGACCAAACCTGCAAGAAGTATTAGTAACTGTTCTCTGCCACCAGTACAGCAACATCTCCAAGTAGCAAGAGCTATAACCCAGAATAATATAGTGAAGAGCAACAGGAGCAAGTCCTGGGACAATCTTTCATGATGGCTTCTCAACTTATTTGCTGTGTATCTATTTGGGGCCTTAGAGCAGCCTTCTGGCACCTGAAGGGGGCTACAAGAAAGCTGGAAAGGGACTTTTTACAAGAGCTTGTAGTGATGAAGGAATGGATTGAAGCTTGAGGAGGGCAGATTTAAACTGGAGATTAGGATAATTTTTTTTTACAGTGAGGGTGGTGAGACACTGGAATGGTGTTGCCCAGGGAGGCTGTGGACACCCTCTTCCTGGAGTTGTTCAGGGCCAGGCTGGATGAAGCTTTGAGCAGCCTGGTCTAGTGGGAGGTGTCCCTGCCCATGGCAGGGGGGTTGGAACTAGATAACTTTTAAGGTCCTTTCTGACCCAAACCATTTGTCTCCTGTCACCACATTCCTCCCACTTGTCTCCACAGGCATCACTCAGTTTTGCAACGATGTGAAGGAAATGCTGGGCTTTACCCCAGGCTGGTACTGGCGAGTTTGCTGGGTAGCAATTAGTCCTGTCTTCCTTCTGGTGAGTTTCCATTGGCAGCTTTTTCTTTCCAGCACAAGAAAATTACAACTGAACAATGCAGCTGCTTGGACTTCTAGAAGCTTAATTACAGAATTTTCTTGTGAAATTCTTTAGTTAACAATTTTTGCTACACCAAAAAGGCTCAGTTAATGAAAATCCCCAATCCAATGTTGCAAGGTCTTGTTTCTAAATCACTATTTCAAGCATTTTTGTAGATGTGCAGGCTAAGTAAGACTGGGTTCTGAGCAACTCCCCTTCTTCCATCCGCTGAGCAAAGCTACTTTGCTTTGCTGCTTTGCATTTATCTCAGCAAAATGAAGCAGTAAAAGATGATGTCTGGGGAGGAAACTGAAGATAAGTAAATATGCTGCCAGAGCAGCTGCTGACTGACAGCTTTAGAGCATTCCACTTAAAATGTACAGCAGTTAGTTGCAGCCTTTAGAAATCTGTAATTCAGAACTGGCAATGCTGTCCTGCTGTTTGCCCTGGCAGTACTGTTGATAACATTTTAACACAGGTCTTCATTTTCAGATCCAAAATTAGCTCATGCTCTCTTTTATTGCTACTATCCTCAGTGTGAGCGTGAGTTGGAGTTGGTTGGTTTGTTTGTTTTTTAATGATTTGGGTATTTTAAATCCATATTAGTGTTATTTAGGATTTTCCCAGCCTTGACCTATCTTTAATCCTTTTTCAGTTCTACTGATTGGTTTTCCAGCTGAACGCTGTGCTGGGAGACAATGTTCCCTCAAGTAAGTGTGTGCCACCACAGCACACGTGTGTTCATACTCTGCTATCTTCTCTTTCAGTTTGTCACTTGCAGCTTTCTGTCCAACCCTCCTGAGCTGCGGCTGTTTGATTACAGTTACCCCTACTGGACCACAGTAGTGGGTTATTGCATAGGAACCTCCTCTATCATCTGCATTCCCATCTACATGGTCTATCGCCTGATCGTCACTCCAGGAACGCTTAAGGAGGTATCCACAAGGCTCTGTTGCTTCTGTCTGACTCTTAGGAGATCCCTAGAAATGTGTGGGTTTTTCTAGGGTCTGATGCTCTAGGAGTTGAGCATCTTAGAATCACAGAATGGCTTAGGTTGGAAGGGACCTCAAAGCTCATCCAGCTCCAATCCCCCTGTGCCACAGGCAAGGACACTTCCCACTAGAACAGGTCGCTCAAGGCCTCATCCAACCTGGCCTTGAACACCTCCAGGGAGGAAGCAGCCACAACCTCCCTGAGTAACCTGTTCCAGTGTCTCACCACTCTCACTGGAAAGAACTTCCTCCTAACATTCAGTGTAAATTTCTGCCAGTTTAAACCCATTCCTCCTTGTCCTGTCGTTACAAGACCTTGTGAATAGTCCCTCCCCAGCCCTCCTATAGGCCCCTTTCAGATACTGGAAGGCTACTCTAAGGTCTCCTGGAGGCCTTCTCTTCTTGAGGCTGCAGAGTCCCAACTCTCTCAGCCTGTGCTCATAGCAGAGCTGCTGCAGTCCTCTGAGTATCCTGGTGGCCTCCTCTGGACTGGCTCCAACAGTTCCATGTCCTTCTTGTGTTGGGGGCTCCAGAACCGTACACAGTACTCCAGCTCTCTTCCCAGCCAGCTGATACCTAATTGTCTTCTACCCATTCTGAGTGATTCACAAATCTCCCCAGCTCTTACTGCTGACATATTCATATAAAATATTAAATCAAGGAACTAATTTTAAGCTCTGGTGAACTGCAGGCTTTTCCTAGAAACCACACAAGACACAGTACCACATGAATAAGGCAGTGGAAGATTGGTTCCCCTGGGGATACCTGTAAGAAGAAGTTTCTTATGCTCTCCCACACTTAATAAGATCTCTCTGCCATAAATCTGTGGCAGCTTGTGATGATAGCTCAGAAAGAATATATTCAGCTGGCTCAGGGTATCCAAGTAAACTGCAAAAAGCTAAAGCATCAATATGATGTCTGCCAATTTTGATTCAAATTGTAAGTGACAAATACTTAAAAACAATGCTGTGTACTTCTGTAGCACCTTAAATCTTCATAGGCTGAGATGGGGGACTGGTCTCTTGTCTCTACTATCAGATACAGGATGAGAGGAACTGGCCTGAAATTATGCCAGGGGAGGTTTAAGTTGGAGGTTGGAAAATTTTCTTTACAGGAGTAAAGAAAGGCATCAGATCAGGCTGCCCAGGGAGTTGTGATCCCTGGAGGTGTTCAAGAAACATGTGCCATGCCACTATGGGACATGGTTTAATGGCCACAGTGATGTTAGGTCGATGGTTTGACCTGATGATCTTAGAGGGCTTTTCCAACCCAAACAATTCTACAATTCTATGGTAACAGAGGCCTGAAACACCTCTGTGCCATAGTTCAAGTGTAACTCAAATGAAAGTCACATTTTTGTTATAAATCTCTTTCCAGGTGGTTATTTTATGTACTACTCCTAAAATTAATCGATTTCTAACATTGGTTTCTTTTCAACAGCGTATCCTGAAGAGCATCACTCCAGAAACAGCTACAGAAATCCCTTTTGGAGACATCCGCATGAACGCAGTATAAGCTAAGCTGTTTTCTGGGGGAGAGGAGGAGCATAAAAAGCACTTTCCCCATCCTCTCCCCTCCCCCAAAGAATTACATTCCCAGTTGAGATGACAAACAGAGGAATTCTCTGTGAAGGCTGCATCACTGACAAGAGACCTTTGGAAACACGATGCCTCCAGCACATTCATTCAAGCAATTCAACAAAATCTACTGTGCACTCCTAAGCAGACTGGACTTGGCTGAGAGCTATATCGTCCTGGAACCACGAGGATGTCTGTGTGCATGAGAACAGCACTACCCCACGTGTGGGCACAGGGCTGTGTGTGTAGGACAAGCATGGCTGGGTGAGGTTGGCTGTAGGGTGCCCTATGGCAGTGCTCCTGTATCTCCCTCAGTGTGATTGTTTGTACTGGGCAATTGTCATATCTGCTTCTAAGGTTCTAACTGCTTCAAGTCCATGGGAAATCCAAGAGTTATTTCTGATAGCCATAAAGGGTTTTATACACTAGAAACACAAACAGTCACTTCCCTAGGTTTGTAGAGGAGTAGAGAGAGGAAGAGGACCTCATCCTGAGCAGCACTATACACAGCTCTGCAGACAGTGCACACATTTGGTAACATATTCCTCCTCCTCCTCCTCCTCATTTCCTGCATTTTGTAGATGGTAAACATTTCTGTTAGTTCTTTCTTGCCCAACAAATACTACCAAAGCAGTTTTTGTAATGTGGTAAGCTTCACTTTTCTTTAAAGCCATCCATTCCACAAAACCTCATCGTGGCTTACTTGACAAGTACTGAAGTTGCTGGCACTTACTGTACTGTTTTCATAACCAAGCCAGACACTCACAAAATCATTGTCCTCACAGACCTAAAGCGCCCAAAGAAACTACAGACCAAGAGGCCAGAAGGTGGAATCTTAAAGATCTGCTTCTCTGCTTTAATTTTGGTTGTTTGGTCTTGGTTTTTCAGTTGGACTGTTGGTTGGTTGGGTTTTGTTTGTTTCGATTTGTAAATAATTTCACACCTAAGATTTGCTGCAGCCTGTGGCTTTTTCCTCTCCTTTCCTAGCCCAGAGGTAGAGTTTAGAGTGATCCTTTTGGCTGGCTGGCAAAGGTATGGTTAACAAACTACACCAACCTGCTTGGAAGCTTTACTGTATTCTGGTGTGAATGCATTTGGGTTTCACCCTGAAGAAGATGGGGGATTTATTTTTTTTTTCAAAGGAGTTCAGCAGGATTGATTCTCATCAGAACCATTCATATTAAATGATATGCAAATTAACCTCCATGCACATATTAACCTCTTTCTATTAAATGCATACACAGCCTCTCCTACTCTAACTGCCCCTCAGAGAGACTGCAGCTGCCAAGTCAGTTGGAGGACACCAGGTCTGCTGCAGCTACATGAAAGTTCAGATAAACCTAAGCAGGCATCAGTTATGTGAAAAAAAAACCAACCCACATAGTAAAATAAAATAGCAGATAAAAGTCTCTTTTGTATTTCATGTTCTACTTAGGTAATGTACTGCTAACACTAACATGGTTATGTGCATTCATAGCAGCAGGCGTGGAGAAAACTGCTGAAGAGTTTACACTGGTACAAAGAACTTGTGGGATCAGAGGAAAGCAGGGATGGTGTTTGCCTTTGGAAAACATTTGCATCACTTCCACCAAGGTGGTTTTTTTTTCTCCCTAAGGTGAGCAGACACCTCCTGAAGAAAAGCTGTAGCTCCTGGAGAGCTGTAGCTCTCAGCTGTAGCTATTGACCTGAGTTCACTTCACTTTAGGTCTCAGTCCCAATGAGGAAGTAACATCAAAGAACTACAAACAAAAGACTGCTAAGCTGCTTTTAAAAAAGGAATTTGTTCTTTCATTGCCACCAGGAAAAAAAACACAATAAATCTGTTTTACTGGGCAGTTACTCCTAAGAAGTAGTTTTGTAGCTTGGCCCTTGAGTGTATTTGAAAACTAATTCCAAACTTGCCTTCACTGTGAGGAAAAGAGGAACAGGCCTGGAATACTTCTAATGCTGGAAAGCCATTTAGTTAAGTTACCAATCTGAAAAGGACTGATTAAGGAAAGAAAATGTCCTTCTCTGAATTAATTGGAAAAAAAACAGATGTGAACCACTGCCGTAAGACGAATGAGACGCTCATCTGGGTCCAGTATCAAGTGTGGGAAATAAAGGAGAAATCCTACCCAGCTTCTCCCTTCTTCAGACTGGTGCTTAACTAATCCTAGGAATTTTCTCTCCTAAATGGGTTAAGTATTTTAAAGAGATGCAGCTTACAAATGGAATTTCTTGCCAGATTTGATATCTTCATGCTAGGCCTATTAAAAAAAAAACCCAACAAAACCAAACCAAAACCAAAAGGAGATCAAAAACCCCACCCCTGACTCCCACTAACAATCCAAAACTTAACACATTTTTGGTCATGTACCATATACCCACTTGCAAAAGCCTCTTTAAACAGTCAGTCTGCTGCCTTTTATTAGGAAGGGCAAGGAGAGGTAACAGAAGTAGCTGAGTTAAAGAGGAACTTTATCCACATCAAACCAAGCATTTCTCTTTTGGCCTTCGCAAACAAACTGGGACCATAATTTCTACTACTGGAATAATGTGCAGAGTAATAATTAACAGGAATCACTGCTGTTCAGTGTGCAATATCATCTATCATCACAGCATTTGTAATGGCAGAAGATCCATCTTTCAACTGTATCTTTTCAAGGCACTAATGCACAACAACCTTTGCCTCTCTGGGTGTTTTGACCATGAAAAGCTGAGTAGCCTCCCAGGAAATGTGTTTCCTAGTGGTTGAGAAGTCAGCTGAAAAGCTCTGACACTGATAGAAGCTCCTGCAACACTCAATGTAAGATAGGACAAAGTGTCTCAGCTCCAATTTCTCAGGTGAAAAATGGGAATTAGGGACTCAGAGTAGGTGTACCGATGGAGGGTGAAGGTTAGCAAACATAGCTGGAAATGTAAGAAGGAATGTAGATATGCAATGTCACAGGAGATAGGCCAGAAAATAATTTGTGGTGTTAAGACATTTGCTCTTTTCACTAGGATAATGTAGTCTGAGGACTTTAGGGGACCAGGGGGCAAGGAAGACAACCAGAAGTGGATTATAAAGGCTCTCCTTGTCCTGAATAATACACAGATAAAATATACCTATGCTCTCATTCTATAAAAGCTGAACTTGCAAGGCAGTTTAGTCCTCAGTGGGCTTTTGCTACATGGCACACTGCTTTGAATCTTTCTAAAGTTAATTTTTAGTACCTCTTGCTGGGTGATAGAAATATTGGGGAAACTATTTATTTTGATTATTATTTTTTCCTTCCTTTTACTTATCCACCATAAAACATTTAGAGTAACCAATATGTATCAGGTAGCTCAGTAAGTGAGCACACATCAAACATTGGTTTTGTCAAAATGCAGCACTACTGATACCAAATAGGCTGCGCTGCTATTAAAAGTGGCTTGAGCTAAAGAAAGGAATTCAAGTCCCTCTCTTCAGCTCAACTTCAAATCCTCTATCACATGAGTACATCCTGCCCTCTATTCTGTACCGTGGAAAGTTAGGAAACTGATAAATCAGGACCATGTTTGCCTTCTAAGCAGAGAGTTTTAGCTGTACAGAACTAAGTATTCCCTCCGAGTTGTACATGATGCACCTGTACTAATTTATGCAGCTGTTTAGTTACAAGTGTTGCAAGCTGACTGTAAGTCATCAGTATGTGCCTTGTACTGTAAACTGTTATTGTAATAAATTTAATATTCATTATCCATCTGTAGACATCCCTTCTGCCTTTTCTCTTATTGGGAAGAACAAAAATAAAGCTCAGTTCCAAGAAAAAAAAGCAGAGCATCTGGTTTACAACATCAGCAAGGCCCTGCTGACAAAAAGCAGAGGATTTCCTTCAGTGTTTGAACTTCGTCCCTCTGCTAAATCCTCTTTCATTCTCTTCCCCCAGCTGCAGCAGTACACATCACATTTGTTTAGACAGAACAGCACAAACTGATCCACGCTTGGAGTTAAGTGCTTAGCTACTTGACTAACTTACATATAAAACTCCTGCCATTTCAACTCTCTCTAAACTCACATTCTGTCTCATTTACTAAGTCTGCTGAACAGAGTATTAGAGAAACACCAATCCCACAAGCTTTTTTTTTTTTTTTTTTTTTTTGGTAGTAGTTTTCATCTAGTGTATTCACAGAAGTGATAAATTTACTTCAAAAACCACAAGTAAAAGAAACCATTGTGAAAAATGCTTGAGTGCATTCTAAAACCCACAGCCACTGTCAGATATCCTGCTTACCAAGTTACAGTTTGGAGAGAACTTTACTTCTGATTATGGACCTTTGAGCAGATTGGCTAATCTAAAGTATGACCTCCAGCAGAAGCAGACTACATGAAAACAAAAAACCCAAAAGAACTATATACCTTATGTAACACACAAAAAGATGCAGCAAAATAACACAAGCATTAAAAAAGATCCACACATTAGATCCAGTCTGGATCTTTGAACACTTTATTTCAGTGTTTCTGTACATCAAGTCCCCAAAACCAAAGCCCACACATAAATAAAAAAAATACATGGCAATATGCACTTAGCTTACAAAATGACATTCTACATACAGAAATCTCCTAGGTTATTTTTCAGAATGGGAGAGGTTTGCCTTGTTTTTTTTCCCCCCTCTCCCACTTTCATGGGTCTGTTTCTCATTTTTGAGAGCATCACTGAGCAACTCCTGAAACACCTGCACTTCAGTTGTGCTCACTGTTCCAGCTGGTAAAGGAGCAAGGGCTGGCAGGAGGAGAAATTCTCACCTGACATTATTTAACACTCCAAGGTCTGCCTGAGGAGCTGAAGTACAAAGGTTAGGGCACCTGAAGGTCAGGGTGGACAGAAACAGCCAAATTTAGTATTTCAACTGTTTAAAGAGACTAAAGGTGTGCATCAGGTGATCCAGAAATTCATTTCACAAGTTGTTCTGTCCCGGCACATACAGCTTCATCAATGAAAGCCAGAAAGAAATACCTGGGCTACATCTTTCCTTCTGTACAGGAGTCCACGCAGCAGTGGCTTTCCCTCTCGGGGGACAGATCAAGTGGTTCTGCCCACCACAGGGACATTAATCCTCTTCCTTCTCAATGTAGGGCTTGGCAGTGACCCGTGCCATCTGCCTCTGCAGGTAGCGGTCCCTGGCTGACATGACAGTCTCCTCATTGCTCCGCTTGGCAAATTTGCTCCTGCTCTCAGGTTTCTGCTTCTGTTCCTTCTCCTCTTTCTCTCCTTCTTCTCCAGCGTTACGTTTCTGTGCAGAGGAAATTCCAGAGCTGGATCTTCCCTTCTCGTCCACTTCTCTGTCTCTTCCCTTTCTCTCTTTTTCTGGATCAGTCTCTCCATCCCTTTCTGAAGAGGCAGGAGTACTCCCCCTCCGCTCCCTGTATTTCTTCTCATCACTACCATATTTCTCCCTCCGCTCCTTCACATAATCTTCCTTTTCTCTGTATTTCTCTTCTCTCTCCTCTCTGTCGTACCTATCTTTACCATTTCTCGTTCTCTCTTTCTCTCGTTCCTTTTCTAAGCCCTTCTCTTCTCTCTCCTTTGCCTTCCTGTACTCTCTGCCATGTCCCTCCCTCTCTTTTCTTTCCTTCCCCCTTTGTCTCTCATCTTGCTCTTCCCTCCTTCTGTAGCTATCTTTGCTACTGTGATCCCCATGTCTGTGTCGCTCTTCCTTTTCCCTTTGGTGATCCTTTTCATGGGTCCTGCTTCTCTCATAATCTTTGTCCCTGTACTGTTCGTCATTTCCCCTTCTGCTTGGCCTGCTCTCTCCCCTCTTTGCGTGATGGTTTGTTTGGGCTTTCACGTGCAGCTCTTCCTCCACACTGGATGAGCTTGGAGATCTGGAATGCCTCTGGCTCTTGTGATGTTTACTCTCCTCCTCACTGCTCACAGAGCTTGCTCTCCTTTTATTCTTTTTCAGATGTGCTTTATTACTTTTGTGTCTCTTATCATCATCACTAGTATCAGTTTCTAGGTCGGTGTCAGCATCTGGATTATTCTCTTTCTTAGCAATAGGCTTCAGTGTTTGTTTTTCATGTGGGCTTTTGCTCCTTTGCTTGGACTCATCAATGCTGTCAGGTTTTTCTTCCTTTATCCTACATTTTTTAATGTTAAAACAAGAATAAAAAACATTACACACAGCCTCAAATCTCAAATTTTACTGCAAACTTGGGCTTTGGTTGGGATGTAAGCAACTTTGCTGTGGGGAGACCTCACCTGGAGTACTGCTTCCAGCTTTGGTGCCCTCCAAACAAGGACAGGGACCTGATAGAGTGGGTCCACAGGAGGGCCATGAAAATGATTAGGGAGCTGGAACACCTCTGCTATGAGGATAAGCTGAGGGAGCTGGAGTTGTTCAGAGAAGGCTCCAGGGAGATCTAATAGCAGATTTCCAGTACCTAAAGGAAGCCTGCAGGAAGGCTCTAGAGGGAGTGTTTACAAAGGCCTGCAGTGACAGCAAAAAGGCGCAACAGCTTTAAATTAAAGAACAGGAGATTTAGGTTGGACGTTAGGAAGATATTTACCAGGAGAGTAGTAAAACACTGGAATGGACTGCCCAGGGAGGCAGTTGAGGCCCCATCCTTGGAGATAATCAAAATCAGGCTCAACAGAGCTCTGGGCAACCTGATCTGCTCAAGGGATCTGCTCGAGAAAGTCCAGTGGAGGACAATGAGGATGATGAGGGGACTGGAACACTGCCAGATGAAGAGAGGTTGAGAGACCTGGGGCTGCAGTCTGGAGAAGACTGAGAGGGGATTTAATCAATGTTTATAAATATCTGAGAGCCGGGGGTCAGGAGTGGGGGAAGAGGCTCTGCTCACTTGCTCCCTGGGATAGGACAAGGAGCAATGGATGGAAGCTGCAGCACAGGAGGTTCCAGCTCAACACAAGAAGGAACTTCTTGACTGTAAGGGTCCCAGAGCACTGGCACAGGCTCCCCAGAAAGGTTGTAGAGTCTCATTCCCTGGAGACTTTCAAGGCCTGTCTGGATGTGTTCCTGTGTGATCTGAGCTAGATTGTCTGGTCCTGCCCTGGCAGGGGGTTTGGACTCAATGATCTCTTTGGGTTCCTTTCAACCCCTAACATCCTGTGAGCCTGTGATTCAATGGAGGATGTCCCTGCTCACTGCAGTGGGGCTGGACTAGATTACCTTTGGTGATCACTTCCAATACAAACCATTCTGTGAATTAAGATTCTGCTGTAAAGTCTAAGAAAGCAAATCTACCTGTGGCTCAGCTTCCAGAAAACACATTCCCTTCACTGTATTTATCCACAGGGCAGAATTTCATCACCTCAGCCACATAAATAATTCAGCCTCATCTCATTACTTTACTTTGGAATGTGCACATATCAAGATTTATAAATACTCCCAGTGGATTTCCTACATATTCGATTAACAGCCTTTTACCACAGCATCAATACTAATTTATTTTACTTTTATGAAGCTGTAAAATGTGGAGTAAGCACAAAATTAGTCACATTCTTTTATGAAATATCCTATGACTTCTGTGTTCATTATCTTACCTTTAGACTCCTTCATGATTCAAAATACATAATTTAACACAGACTGCCAAGTATTAGGTAAACCAAAGTAAATAAAGGGTAGAAAAACACCTCTTGATACTTTTTATGTGACATCACGTTTCTGCCAATGAATCAGCTGTGTAAAGCAATCACTCTACCACTGTCTCAGTACTCTCCAGTTTTTATGGTGTTTCAGTGAATCTGGAATCTCCAACTGCCAGAAGCTGGTTTGTATCCTAAACAATCTGGAATCACCTCCTACCTGGCTTCACGGAAGCTGCATTTGGGCATCTCTTCTTCTCCTACCGTCTGGTTTAAAAGATGTCTGTAAAATCCACTGAGATCCTTCTGTTTGGTCACATCCATGTATGCTGAAAAAAATGTAAGGTTGGATTCACTGTACCCACTAGACACAACTCACAATGGGTAGGTGCCACCAAGACTTCCATCTCCATTCTAGGGGTTTTAAAGCTCAGAGTGGGAAAAACTCCAGAGCCACCTGGTTTGACCTCACAGCAGATCAGACTTCGAGCAGGAGGCTGGAACAGATGACAGTCAGAGGTCCATGCCAACCTGATTTAACTTAGGATCCTCTTCTTTACCCCTAATTCCCAAGGGCACTGTGCAGAATGTCTGAAGTAAGGAGTGCAAGTATCATTGCACGCCAGGCTTTGAAGTCTTCTTTCAACAACTGACTCCCCCCTCAAAAATGTAAAATAGCAACCCAAACTGTACTGACACACCAACAGAGGAGCTTCTTCTCTTCCTTTAGTAATGTGAACAAAGGAAAGTAACTGACAAAGTGGGCTCTGATTCAGTATCTGCTGTCTGGCCTTTTTGGATTTCCATATCAGAAGCCTCACAGAGAGCAGAGGACAATGCTGTAAGCCATGTACAAGGCCACATTTGTACATGATTTTTTCAAGGGGAATTACTTCAGTCCGAATCTCACCTTCAAGAGCTGCTTCTCTTCTTTCTCTCTCCTCCTCCTCAGCCCTTTCTTGCAGCTTCTTCTTATAGGCTGAAGTCACAAATGCCTCTTTGTCAGCAAATTCTTCTCCTTCCATTTCTCGCTCTTTCTGAATTTTCCTTTCCATTCTCTTTTCTTGCTCCTTCTTTCTAATCTCGGCTGCTTTGACGATGTTGTGGATGTACCTGGGCTAAAACAGGAGAGAAAAAAGGTATCACACTGAGAGGTAACTGAGGTGGCAGCGAAAACACAAATTGAGATTGATGGAGATACTGAAGAAAGTAGGCAGTGGAAGAAAACTGACAGAAGCCATTCTAAGCTCCTCTCAGTGTTTGACAGCTGTCTGAGGCTGTGTCACCCCCGTTCAGGTGACTAACACCACCTGCTTCCCACTAACAAAGGAGGTTGCTGTATTCAATCAAAACATTCAGCCCACCTTTCACTAGGATGATTTTTGTTCTGAGTGAAATCAAAAGTTTTTTTGATTTCTCACCCCTCTGTCTCCTTAGTCTTGCCTTGCTGGAAAGAGTGGGAAGCTTCCTTTTATACCCACCTAAACTGACAAGAGCTTTCAAATGAAACAGAATAAGTAACAATGAAAATATCACTTGTCAGAGTACTACAGCAGTGCTTTGAAACAAGGCATTGGGCTGTGGAAATTGGCTCACATTTCACCAGGGAAAGTTAATTAGTCTTTTGACAGGACTCCAGTAAGCAGACTAGTGAGTGAGAAGGCACAATTTATGCTCACTGGCTTAAGAACCAAAGCCATTGTTATCAGAAGCTGTGTTGCTGCAGGGCCCACGGCCTCTAATCCTACTTTCCCACTGAACTTTCTCTTCAGAAATGCACTGACATATGCACATCATAAATTGGGTGGGAAACTTGTAGTCTGCCACCCTCCAGAATACCACTGGACTGGGACTGAAGTCTCTGATGAACCAGCATTTTTGCCCAAATTCTTGCAGGATTTGAATATGGTACTTGCATGCCCTTTGAGAAAATGTATTTGGCAACTTAGCTTAAAAGCTAATCAGTCACAGTTACTCCAGGCATACAGAGATCAGACACAAAGGGTGCATTTCCAGGTACCCACCTTATTGTCATCCCCTCCAGAGAGCACTCTGGCACTACTTTCTTTCTTCTTCTGCTGCATTTCATCATAAATGCTGTCATACTCATACACTGTGGCATCTTCTTCCAAAGCCTTCTGAATCTCCAATTTAGTCTAGAAGAAAAAAATAAAAATATGAAGATACCAAAACATTAAGCATGAAATTTTAACTGTTCTTCCAATGTTTTATTCCTATACTGTAATTTAAACAGTACAAACCCATCTATTAGAACACTGAGTGTAAATTTAAACAGGCTGATCTAAGAAGTTCCTGAACCATTTGCCAGGATTGACAATAATCAACTCATCATCAGTATCTGCACTTCCAGGAACTACAGGAAGCAAAGCACCACTGTCAAAACAACACTGGAAACCTCTTAATGACTAACTGCTTCATCAAACAATGTAATTATTTTTTTTTAAATAAGCAGTAAACAAATAAATTTTATTGTTTGCATCTAGTTTACCCCTACAGCTTCAAACAGATACCAATATAACTCAGCATACAATCCCATTTTTCTACTTGGAACTAAGTAGTGTGAAAACATAGATTCTTTTAAGGGGAACTCTAACTCTGCAGATGCATAGTCAGGTTTCTGCAATAACTTAATAAAAGGGAATGGCTGTAATAATTTCTTCATCTGCCACGGGTATGAAGAGGCCCCACCACATCTTACCTGTTTCATTACTCGTTTTTTCAATGCTTCTCTCTGAAGACTCTCACCAACGGAAGGCTGTAAGAAGGAAACATTGCAGAAATAGAACTGATTACCTTGACACAGCTGATATTCTTTTTCTACCATTCTAACAAACAACTAAGTCCCATAAGCCTCTCACTTCAAGAGTTTTCCTGTAAGCAAGGAAAGCTGAGTTTACTCACAAGCATGCAATGAACCATCCTTTTCCACAAGCACCTCAACATATCTATCTATTTTTAATGCAATTAAGAGATGAGTTTAAGAACACTGCTTCAGCAACACATGTACCTCACAAAGCTGCATAAAATTTCATGCTGTTTTACAGAATTAATCTCTGTCCAAGAAATGCTCAGAGACATAGGAGGTCTGTGAAAACTGTTTAGCTGCAGTGCTTTCCTCCAAACACCTTGTAGAAAAAATTCAGACATTCGTAGAATGATTTGGGTTGGAAGGGACCTTAAAAATCTTCTAGCTTCAACTATCCTGCCATGGGCAGGGACACCCTCCAATAGACCCAATTGCTCAATGCCTCAGCCACCCTGGCCTCCAGGATAGCAAGGGTCAATCCTTTGGTGCAAGAAGCTAGCACAGTAGCAGACAAAACACCCAGCAAAGGACAGCTAAGACCAGTACTGAAACTAATTCCTAAGAGAAGGATGCTTGTAATGCACCTGCTCTCTCTAAACACTACAGTTCCTTCAGGTTTTGCCTCAAGTATAGGGAGGGAAAAGGAAAACACAGAAAACAAACACCCAAATCAACAGAAATTGGAATTATACCCTCCTAGCAATTTAGATATCAAAAATACATTAATGTTCTTTGGAATTACAAATTACAATTACTTTATATTCAAGACAACCTGCTTTCAATGATTTTTTAAAATTCTAATAGCCTGTGACACAGACAGGTGCTATTCAGACTAGCCACACTCTTCCTCCAGCATATAAATGTCATCAGAGATGTAGTCAGACAGACATTCTTACTGACAATTACATGGAAAAAAAACTGCATTCATAGTAACCTCCAAATCTCCAAAAGCATTTGTTACTTGTTTCAGCTTTGATCTCTATCATTAGTGCCCTATATTTAGAAGCAAGAATACTGATTTGAGCAGCACATACTTCAAACGTTAATATTTCATTTCTCAAGATGAATATGCCAGAAAAGAGCAGTGCAAATCTTCCCTCGGTTAAAAACATCCCCATTGCTGGAAAAGTGCTTTCTAACCATACTGGCTCTTATAAAAAACCTTTGCATTTTATTTAGTTTTGTCTGCAAATCAGTGTTGAACTGAACTGTGTAACTACCTTTTCTCAACCAATGCATAATGCTGTTTATTAAGCAGATTCACTCTAAGTGACAGGACTCATATCCTTGTTTATCTAATTACACTAATTATGTATCTCTTGATCTTAAAAAGCAGAAATAGGAAGGGGAAAAAAATCCTCCTGCATTTTGGCAGCTTCCCAAATTCTGCAATGTGCTCTATACCACATTAAAAAAAAAACCACTAAGAGATTTGTAACCAGCTCTTAATAAAATTTAAAAATGGAAACCAGCTAGCATTTTTAAAATAAAATTTTAGAATGGAAACCAACTTTTGGCAGCAGGGATTAGGATCTTTTGAAATCACACAGAATTAGCACCATGTAAACTCAAACAGCTCCCCTGAAGAAGAAGGCTTCTGAATTCATTTGGTGTTTAAAATAATAATGTGCAGTGGCCCCTCTTTCTTAGGCCATTAAAATTTTAACAGATGTGTCAACAAGGAAGAATACCAAGTGCTTGCCTATAATTTTCTACATGACAGACTAAACAATCCAAATATTTTTCCACTGGTTAATTTCAGAAACAGGGAACCAGTTGTGCCCTGAGCAACTGAATTAATGGAGTTTCATTATACCTGGCTGTGCCCTCTGCCTCTTTATTTCCCCTGTCAACTCCTCAGACACTCTGCTTGTTCGATTCAGCAGGTGAGCAATGTTGGGTGTGACCAAAAGCCAGCTCTGTGCTGAGTGTCAGTCAACAGTTCCTCCTCAACACTGAGGAAGATTAAACTCACAAACTCTCATCTATGGCTTTGCCTTTCCTCAGCTGCCCATTGTCATGATGTCCACAGGGACACAGTGTCTTTGGGCCCTCTGCCATCCACACCCCAAGGATGGGTAAGGCTGTTAGTGAGCTCTCAAGTCACATAGGACTTACACACAATGATCACTTCTGCTGTGCAAACCATAAGTAACAAAAAGAGGCAGTATCTGAGAGGAGCACCAAGTTGATTCTATAGTCTCTTATTTATTTATGTAGCTGCATAACTGGGAGAAACAGCAGAATATTCAGTTTAAAACAACCTACAAGAATCCTGACTTCATTCATCTTGTATTTACCTCCAGCTTTCAGGATTCAGGAGCTGATATTGAGAACTCTTTCAAATGCTGTACTTGATTTTTACATCTGATGGTTTATTCTAAAAATTCATTTAAAGTAATCAAGCATTTTTAATTTATAGGGCAACACACATCAGACCAAGACTTTCCCTTGGCTCCTGGTGAGGATAATTCTCTGCCTGCCATACCAACACTACTAGACATTGGTTTTATAGAAAGGTACCTGAAAAGTAAGGAATTTCCCCTGCATTCTTGCCAGAAAGTACAGGCTCAGCAGAAAACAAAACAGATTATGCAGGAATATTTACAGAACAAGCTTTATTCCACCAAAATACCTGAAACATTGCTTAGAGTGTTCTCCTTGTCTGCCTACATGAAATTAAAGTGTTGATGGACACAGATTACACAAACACAACTGCAATATATGATCCTGATCGCTGTCCATATCACTGGCAACAAGTCCACCTGTGATTTGTTTGCCCAGAGTGGCAGTAGCTTTACAAAAAACAAATACTTTCCATAGTGGTTTATGGTGGACAATTTCCTGTTGTGCTGTGAGCTCTGACAGATGAGAACTTCCTGTTCCTTTGTATTGTTTTATCAACTGCCCAGTTATTAAAGGCCCTATAAGCTCAGCAATCTGTCTCACACCTTTTCTTTCCCTGCAGTCAGCCTACTCTTCTGAAGCACAAAGCTTATAGTTTATGGAAGTTTATCTTATGAAAGGAGAGAATGTTTTAACCCTACCCTGTGAAGGAACCTAGAATCCATGCAAATCAAGAAACTCTTAAAACTAGATTCTCCACTCTACCACTCCTATGAGACCATGGAAAACAGCTTCTACACAACTGGAAAAGTTAGTACCATGCAAACCATTTACAGCTTGATACAGAGAGCTCAAGTAAAAGTTTGAACACAAATACCTAAAAAGGAAACAACTTAAATGTCTGTTTCTTACAAATTTCTCTTCTCTGCCCTCTCACCACATGCCCCAGTCTTCCCACATCTCAGGTCTCATCTGCAGTTCCTTGGTTTCCCTCTGCATGTCCTGTTTCCTCCCATCTCACCTAGACTAGGAAGCCAGCCCTAAGTTTCCAGGCCAGCTGAACAGAATGGGGAGGGCTGAGATCACCTCGTCTTTCTCCTCATCAGGACATCTGCAGCTAAGGACTTCTGGTGTCCTCAACCTCACTTGAAATTAGCCAGGACATTCATGCCAGACAATGAATGATGTAAAACTCTTTATGAAAAACCAAAGCAAAAGGAGGATAGGAAATTATTTACCTGAACATGCCTAGTTTGAAGAATACTCAGGCTTTATTTACCCTCGTGAGTTGTTACTCCATCTTGGTTCAAAAAAGGATCTCAAGACTGTGAGATTCTGGATTCATGACATTTTGGTATCAAAACATCTTAAAATGAACTGCTTTCACTCTTATGTGTATATATTTAGCAGTGAATCATTAAGGATTGCCCTCATAATGATCTGTGTCAGCCAACTATAGCCTGAATACAGATGATCACTAAATATACTCAATGGGAAAAAACCCAAACCAAATCAGGACACAGATTCCTATCAACTCACACACTATGCAAGCCATGGCTACTAACAGAAGATTAAGAGAACAAGCATGAAAAACAAGTCTTGTACAGCATTAGCTTTCTTTGGCATTCCCTTACAGTTTCCAGAAACCTGGAGTTTAGGGACTTCCCAAACTGGAGGATGCACCTGGCCCATTGTTTGGCACCAAGACCATCCTTTAATTTGACTAATCCATTCCTAAATCCACTTGTATTTTTGACCATGCCACAATATCCTGTGGCAATGAGTTCCACAACTTAATTAGACATTGTTGGAGTGGAAAGAAAAATTCAACTTCCTTTTGCTTAGATTAAAGCAGTTACTTTGCAATCCCATAACATACCCTGCTGTTCAGACTATGAGAAATGGCAACATCACCTCACTTTCTCTGAATCATTCTTGATTTTACAAACATCCTCTGGAATTATTCCTCTCCACTTCCTTCTTCTCTTTTCTAAGAGATCCTTTAGTCTACTCAGTCTTATTTTGCCTGAAAACTGTTGCATAAACTCTGGTCATCATCCTTACTCCACCTAGTATCCTTTTTAGTATCCTCTGCAAAGCCAGTGGGAGGTGGAAGCAAACCCAAAAATCCAAGTCTGCAACAAGATAAGAGCTTTCTGCTTGTTTTCCATTTCTTCCTTTGTGCCTACTTAACACTGCTTTAAATGGTCACTAAAAAAAAAGATACTAAATTAAGCTGATACATTCACAGAACAATTCACAGTGTGTGCACAACCTCTCTCCTGAATCTACCTCCTAACGTGGTCTCTGTACAGCTATTTTTTCAGCTACATTTTACACCTTATAGCAATAAATGAGTTTTGAAAGGCAGGTTAAGGTACAGGAATGTGTGTTGACTAATTCTGACACAATCAAGAAACAGAATTTGCTACCTGCTGTACTATAGAGGCATTTTCAACTAAACTCCAAAGAGAAAATAAAACATGGAGCAGTGCCTGTGAATACCACCAAGAGGTCACCTCTGCAAATGCAACACATGAGTAAGAGAATAATATTTTTGGAGAAAATGAATATATCACAAATAACAGTAAGCCACAACGGAATCTTATTTTTAACCTATCCTAGTTTGTTGCTGTAACATCTGGTCTCTACAGCAAGCTTTCTTAAGAGTAAAAACCTTCCTCCCAGTTTTAAATGCAGCAACAACTCATTATCAAGGCAAATAATTAAGACTGTATTGGACAGAAGTAAGTGTAATCACTTGATTTACTTTTTCCCCATTAGCACTGTATTTCAAGAAAACGTCCATCCCAGATGTTGTTTCTAATGAACTAACACAAGGACCATCCTCATCAAACATCCATTTATGTACTTAGCCACAGAAAATGAAACCCTTTCAAATCTTTTCAGCAAGGGTATAGGCAAAATCTTACTGAAATGTGCATAGCAATGTATTGGGAAAAAAAAAAAAAAGGCAAAAGTTTTATATCTAATGTATAATCACAGACCAAGTCAGGTGTGCAGATTACCCAGCACAAACTTTATATTAGAGTTCAGTTAAAAATACATAATCTCCAGACATTTGAGATTTAGTTCTGACTGATAAGGTAGCAGCCAGGAAATGAAACCCCTCCCAAATGCTGCTCCTTATCTTGAAAAGCTCTGAAATTATTACTGAACTAATAAAGTAATTTTGGTGGTTTGTTTTTTTTTTTTAAACCATCTTCTTCAATAAAGGCAGTTATGAGATCATTACTTTTGGCTGGGTATGTACCATATTGAAGAACATGACAACTTCTAAGTCTGTACAGCAGACTCTGGTAGTGAATCTGACAACCCTTCTGAAAGGAAGGATACTCGACCTGTTAAGCTGTAAGTTAGCAGACAGCATCATACACTGTTATTATTATTAGAATTGTTAGCATTTATTATTTTGCCTTAATATTTAGACATGAAGAGAAAATGGAGAAATGAAAAAAATGCAAGATAGCTCCATGCCCAGGAAGGTTCCCAGTCCTACACACACTCCTTAATGACACAGATTAAATCCAGCTCACGCCTGGGATCTGGAAAATGTGGAGTTAGTTGCTCAACACAGAGAAAGACACAAAATCCCAAACTACCAGAGAATGTTCTCCTGACACTGAGGACAGTGGATTCACTACCATCTCCATCAGATGCATGCAATGAAAGCCTCTCTCTAGAGCCACAGTCTCAGCTATGAGCTCAAGAGGAGAGATGTACCTCTTCAGAGCACTGAGGAGAGCAGCTGAATGAGGAAAGGGTTGGCATTTAAGACATCTTCTTGTTCTGTTTCTTGTAAGCCCTAAAAGCTTCCCTGAGGCATTTTCATGTTGACAGGATATCACTAGGGAGGCCCTCAGCCTTCTCAGGCACTGTATAAAGGGAGCTCAGGTGCAGCAGCATTCTGGATTCTGTAAAGGAGCCAGGCACACAAGAATGCCAGAGTCAGCCTGTGATATCCAAGTAGCAACTGCTGCTTCATTAAAAAACATTTTAAAAATAATTTTGGATAACAGGAGTCAGAAACTGACAGAGATTTTTTGATGGTTTACTAGCATTTTTTCCAACCAAACAGAACAGCACTAAGTGAAGCTCTAGAGCAGGAAGAATATTTTTCTAACACATGTTCTGCTTCTAAACTTCAACTCCTTAAATGTTTTCTGAACTGTGAGCATATGAAAAGCTTCCTTTATGAGTTTTGTGGAAAAAAATTATACATGCACGTCATGTCTCAAATGTGCCAGAGGAGGCATAGGCTGGATATTAGTAGGAAGTTCTTGCCAGAGAAAGTGATTGGCATTGGAATGGGCTGCCCAGGGAGGTGGTGGAGTCATCATCCCTGGAGGTGTTCAAGAAAAGCCTGGATGGGGCACTTCGTGCCATGTTGATTGGATATGGCTGGGTGCTAGGTTGGACTGGATGATCTCAGAGGTCTCTTCCAACCTGGCTGATTCTATGGTCATGCCCTTATGATTAAATTATCATAAGTAATTCCAGATCACTAAGACTCATTACCTTGTAACGTTATTTCCAGGAAGTAACATTCATGTGGAGAATTCATCTCCACAATCCTGAATTTCTGTTCCTTAACTACAAGGCTCCTGCCTTTAAATCCTTCCAGAATTGTCCTTTAGAAGTTGGGTTTCTGTAAGGTAGTCAAACCAACCTTTATACCACACCAGTTCTTGGATGCTCCCCACACTCAGAGCAGAGCAAGCAGCAGTGTAATCTGTATAGTGTACAGCACCCTCTACTGGGGCAAGGAGAAGGGTGGGAAGATAACACTTTTTAAAAATAATTAAAAAATAAGAAGAGACTAATGGCAAGAGCACTCAGGTCATCAGGCAATACAGTTGTGCACATCACAGAGTATCAGTTCAGTGACCACAGTAAAGCTGTGCATTGTTCAATTTAGTGTCACAGGTGTTGGGAGTACTTCCAGAACTACAGGCCATTGTTGTTACTTACCTTTGGGGATTTGTGCTGTACACAGTTTGGGTTCTACAGTTTTGCTTTTGTTTACACTCAGTCTGAACATCAGAAATCAGCTACAGCAAATTCAAGTGGAATGGACAAAAGGATATAACACGTTCACCAACTGCACTTTAAAGTTGCTAGCTGAGAAGTGTATGTTGATTACTACAGGTCTTCCTATTTGCAGACACATTTAGCAGCAGAAGCCAACAAATTTCTTTCCAAGCTAGATACAGCTAACTCTTGCAGACAGGTTGCCACAAGTAATGAACTTGCTGAAGGAGTTGAAAGAGTAAGTTAACACTCCAGTCATCACTGCCATGGAACTTGCACTCAAGAAAACACAGATCATATTTCACACCCAAATCTAAAATAATGACCTATTTTAGTGACACTGACATAAGCTGATGCAGGAATTAATGGTTGGAAACAAATAATTTGCAAAATATGCATAAAATTCCAGCAGAAAATTGTTGAACTGACCTCTTCATCAGAGTCATCTGCAAACACTGAGAGTTTCTCCGAGACGAGATTTTTCTGTGGCAATTTTTTGGGCATAATGAGCCCATATCTAGAGAGGGAAAAAGATTACTTTTAACATTATGTAGAACAAAAGACACAGCACATTTCAAAGCAAAAAATCTACCATTCTCATTTTGAAAAATAAAAGACCAGCATCAAGTATAGCTCTGAGCAGCTTCTGTAGCAATGCACTTAAACTTTGCCACGTATTTGACAGCTCCTCCTGTGGCTATTTCCATGCAAAGGTTCTGGGATGCAATGAGCTTCCCAAGTTAGGCCACAAATCCCTCTCATTCAGAGTTCAAGTGATCTTATTTTCTCCCTTGGAGAAGAAAATGCTACTGTTTAACTTAGTCTAATTAGCCACTCTTTAACTATGCTTCATGGAATCGTTCAGGCTACTAAAGACATTTAAAATCATTAATGATCTTAACCTAATGCTCCCAGGTCTGCTGCTAACCATGGAGAAGGCTTCCAGGAGACCTTAGAGAAGGCTTCCAGTATCTGAAAGTGGCCTACAAGAAGGCTGGGGAGAGACTATTTACAAGGTCTTGTAATGACAGGACAAGGGGGAATGGGTTTAAACTGCAAGAGGGGAGATTTAACTGGATGTTAGGAAGAACTTCTTTACAGTGAGGGTGGTGAGACACTGGGAACAGGTTGCCCAGGGAGGTTGTGGATACTCCCTCTCTGGAAATATTCAAGGCCAGGCTGGATGAGGCCTTGAGCGACCTGTTCTAGTGGGAGGTGTCCCTGCCTATAAGGGGGTGTGGGGGGGTGGTTTAGAACTGATCCTTGAGGTCCCTTCCAACCTAGACCTATGAACCTCAGCACCATGTCTACGTGTCTTCCAAATATCTCCGCAGAAGCTGACTTCCCCACTGCCCTGGGCAGCTTATGCTAGCGGTGGACAACCTTTCAGTAATTAATTTTTTCCTAACGTCCAATCTAAACCTCAACGGGTGCAACTTGATGCCATTTCCTCTTGTCCTATCACTTGGGAGAAGAGACCAACGCCCCCAACCCAGCTCCAGCCTTCTTTCACGGGGCTGTAGAGAATGAGAAGGTCTCCCCTCGACCTCTTCTAGGTCATATCACGTTGACAAAGTGACTGTTCTCCAAGATGGATGTGCTAATAGCGACAAAATATGCAGTAAGCAGTGCTCCACGAAGAAACACTTGCCAGGGCAGCAAGAAGTTCACCGATGCTTCATGGCAACATAACCCATCAACCCACAGAGCTATGGAAAAAGACTGACAGCTTATGTCACGCAATCAACTAACTACACACACAGAGCCTTTCTGCTTGACACGACCAGACTCTGCTCAGAAACGCTTTCCGTGTTTTCGGTACCGAGCAACCTCTGCATCAGGAATTTCTCCCCCACCTGCCTTTCCCCGAGCTCATCACTAAGCAGGCAGCTCGGCACAGCACTGAGCGCAGGACTCGGCATTGTGACGAGCGAGGTGCTCGGAGCCCACAGCTACAAGCGGCTCGGCCGCGTCCGGCCGCTGGCTCTGGGGGCGGGAGGCGCAACCTGCACTCCTGTTTGAGGGAATCCTGAGGGGATTCAACACCTAAGAGTGAAAACTATGCCCCTGGCCACACCGCAGCAGCCTCCCATGTCTTCCCCTTGATTTGAGTGTTGTTTTTCATAAACATAGTTATAAATTGAGGCCAAAGCGGCCGAGTTGCAGGGCTGGCCTCAGCCTCACTCCTGCGGCCCGGCCCGGCCCGGCCCGGCCCGGCGGTTCTGCCAGTGCTGGCCCTGGCCTGAGGCAAGAGCCGTGCCTCAGCCCGCCCTCAGCGGCAGCCCCCAGGCCTCCTGCAGTCGCTGCCCCGCAGAGCAGGCCTCGGTGGCATCCCCGCCCCCAGAAGTCCGGCGGCGAGGCGGCAGGAGCCGCAGCCGCTGCTCCCCTCTCACTCACTGCTTGCTCAACGCCGCCATCTTGTCCCGGCCGCCGCCGTCGCCAAGTGGAGCTCGCCTGGCGTTCTGCGCCCGCAGATTCCTCACGGCCAACACTTGCCTCGACGGCTCCCCCGCGCACCGCGCCGCGCCGCGGTCCCGCTCTAGAAAGGAAGCAGAAGACCAGCGGAGACGGCCGAAGGAGAGAGATTAATTTTTTTTAACGGTCGATTGGCGAGTGGCGAAAGTGCCGATAAGAGAAGAGCTTGTTGCGCGCCGCCCGCGTCGCCCTGAGTGGAGCGGAGCAGGCCTGGGCCGAGCAGAGGCCAGCAGGGCCGGGATGAGCAGAGCCCAGCAGGGCCGGGCCGAGCAGAGCCCACTAGGGCCGGGATGAGCAGAGCCCACTAGGGCCGGGATGAGCCGGACGTGGCTGAGGCAGTGCGGGGCCGGGCCTCGCCAAGCCGAACGAGGCCGAGGCGAACCGAGGGTGTTGGCAGCTCCTCAGGAGCCCACCTGTGTGGGCCCAGCATAGGGAAGGGCTCTATAGGTGCCAACCGGTAGCCGTTGCTGCCCCGGGGGTGCTGAAGAGCCCCCCACCCTTAGTCATCAGCGACCTAGAGACGTCGCTTGGTGCCGATTAAAGCAAGAGAAAGGAGTTTAATTTCCCAGCATTTTATTTAAAAAGTGACTGTGCCAGAAGAAGAGTTATTGGAAAGATGAAATCTTGCTGCCCACAGTGCAGTTGGCCCTAATCTCAGGCTTTATCCCAATAAGGAAAGGGCCTGCTTCTCTGCAACACATCCAGAAGAACTTGACAAAATGCTGATTAACAACCTTTACGTAAAATTATTCCTAAAAAGGCAATTTAAGGAGACTGAATCTTCAAAATTTTTATGAGCATTGTAGCTTGGTAGTCATAACCTTGTCCCTCCCATCAGAATTAATTTTAAAAAGCACACCCAAAAACCTTTACTCAGGACTTTAGTAGCTATACTAGCAAGATTTTTTTTTTTGGTGTGTGCGTTAATATTTATGTTGCTTTTTCTTAATCCCTAACATCATTCCTACCATTGTGACAAATACTTAGCGGCTATGCATTAAACAATAAAACCCAAAACCAATTAATAAAATATGTTGAATACCAGAATCACTAAGGTTAAACAAGGAATTAAGAGATTTAATTGGAGGCACACTAGAACTGGATGTCAAAAGGGGTTAAAGAAGAGGTTTTTTACTGCCTAGGCTCCTCGCGATCTCCGCTAGCGACAGGCAGGTTTGTAGCCAGTGGTACAGGTACTGGGCTGGAACAGAGCTGTGCTGCTGCACTGCTGCTATGGGTACACCTGAAATAAAGCAGGGAGGTTAGCTCTAAAAGCCATGTCAGAACTGCTACAAGAGTGAACAGGTCATCCCAGTAGTGGAGCTCTCCCCCAGTTCAAGTAATTCCACCCAGAAAAATGGTGATGTTTGGAGGAGCACACAGCTCTGTGGTGACAGTGAGTGGTCAAGCACAGGAGTGCTGGCATTTCATAGAATCATAGAATGGTTTAGCTTGGAAGGGACCTCAAAGATCATCCAGTTCCAACCCCCTGCCACATGAGGATTTATGTTGTGTTGTGGTAGCTCTCCACTGTATGAAGTGTTCTGCTATGTTTTAATGCTAAACATTTGATAATTAAAAATGTAATAATAAAAGTGTGGTTTGTTTTTTACTTTTTTTTTTGTTTGTTTGTTTTTCAAAAGCTCAGACTGAAGAGTAATTATCCTGCAAAAGGATAAGTGCTATTAAAGCTCACCACAAAATCATGCCATTAAAGTTTGCTTTGTTGAAACAGTGTAGTGCTCTGCTCTGTATTTCAGCACATGTCTATGGAACATATGGGTGTTATCTGATGTTCACTTGAAAGGAATTCCAGCAACTGATCTGACATTGCTCTCAGAATAAATTCCATCTTGGACAACCAACCTTCCATAACACACCAGCAGTTTACCAAAGCTGCATCTCTCTCCCTAACTGGAGGAAGATTGGATGCTCTAGGCTTGCTTCATTTTCCCAGTGAAATAGTTTAATACACATGAGAACACATGAAATGGAGCTCAGACTGTGTCAAGTGTTTGCCATTCATCAGTAGGCAGGGGCCTGTTGATAAACATCCCCAGCTAAATGAACAAGTCTTGTCCACATTTGATTTTTCACAGGGCTCTCAGACTGGCATTAGATCATCAAGGGAGAGATCTCAACAATAGTAATTTTTCTTGCAGAGATATTGCAAATAATAATAGCTTCTTTACTGGTCTGGCACCAAAATAGCCCACGTTCATTAGAGGAGAGAAAGACAGACTGAAAACCAGCTCAGTGAGTGTATTAAATTCCTGGCAGATGGTGTTTACAAAGAGGAGGGCTGACACTTTCCTCCCACAACCATGTCGCTGTTTGGAGCTGGGTCAGTCCCTCAGGCAGGGCATGAAGGTCTGAAGTAGATTTAGTTGCCAAAAGAACCATCATTCTTAATATGTCTTTACATATTACTTGCCAAAAGAACCATCACTCTTAATATGTTTATCTGGAGGTTCACAATGAGATCACTTGTTCTGGTAGGTTTCAAAGCTGATCAGCTTCCATTTCCTTAAGGCAGTAAATTTTGATTTAAATTTGACAGCCTGACTTTTATTGGCCAAAAAAGACTGCAGATATTTAGGACCCTTTATCTGTTGTTTAATCTGTTGTGAATTCAAAGTTAATTTCTGAAGTAGGGGCCTTAAAAGCACTCAGCTAAAGGTTGCCATCGACACTGCTCCATGGCTGAGCCAGGTCTGGTAATCTCACAATTAGTTGATATTTACCAGTGATGCAGTCCAGCAGCAGCTCCACTTCAATGTGCACAGATGCAGCAGTCGGATCAAAGGAATAAATCTCCTGAATCAAATTGCCATCAAGTTTCTGCAATGCAGAGAACAAAAAGAGTGGGGTGAGGGTGAAAAACAAAGAGCAGTTAGAGGATTAAAGATGGCTAGGTCAAGCATATAGGAAATCTGGAGGTAATCAATTACTTCACTGCTAATTCAGCCTTGGCAAATTGCGCTGTTTATTCTTGGGGGGAGGAAAAATAGAAAAGAGCCTCAACATTTTGAAGTCTCACCAGTTTACACTGACTCCAATTCTCAGTCTCCTCTGAGCCCTTCCAGTCTGGACAAAAAAGCAGCAGTACAGCCTTGACTATGTTGTGTACCAGAGCTGGTGGTTCTACATGGCTCTTTATCTCAGCAAAGCTCTCAGTGGCATCCAGTTTCTGGATGCACTCACGCAGTTCCTGCAGCATGAACCGGTAGAACAGAACCCCTGAATTCTTCATATTTGCCAAGCGTTCTGCCTCTGGAATCAAAAGCAAATCTTTCAGGAAGTTGCTCAGAAACATCTGCTAGCGAAGACTTACATGACTGACTGAAAGTCTCTGCCCTCTTTATGATTAACTCTTTGTCTCCTTGACCCATTGATTTCCATACAGCCTATAAACTTTTCAAAGTGGGTCTGTGCTTGAGAGGGTGACAAAAGTTGCCTCAGGGGCAAGCAGAGGTCTTCAGACCACGACTGGTTCAGGCATGCAAGTAATTCTGTAACTGTGACATTCAAATTGTTTTGACCTCAGGAGAGGCAGTCTTGAGTAGGACATGCTAGATCCCTGAAGGCAACAAAGCACCTTGCTTCAGGCCTTTGATTTCGGTGGGACTTGCTAGACCATGAACCAGAGTCAAAATCTAAACACTCTGTTTAACTGTATTCTGCTAAGCACTTAGGCTTGCTCAGGAGCAGTTTGTGTGTACCAAAGGTTTCTATTTGTCTTTCCACACAGGAATGACACTTTAGATGTGGTTTCACTAAGATTCCAAATTATTTCACCCTAAAAATTTATCTTGGCTCTGTATGCAACAATACCCAGTACATAAGTTGGTTTTGTTTCCTCTGTAAACATCTTCAGTATCTCCCAGCAGGCAGCTTGGGCCATCTTTAGCATTTTCTGCAGGTCTTTTTGTTCATGAGGTGGTAATTTCTGGTGTTTTCCGATGCTGATATCAAATATGCCAAGAGCTTGTCCCGACAGGTCACGGAGAGGTACTGCAATGTGGTGTTCTCCACAGAGAGAAGTGCAAGTGACCTCTGAACTGTCTGTGCACTTGAACAAGTAATCTCTGAAATAAAAGTAGAAAAGAAAATGCACTGGACTTTACCATTCTGGTATCTTCTCATTAGTGATTTAGCATATTTTAGTAAGGTGACATTCATCTCTGGTTGTTAAAACAAAGATATTACATTCCTAAAGCATCCTTGGTTTCCTTGAACTGAAATGTGCACAGCTCAAGCCACATACAGAAAGGAAACAACAACATTGTGGAACACAACATTGCTTAGCCAAGCAGTTGCTGAAAATCACAAGAATTTAACACACCTTGCTTTAAACCAGCTTCCTGTTTGTAGCAGTGTCAACATCAACATTGGCTCTACTGAGTTTTATAAACAGTGAAAACATCTGCTTGCAGAGCAAATGGCTCTTCAGCCAACTCTGACAAGGTTGATGTGCTTCAATGCAGGTAAGGATCTTGGCAGTGGATGGAAATAGACAGTTGGAGGAAATGAGACTGTGGAATACGACCAGGCAAAAAGATAGATTATTCTACAGGTTCAGTGTAGGTTCCAATTCTGCCAACCTCTCACAGCAGATGTAGAGCTTGCTTGGCATCTCAGTTGGTCAGCATTAAGTTTTTGCAGGCCAAAAGTCAAAGACAAAATGCTCCTCACCTCTTCTTAATTTGGTGTCACATGCATCTGCACCAGAAGCATTGAAGGTAAGAGAGCTACAGCCAGACACCCCTGCAGGGCTGCTTTATCATGGGCTTTCTGTAACATGGATCAGCCCAATGCAGGCTAGTGTCTAGGACCAGAGGTGAGTAGTTCTACTGCAGGTGCAGCAGCCTACCTTAAGAGGTTTTCTTTTCTGAGGAGAAGAACAGGATTGCTATGAATTTCTTTGTGTCCTGTCTTACGCGTAGTGACCATCTTGCGCAGAGAGTAGTCCCAAGTCTGTCAGAGACAAAAGGGAGGTTTATCTGCTTCCAAGAAAGCAGCAACCATTTTGAAACTTGGAGAGGGAGGAAATTGTTTATCTCTTAAAGGAAACTCCGATGTATGTTCAAGTGCAGTGGGCTGGTTTAAAGACATCTCCCAACAATGCTTGGCTTTGTTCCAGAACGTATTGCTCAAGATGCATTAAGAATGTGCCCTGAGCCTCCCTCAGGCAAACTATTTAATCCACCCCCAGGCTCCCACTGAGGAACACCCACAGGCCAAGCAGGACCTTTTCCCAGTCCTCTTTCTTGTGTCATGTTTGTGTCACTGTGCCTTGACACATGAAAAGCACAGAGGGGAGCAAATGACCTGGCTATCAAGCAACTAACAAGGGAACAGTGCAGAGCCTGGAATGACAACAGAAAGCTGCCAACATAAACCATGCTTATCAGAGGAAGCAGCTGAATTATGGCCACAGCAGATGTCATACAGACTTTGTGATGACACAAGATCAGTCCTAAATATTGAATACCCTTTTCATCTTCTTAACTCATTTGTACGTGAAGTGACAAGCTTCCCAGGGCCCAAGTGCTTGCTAAACAACTGGAAGATGACCTGCAGGGAGGGGGCTGTCTCTACCAGTGAGCTAATTGGGAAACAGACACTTCCCGACTTGGATTTACGTCTTGGCTGCTGACATTGTTCGGCACGAAGAGCTAATACATTAGCTAAGACATTATTTTTTCCTGTAACATAACCATAATTTTGACATGCACAGAATCTCCACAGGAAAGCTTCTGCCCCAGACAGCAAAGCTTTAGCTGGGACTTGCAGTGTTGGCTTATGTATGCATGACTGGCTGGCAGTGGGGTTTTGCTCTATTGGTTGTTATGCAGCTGCAGCATTGAAGTAGGAGGATATTCTTTTTTCTTATGGAGAAGAAGCCATAGTAGCAGTATTCCTGAATTGCTTTACATGGGAGGATAAAAAGAATGAAGAGTAGCTTCCTTTGCAGAAGGAAACTTCCCTCTCTACCTTTGTTGTGCCCTTTTGTTGCACAGGCAGGCACAAGAATCTCAGGCAGTCTTCATTCTTTATAACAAAAGGGCTGGGAAATCACAGCTAGAAAAGACAAGTCCTTACTAGATCAGCCTTTCAGCCCCTGACTATTGCAGACTTTTAATCTGCATACCTTGTCTTTGCCAGGCTCCACCAGGTACACAGTAACAGCATGGATGTTGGGTGCCCTGGGATACAACCAGTCCAGAGCAGTAACAGCCATTTTTAGAACATTTTCCAGCGTGCAGATGTGGTGGTAGGCTTTGCTGAATGCACGAGAAACTCCCTGTGAAAGCAGAAGGCTCCAAATAAGCCAGATAATTCCATACAGTTTAGGGACTGGGGGGCAGGGGAAAGGCAGCAAAATGAAGCACAATGGTTGTAGCAGGTTACTTCAACCAGAACTTGTAAAGCTAAAAAGTAACCGCGAAATGTCCCTTATCAAATAATGCTCTAAAGCTGCAGAGTAGCCAGGTTACAGCGAAGTCCTAAACCAGACAAAGCTGTTTTTTCAGTGGCATTGCCAAAGCGTCTGGTAATGTTGGCTTGCTGCGCTCCCTGCTGCCCAGATGAGGCATCCACAGGGAGGCTGATTCTAAAGAGCATCCCGAGAAAATCGGAGCTGCTCTGGCTTAGAATTATTCTACCAGGTAAAAAGTAAGGTTTCATGGCATTTTATGGAAACAAAACAAAACAGGAGGTTCAGATCGTCAAAATTCCAGGAAATAAAAGCTATTATTTAGGGCCTTTGCACAAAAGTGGAATCAACTTGTCAGGAGAAGCTTAAATTATTATTGAAATGATATCTAATAATCAGTTACAGATAAGATGCAAATCAGTAAGATGCTGATAAGGTGTTCTGCTCACACCACTTCCACCATACACAGTAAAAAGGAGCTTACAGTTCTTTTCTTGGCTGTACATCTTACACTTACTCAGAACAAACATGTGAAATTCACATAGTGCTTAAATAGTGACCGAACAAACTGCTTTCTGGTGGTGCCCACCTGATAAAAACTGATCTCATGGGACATGAAGACAGCTTTCTCACGCTGGTCCCGAAGAGTGTCAACTCCTAGAATGCCAAAGGCTCTCCAGTGAGCATCTTGCAGTGGCAGCACCAGGAGTGAACCTTTTCTCTCCTCCATGGGGCGGTCAGAGTTCCAGAAGTGGATATTTCCATGGAGCTGAACTTTTGGAACGTGGATTGGCTTTCCTTCTTCAACAGCTGCAAAGCTGCAAAATAAACTTATGAGGAGGCTTTTTAAAAGTAGCAGAAAAGCTTTAGCAAAGCAGTAACGATTACAGCTAGGATCTCTCTGCTTTTTGGCATCAGAGAAGGAGGATGGAAGCTCTTTAATCTGACCACACTCAGAAATACCACATTTACCACTTGGCATCTCAAAGACAGTGGTAGTAAAGAAGGCATCCTTAGGGTGTTTTAAAAACACACAAACACAACACAAAGGAATGCAGAAGCAAGCAGCAGTTGCATTCAATAGGTTAAAAAATCAATATTTAAAGAAAGAGACAAGTTTTTTGAGAAGTCAAAAAGCATGACAGCTGTTTGTAGTGTAAGCACTAGGGAAGGGAAAGCATTGTTCTCAAAAAATACCTCATGTATGTAAGCTCGTGTAAGGGAATTAATTTTTAAAGAGGAAAATGCAGGTCCAATGTAACAGTCATTTGCTAAGGGATGAGATTTATTAGACTGTGAGCTAATCTCCCCAAGGAAAGGAGTGAAATCCCAAACAGAGCAGTTCTAAGTAGACCATGCAGAGTGTTAAGGATATGTATATGATAATGAATCATTACACAGCCATCCCTGAGGGGACTCCCCTCTGGAGTACTCTATCAGCCTCTGTTTCCTGTGCACCCCAAACATTGCCTGATACCACTGTTTTTTTAAGGAAAAGTTATTTGCAGATTTTCCTACCTTATTCCTTTCATGTCTTTGTGCAGAATCTGGTTTAGAACATATGGAGCATCATTTGCTGTACATGCCACATAGTGTAGGAGAATCTGTCCCCGCTCTGGTGAGAGCTGGTTCTCTTCCAAAAGGGCAATATATGAACTGATCTTCTTGTTATCCCCATGGGCTTCTGCATCCTAGCAACCAAATATTTCCCATTACTCGATGTACATTAGCCACTGGCCATTACACTTATTTCATGTACTTAGCACTTGTCTCAGTTTTTGCTGAGATGCTGTTCTGGGTCACTGATTTTGTATGTCATGCACCAGCTGCACACATGTGTGTGTCTGTTCTGCGGTCATGTCTGACCACTACCCTCCATTACAGGCAAAAGCACTTTGTATTTTGATTGGCAAGGAAAATGGATTTCTCTTTTCCTGCTGCCAGTCGAGACCAGTTCATTAAAAAAAAATAAAAATCCCTAAGTATAACCTGTGCCTAAGCAAAACTCCTATGGATTTCTTAAATAGGAGATTTCCTTGGGAAAATAAAACAAGTGCTAGGGTTGCTGCATTTATAAACCTAAATATTGTATTAACAATGTACCTATTAGCAGAGGTTTGCTTCGAGGAGAGCTTTACTGGTGAGATGAACATCTGAAGTTGCAGCTCCAAGCCGAAAATTGAATTGTATCTTCACTGCAAATAAACCATCCTTGTCCCAAACTGGGTCTGATGTGTTTGGTTACAGAAGCTCTAAAACTACAACTGTGGCTTTCCAAATTTGATCTGAGTCAGTTCTTCAAAAAGTGAGCCTTAAGTATCCCTGAGAAGCTTTCTGTACTGGCAGAACAGGGATGAGAATTCTGGAACTGTGGCTCCAGGCTGGGACTCTCTCTGTGCATAACCCTGGGCTCTCCTGAATGTCAGCATAGCACAGAAAAGCCCAAGCAAAGCAGTCTCAGCTTTCTCCACTCAAAAAACCAAAGGCTGAAGTCAGTGTCACAATCTTTAGACAAACGACCCCTGTGCTCCCTGGGATGCATACCTGGGAAAGGGCCTTGAACACTGCTTTGTAAACTGGTTCCATGCTTGCTCCACTGGTCTCAGCTGCCTGCTGGATATTGTGCAGCCATTTCCTCCTGTCTAAGCTCTGCAGGCACTCCACCTCACTTCGTTCCACACTTGTGGTCAGAAATTCCACCAAGTTATCGAGAACTTCATCCTCATTGCCAGTGAACTCAGAAGCAACTAACTCAAGGAAAGTCTGGAATGTCTTTGGGGATAGCTTCCCCACTCTGCTGAGCTGTGGGTAACGGGCGCAAAGCAGATTCTTTGCTGGTAGAAGAAACAGAAAACGAGACATGGTCAGTCTGTTTGAAGAAATTGTTCTGCTTTTCTTGCCCAGAGGTCCTGAAGAAAAATAGCGCAAATCTCCACCTTGCAATCCCAACAGGCGGAGCATGAAAATGTAAATTTACCCCATCGGTTTGTTGCAAGCCCAGCTGCCGCTGCTCTCCCCCCACCACAGCTCTGGGCTCACGGGGGTGCTCTTGCACAGCCTTTTGAAGTCTCCTGCTTGGGAGCAGCCTCTTGGCTTGGGAAAACCGGGATTCGCCGGGTGCTGTGCCCAGCTTGGGCTTGCCTGATCATGCTCCCAGCTGTGTCTCTACTGAGCTCTGCCATAACTAACACTTTCGATTTTTTTTCTGTAGCTCGATTTCAAATCCTGTTGAATCCGAAGTAGTACAGAAAAGGCAAGAAAGTGATTTGTCAAGTGGCTTCTGAATAGTGAACTAAGCAGGGAGAAGTGTGACTTTGCTGTTAAGCAGGGAGCATTTTGTGATCAATACATACACTGGGCTATATAATAGAAAATGCTTTGATTAATGATGACAAGAATAGGTAGGAGCTGCCCTGATAGCCTCCCAGTGCACCCAAAATATGGGTGTTTATGGGAGCTGAGAGCCTCCTCCTTTCCTTACAGAACTCAGAGGGCTTTTTATCACTGATTTTAGCTGTAGAAGCAGCAAATACTAAGTGGCTCCAGCCATGGCAGAGCTGACTGTTAATGCTGTCTTATTCTGCCCATCATCTAAAGAACATTCAGTATTTTGTCCAATTTAATGCCTGTTTTTCTGACAGAAGTAGGATGGGGAATATTTCGATGGTGTAAAAATGTTTAACTTTTCACCTCCACATTTTCCTCTCTTTGAACAAAGACAAAGAAAGAAATACCCATGAAGGTGAACATGGAATGATGAATGCCTTCATTACTGAGCCACAGCATCATGAATTATTTTCCCTGTTCTATCTGTTATGTTACACTTTTCGCTGACAAGGAAAAAAACAGGTAAATTCTACCCACTTTTCACTCTGCATTTTCATCCAGGAGGAGTGCAATGTCTGTGGACCCTTCACCAAACCTCCTTGCACCACAACGTTTTTGAGAGATTAGGCTGAAGCTGCTAGGAATAGTTTTATGTTGCTTGTAGGTGGTATTGATTTTGCTCTGCTATCTTTCTATTTATGTATCTTTTAGTTTATGAGCCCTTCACAAAGGGACTATGTCCTTCCATATTTCTGCAGTGTGTTTCTGACATGCTTTGAATAGCTACCTCCAGCTTCCTCAAGCTAAAGGATAAAGAGATTTTGATTGTGGCCAAAAGAAGCCATTTTCAGTACATGTAACAGAACAATCAATACAAAGATATTCATGGAGATTAATAAATGAGTCTCTCCACCCCAACACACATGCAGACTTGTTCTTAATTGCTAATAACAGTATTTTGGAGCACCTAATGCTCCAAAATAATAATAATGCTAATAATATCTATGAGGCTGTCAGACAGGTCCAGGTGAACCTGCAACACTTCTGTCTGACCAAAATCTACTCTGTCAAGGACCAAATTTGCTAAGTTTATTCAGAGAAGCTGCAATCTAGTCCATGAGAGGTGTGAAACAGTGTGGGTTACTAAAATCCTCTTTGAGACCCATAAGGATGTTCCCTGACATGAGATGTGTTCCTGCAGACAGCACAGTAAAATATACCTGTTAAAAATATCTGGATAACCCAGACAGTTGAGACTAAAAGTGCAAACATATCCTCAGGCTTCACATGTGTTTCTCACTGCCATATCACAAGCCTACATTGCATACTGCATCTGAAGTAACTTTTCTACAGCGTCATAAAAGCATTGGGCTACCTCTGTGACTGGGCAACTGTTGCAGAGGAATCTCTCACATGAGGAGGGGATGGAGCCATGCATTAGCAGCTAGGTTTGAACTGTTCCTTTCCATTTTATACATCATACCATGTATGCTTATGATTGCTTGCAAAAACAAAAGGTGACTGGTGCTTGCCAACGGCTTCATTAGCACTGCTGTTGACATTGTTCTCTCAGAGCAGGGCTGATTCCTTACCCTTTCTCAAAGCCTCTTTTTCCATCCCTTCCTTGAATGTGCTTAGAACAGCATCCACCTCTTCTAAGTCCAGAAACCCAGACGCATTTTTGTCCCACTTCTCAAAAAGTGCCTCCAGAAGCAGTTGCCGTTGGGCCAAGCGAGAGAGGCGGTGAACCTACAACAGAGGAAGAGGTGGTCACTGAGAACTCCTGGACACTACCACTCAGTATTTACACAAATATGGGAAGTCTAGGATTTGCTATGGCTCAGGGCAAATCTGTACATACACAGCTCATACTCGGACATAAATCATGAAACCTGGGAGAAAGCTGGAAACACTAAACAGAGCCACAGCTCAGTTTTACTAGGCAGAATCAGCAATGCAGAGGGTTATTGCCCAGGGAACGAACAAAGCCTGTGTTGGATATAAGGTGAGATCAACTCAGGTAAGTGCAAGTTTCCCAAACTGCAAATGTCTTCTCAGCAAGAGCTAACCACAACCTTGTTAGTCTCACCCAAAGATGTGACCGTTTGTATTTCCATACAGTATTATTTTATGGGTGCTGCCTTGAAGTGTGTGGGCTCCAAGCAAAAGCAGGTACAATTTGTCCTTTAAAGCCAGCCCTTGCAAAATGTGCAGTGATAAATGGCTGGAGTGGAATTCTCTCAAAGGCCAAAACACTGGCAGTGGGTGTTGTATTCAGTGTGAGGACAGCAGAGCCGTCAGATCCAATATCTCATCCAAATTAGGTCAGCAGTACAGAGGCAAACTAGAAAGAGGTCTGAGGAAAATGCAGCTAGAGAGGCGAATGTGGACAGGCCCACCACAAAATATATTTGTACTCCAGAGTGGTAAGGGACATCCTGATGCTGTGCACAAGGGTTTTGCTGACAGAGAATATATTTTTCAACACATGGCATGAGCATGTTGTGGCTCAAACACAGAGGCATGTGCACAATGACATACAGCCTTGCACACAGCAAACTCAAGCACACTTGTTTTAAAATCCTCCCCAAAACACCCACAACCTGATATGTAGATGTCAGTGCAGTAGGTCAGAGATCAGGTTTTGGCTATTATAAAGGTGAGTAAGCAGAATGGAATGTTTTGAGCTCTTTCACAATTAACTATCAACGTGCTGTCTCACTCAGTCCGGCTCTAGAACAGACAGACAACCTCTTCCAGGATGAGTCAGTCATCATTTCTAGAGCTACAGGCTAGGGAGGGAGGATCCATACCAAAACAACAGGGTAAAAGGTCTCTTGAAACAAAGAATGTGGAGCTGCAAGTGAATAATGCTGCCAGCGTGAGATTAAGAGATGACTTTGTCAGTGTCTGTAGGCATTTGTTTGTTTTTTTGTTTGGACGTAGGATCAGCAAAACTTAGCAATATTTACTTTTTCTAGTTGTTCTATTTTTTCCTCTTCTGTCTGTTTGTATTCTTCTCTGATAAATGCAATAAGCCTCTTCACAGTAGGCAGAGAAATGTTTTCACCAACAAATGTCTCCATGAGCTGTACAAACTGTGGCAGGTTGAGGCAGCTTTCATCAAAGGCACTCCTAGCATGAGAAGCCCAAGGATTCTGAACCTCTGCCACGATGGGACCTAAGTCTGAAAGGCAGAAAGCAGAGTGTGAGCAGGAAGCCACATGCTGCCCTACAGCTGGCCGTGTGGCAGACCCCAGCACGGTCCTGAATCTTGCACCTCCTATCCAGTTAATGTATGGCTGAACATGGACTGACTCCACACTGCCTTTCATCTGCTTCTACTTCTCTAATAGCATCTCGTTAGGTTTATGCTCCAGTCTATCATGGTTGCTGTCATACAGCCAGGTCAAATCACTGAACATAGATGAGCTGAAATTAACTGTTACACAGCAAATGGCCTTTGAGACAAAGACTACACTGCTCTGACCTTGAAGTCAGCTTCAGGAGTTAGTGTTTACATTCTCACCCCAGCTTTCAGCTCACAGCAGTACTGGCATGTCTGCAGACACTGCCAGCCACTATGTGGTACATGCTCTTGCATCTCACTGTGAGCAATCACAATCTAAAACTTACTGAAAATAATCTCTATATTTAACATGCTCAAGCTCCTGACTTGTTATAGTGATATTACAGAGCAAAACAGAACATAAAGTTCCTCCTTATCATAAAAACGGTGCTGCTTCAGAAAGTCTTTACTTGAATTAAAGTGTCTGCTCAGTGCCTGGAATACAGATCACCAGCAAAGTGACTCACTTGCCATCCTGTGAGAGGAACATGCTCTGAAACCTTGGCAGAAAACACTGTGCTGAGAAGATATCAAAGTTTGTGGAGTTGTGTATTCAGAAATCACTCAAAGGCTTTCAATAGTTTTGAAATGGATTTGAAACACACCTATAAAACACACCTGTAAATGTACATGCTGGAAAAGATTCAAGTCTGCCAAAACAGAGGAGAATGTTTTACCCTTACTCTGATCCTGAAGAATGTCCTCATCCTGCAGTCTTGTCTCTGAGCTTGTCTGTTGGCCAACCTGGCTGCCATTCTGTCTAGAAAAACTCTCTTTCACAACCTCTGCAACAGGAGCATCCTGGTTTGAATCAGTAACATCCATGACATCCATGTCTGTCACAGCTCTGTCTTGTGAGGTCAAGATTGAAGCTGCATCTGCTGGTTCTGAGATTGTGTTGGTTGTCTCTGTAACCAAGTTGTCCTCCTCCTGACTAACTTGCCCTTCTAAGCCAGTTTCTCTGTCTGAGATAGGATGATCTTCTTCTCTATTTGTTTCTGGATCAGGTTCTCTCCCCAAGCTAAATTCCCCTTCTTTCATTTGTTCTTCAGTTCCACATTCTCCATCTCTTCTGAGACTGCACTCAATAGAAGCTGATCCTTGGAAAGCTTCCTCCTGTGTGTCTGCATCTGCAGACTCAGGTTGCCTCTCAGTTTTGATGTCTTGATGGAAACTGGGTTTCTCACTACACATGGTATCTCCATCCAAATCACCACCTTGAAGATCAGTGCTTTTTGCTGCTGACATAGTGTTCTCACCTTCCTCTCTCAACTCAGCATCACTTGATTCTGCTGCTTGATTTTCTTCCTTTGGAATTCCTCCAGTCTCAGCTTCATTTGTACCCATTTGTTCAAAAAGACCTTCTGTGGCACTCATTGTATATGTGCCTTGGCTATCATCACCTGCAGGGTCACATGCTAAAATCTCTCCCTCAGAAATTCCTGTTTGAGACAAAACTAACTTTTCACTGAGCTCCTCACAAACTTCCTGGTCAAGGCCTCCCCATAAATCTGCAAGCTCCATCTCTTGCAGCTCAATCATTGGCCCTAAACAAACAATCAAAAGATACATTAGTAGTTTGCACTGGGTTTATATTCTCCAGTATTGCATATGAAAATTCAAAGTAAAATTAAAAAAGAAGGTATTCTCCAGCAAATGCAAACTATCAGAGGGTACTTTCTGGCCTTCTGCAAATGCTCATCTCAGAAACACAGAGCATCAGATTGGTTTTGTCTGCAGAGAACTGCTCTTGCTATTCTGGATTACACCATATTTCCTTTGAAATAAATACCATATTTCATACTTCTCCACTCCAAGAAGGAAAACTGTAATTTCCCTTACATATGCTCTTAGCAATTAATTAATGTCCAATGTCTTTAAAATATTTAGATGATTTTCTGTTGTGGTTTTGCTTTTTTTTTTAATTTACCCTTCCACGCTCTTGGAGGAATTTTAGTATAAGCACAAAATTAACTCCTAATATTGCCCAGTAAGAAAGAACAACTCTTTCAGGAAAAGAAGTTTTTCTTAATTCCTGCTTCCAGAAATTACTTCACAATTTTTGTAGGAAGGGAAAGTTTTGGCAGCTGAAATATTTCTGAACACTGCATCACAGTTCGCAAAACATGTTTGCAAATTATGGTGTATAGATCACAGCATTCATTTGGGTCCTTTTCTTAGGCTCTATCTATTTCTGGTAAGAGTTCTAAACCCTCTATTAACTGTCTAATCTCTTGTGACCTCCTAGTGCCTTCACCACCTCTGAAAAATCCCATATACTTACACTGGCTGGGGTTACAGAATCCCCTTCTGGCAGTCACAGGACTTCTGTCATAGAAGTCTTTCAGCAGGACAAGTATTTTTTGTCTGTTCAAGAGACCAACCTAGACCAAAAATTACAATTAGTGTATTTTTCCTCCGGTTCGTGGGACTCACAGCACTACAAAGGCACCATTAGCTAAGAATTACCTGTGACTGAAAATTCTCCATTACCAGAACATCAGTACAAATTTCAAAGAAGTTAATTTATTTCACAGAGGCCAAAATTTCTTCTCTGGGCTTAGCTGGGACTCTTCACACAGATCATTTCACAAGCACATCCTCTCACATTTTCTTGCTGAATTACAGTTAGATGACTGTAACCACTTCTGCCAAAGGAGTTCTTCAGGTAAAGATCAAAGCTTCAACATTTCACACTTTCAGGACAGATATAGATTGCCTGGCAGGACTATGAAAGCATTTTTCACATATTATAGGCTGTGCTGCATTATGTTAGTGGCTGCACATTGCAGATTGGTTTTGTGCCCCATCATTGCCTTTGAAGCATTAGCTATTGGCAATTACTTGGCAAAATAATTAGTCCCAAAATCTGAGCTGTTATGACAACCTCACTAATGTCCCTTCAAAAAATTCTTACGTGTTTGACCACAGGGGTGGGAGAGGCTACCTGTAGTTCCAGTGCAGAGGAACATGCAGGGTTTTTTATGTCCTTGTTGCTCAGGGTGAGTGGGTGTACAGACAATAAAACCAGGAAAAGGCAATGAAATGGATCACTCCCAATCAGGAAATTGTGAGTTTAAAAGGTAAAGCAAGTCTAAATGATGGCAAGTTTTCCATTTGGTGATGAATTCCTCTTGTCATTAAGTCCTGCCACCTTTGTAATCTCCCTCCCATTAGTGAAATACAGTAGTTAATTGGAGAACAGATTTACTTAAGTTCATTATTTATAGCAAGTAGCTTTCCAATTGAATTATTGATTTCCTTTTCACATTCTGCTCTTAGAGTGAAGACTGCAAAATGTAAAATTCACCAAGCTTTTAAATCTTTGTGAACTTTTCCATCTCTTAGGCTAAAGACATAAAGGAAGAGGTTTGCTGCTCTTTTCTGGAAATGAGCTCAGGATGATGGTGTTGTTTGTAATCTAAACCCATCACTAATGGCATCAATGTTTAGGAACAAAGGATTTGAAAGCAGCTGAGAGATACTCATCATATAGAGAAGTGCCTTCCAAGGAAGCTAATGCTGAAAACTAAGTGAATAAATCACATTTTCTGTAACTGCAACACCTTTCCTCTAAAGAGAATTGAAAGCTCTATGAAAATGCTGAGAAAGGGATCAGAACCTTTCATCTGGTCCAGTTTTAGTGCTTGACTCCTGTAACATAAATCCTGCTGGGAAAAATGTGCTGGAAATTACAGTTGGAGTTCAGCCACCCAGGGGTTTGGAACAACAAATGTCATCACAAAATTCTGTCCCTTAACTTACAAGATGTAGGCCCTGATTCCCTTAACCTTTTTTTATGTTAATATACAAATCTCTTGCATGCTCCCATGCTAACATTTCTTTTGCTGTTTGTTTTGCAGTTGAATGTATCAGATCAAGATTCTGCATCCATGCAGTAGATATGCAAACACAGAATGTGGTTTTGAAGCTGTTACCAGATCACTGTGTAATATTTGGATTCTCCATTCAGCATTTCCATTACATGCACTTAATTCTCCCTTTATATTTCCTCAGCTGTTATTTGTCACAATCATCTGCATGTTGCCTTGAAGCTGGCAGCACTAATGCAGAGCTGTGTTGTCCTAAAGAGGTAAATCAATTAATTAAGTATTATTAAAAAGAAAATAAAACTGCTTTGGGATACTTTTTGTTGTCACATTAAAGTTACATGCTTAGAGGATTTAGAGAACTCAAGATTCTAGAAGGTTTTTTTTGTGATTTAGATGAAATAATTTTGTGTTTTGTGTTGTTAAAAATAGTAAACTACTTTTCAGAAATTAGCAGATATGGATTAGAGGATTATTTTCCACCTTGTTTTAGCATTCAAAGTTTATACAGATTTGCCATTCTACCAGAGGTTTCTGTTGTTTCAGGACACTTTTCCTTATAAATTACCTTGGGATGAATGTGTCACAGCAAAGCTATTGATAGAAGAGAGAAGCATTTCAGCAACAGAACCAGTCCCACGGTCCTAGACCCAGTTGTGCTATCTTCCTGGGTTCCTACATTTACCAGCAAAGGTCAAGTTTCTTTGTACTTAGGGACTGATGAGAGATTTGTGCTTATCAGCCCTTTATACCGGGGCTGGCCAGCAGGACAGGTACAGCCTCCACTCTAACTAACAGCAGGCCCTCTGTGTTTGTACAGCCACCCGAAACCTGCCTCCGCTTTTAACAAGAGCCAGCTTTAGCAGCCAGAGAGTTGAAACACGTCGACCTAAATTTTTTGTCACCTGGATATTGGCAGGTGATGATTCTCAGTTGTTTTCAGGAAAGTCCTGTGATCTATGAGTAAGTCCTTTAGCAACGCACAGACTAAGCCAGACTTGCCATTTAATCAGAGATAGGTCAGCCTTTAACTGCTTGATTGTTTCTCTGGAAATGTGACCTGTGCATCTTCAACACCACAACCTGCTTGCTAGCCAGCAGGATGGGCAGACACTCTGTTATCAAAGGGCACGAGAAAGCAGACACTGGTGCTGCTGTACTGCAAGAAAAGTAGCCAGAAGTGCCTCCAACTTCGTTAGTTCGAAAACTAATCCTTGACTAAATTCAGTTACATTTAAGGATCCTGGACTTGAAATGACCCCTGAAAAAATAATGCAGATTCTGCTGCAATGTATAAAAGAAATTCGACTTTTATACACATGAGCTTCAAATTCACTGAGCTGTTGCTATTTAGGGTATTCAGCTGTGTTCTGGTATTGTCTTGGAAAGTTTCTGCTTCACTGTATAGTCCAGGCTGCTCTTGCTGAGCTGCCACCCTTCTGGATGCATGCATTTGCAATCATAATAATGATCATGTGGCTACCTTCTAATTTGACTGTAATTTAAACACTGCTTTCTCAGCTCTCTGGCCATAATTGCAGCTCACTGAGGCAGCCAGCTACACTCCCCATGCAGACTGGAATAACTGCCTGCTACCAAACACATGTAAATTAGGAACTGAAACAACTGCTTCGCTGTGCTTGGCAGAATGAGTACAACAGGTAATGGATGACATTCAAGAGGTGAAAGTCCTCGGGTCAGTTTGCATCTTTTCTCTTCCCTATGGGTACAGGACAGTAGGACCTACTAGAACTATACAAAAGAAAGCAGGTCAGGTTTAAAAGAACTGCATGGTCCACACTACAGTTTAGTGAACTCAGTTTGCAGAGCAAGGCTGCTTCAGATAGAGACAACAACTGTGCTTGTGCTCTGAGCAATTTTTTCTGGGCAGTGATGGCATTTGTGCTGATGTCTGTTCACTCTTGTTATGTCCTGCTAGTATTTTTGGCTCTTTGCCTCTGAGATTCCACTGGGATTAGCAGCATGGAGATGGTGATTACTGCCACAGAAATAATAGGAAGAAAGTCACACTAAAACATGAAAGGGAAAGAAGGGATCCTTTCAAAATGCATGGCTTTATGTATTACCTTGTCCAGGAGGATCCATCACAGCTCTTCTTGACAAAGCAACAGGAGGATGAAATATAATCTAGCTGAGAAATAAGCACATTTCTTTCCCCATCCCTGAAATAGCAACTTGCCTGCTTCTCTCTAAAACACACCACTGGTGTTGAAATGTGCTCTCTAATTCCATTCTCTTCAAGGTAATGACATTATTAGCATGAGATTGTAGAGCACAGATCATTCAGGGTAGGCATGCTGTAAACATCACTGGAGGTGTGCTGGATGGAATCAGTAATTTATGGAGGGGAGAAAACTGTAAGATTCTGGCAACCATTTGCTGTGTAGTAGCCAGCAACTGGGTAACTGAGCTACTCCTAACAAATACCAGACTTTTTGGATAAAGCCCCAGTTTTTCGAAACACCTTGTGCCCTTGATCCTTTAGTTCCTACTATTTCCTGGCTTGCTACTAAGTCTAGCTTTTTGGTTTAATGGGGATGCAGGTGTATTCAGCAGATGATAGATAGAGCTCAGAGCTGCTGAAACCCAAATTACAGCTTTGGAGTTCCATTTCCATCTCCGTAACTGACTTACTGCATTTTTAATTTCCTGTCCATAAACTGTGGTTGGAGTTTCACAGTGCTTTTCTCACAGAGGTTGTAAAGATAGATTATTTTACATTTTAAATTTGAACAATGTGATCTTTTAAATTTAAACTATGAGATCTATTGATAAAAGCCCCAAACTTAATGCAGCATAATTAATGCAATATACATTGCTATTGCTGTCATGTGCACATTTGCTGGGATCAGTCTGCATCAGGTTATCTTTCCTGAAGTATGGCTAGATAGACAAATTAGCATCCAAACAGTCTAAATGTGCTGTAGGAATAAAGAATAGAATAGAATAGAATAGAATAGAATAGAATAGAATAGAATAGAATAGAATAGAACAGAACAGAACAGGTTGGAAGAGACCTCCAGGATCATCCAGTCCAACCTATCACCCAGCCCTATCCAATGGCACTAAGTGCTAATGACCAGTAGTAGTAAGACCATGGTTAATTTCTTCTTCAGAATGATGAATCTTCAGCCCTAAGTCATTGTTAGGCCATTCAGTTTGTAATTAGCTATCAGGTGACAGGCCATTGGCTACTTTTGTGTCTAAGAAATAGGCATTTGAAGCAGCTATTGTCCTCTAAAACAATGCTGACTATGCACAAAGAAAAGTATCTAGAGTCAGGAAGGATAAAAAGAAAGCAGTGACCCAGAGAAATACCAAACTGGAAACATCACCATGTTGAAATTGGGTTGGGAGCTGCTTTGCTTACCTTTCCATAATCACAATCTAGAAAGAGCTCAGCAAACATCTGCCTCCACGTATTGTGTCTTACTGTTTCTTGGAAGTCATCAGCACACTGATGGAGATGCTTCAGGATTTCTTGGAACATGTCATTTGAACAATGTTCAGTGGAGGAATGGACATACTATGGAGAGAAAGCAGCAGTGTACATGGTTAGTTTTCTTCAATTATTTTCACTTAAAAATCTATTGCATGCAATGAAATACAAAGTAATGTGTAGTTTAATCTGCTAAGGGAGCACTGACTTGGTGCATGGATGCTACATGGCCTACTGCCTACTTTGTTTTCTTCCAGAAGCAGCAATATTCTCCAAGCTACCTTGGGACACTGCTGTGCCAGGTACTGCACAAATGCATCTTGAACAGTTCCTTTCCCAGCTCAGAGGTCACTTATCATGTTCAGTGGTTCTGAGATCCTAGACTAGAATCCCTCCTGTGAAATGGCACTGCTTAAGTGAGGTTATCTCAGGCAACATAGAAGTTCTCCAAGGTTTTCTGCAGCGTTTAGTATTCCTGACTTGACTCCCAAGAAGGCATTTTGAGCCATTGGTTTGTGCAGAACTGACAGTCACTCAGCTCTCTAATGCCACAGAATGACCACTGCCCACAGTTTCAGTGTTTAGAGAAATAGTCTGGAGACAATAAAAAAATGGAAAGAACCTTCTGAAAATGAGCCTGCTGTCACCTAAGTTCTCTGACACTGGGAATACTACTGACTCAAGATTTATTTTGATTTCTAGCCCTGGGGACACTTTAACACTTTGGATTTATAGCCATGTGGTTTTTATGAGCAAAAGCAATATGGTTCTAAAAATGTGGTGTGCATGACATAAATAGTAATGGCCACCAGAACAAACCACAACCTCAAAGCCTGTGCTGAATTATTTTAGCAGGTTTCTGGAGCCAGCCATGGTAACAGGGAACCCATACAGTTAAAAGGAGGGATTTCCAAAATGCAGAATGTTTCCCATTATCCCATTTTTAGGGTCTGGCCATCTGACATAAGTGCTAGAATTCTTGGACTTGTTGAAATGCTGCATAGGCATTAACAGACTGAAATATTAATATATGTTATTATTATTCATGTCTATATTGCATAATTTCCAAATATATGGGACAAGTGAAGAGAGAAAGAGCAGAAAGGCAGCAGCCAATGTCCTGAGGCATGGCTGGTGGGGAAGAAGAGCTCCTAATGCAATGGGTGGATTTTCTGCATTTCAGCATAAAAAAGAGAGGCTGTAAGTGGGTTGGAAGGAAGGTGGCAGATCTGGGGCTGTGTGTATCTACTTGCTCTTTGGAGCCATCACAACCTGGAGCCCTGTGACAGATGAACCTTAAAAGATGACAGCAGCTGGGAAGAGGCAGGTTGGACAAGCAGGTTGTTATTTTGTGTCATCTTGATGACACATTCACAGGCTTGTGCATTAATACAGCTGTCTAACAGCTTCACAGAATGATTTTAAGAAATGTATGTTTGGCTCTGTGCTCAGGAGAAACAACCATAGTCAAAAGCTTTTGTAGCTGATGTGTGTAAAGCTCTCCTGTGTAAAGGACTGTACATTGATCTATTACTACCCAAGAGATTTTGACACCCATCAGAAGAAAGCTGGCACACCTCCTTCTTGCTATGCCATGTTTGTGAACACATTGTCCCCCATAACAATGGATCTTTGCTTTTTGTTCCTGCTGATCTCAATGCAAATCCAGTTAGCCAGATGCAATCATGGAAAATGATCTCACCTATAAAGCCTACAAAGGCAATGTGTCTGTTTCCCTGGGTGTCAACTGCTGTGTGTCAGCTCTGGGCGTTCTGCATGCTAAGAGTACAAAGCCTGTGAAATAAACTGTTAAGCTTTATCCCTGGTATTTAAAGGGTTTTAATATAAAAGACCCCAAGGGCTTGTCGTGAAGGATGTAAAAAATGCAACAGCCCCTGGTTTGTGTGTGCAAAAAACCCAACCCAGATCAACAACAACAATGTGTGAGGTCTCTGCTGAGTTTCAAATGGCTTTTAAGTAACCCAAAGCTGCACTGAACTCCAGGAAGAAAGACTAAAAAAGAGTGCCATTTAATTTTAAGGTCCACTCAAAAGCAAAATGGCACTTGTGAAATGACCTAGACCAGCGTGGAGAAAGATCATCTCTCTCTCTCTGGTCTTGGTGGATGATGCAAACTGCTGAACAAAGGTAAACTGTAGCCGAGGATTAGAATCAGCCCTGTCCTGAGAGCCAGGCCTGTGATTATGGAATAGCATCCCAAGGGAAATGATGAAAGCCTCATCATTTGATTCAATTAAAATTGGACTGGAAAAGGCATTAGAGAACATATTCTGAGAACAGCAGCACTGGCTGGTAAATCAAACAGCTCGACAGTCCATGTCTTTTGTGTCTCTGATCTCTGTTGTCACACTCTTAATTGAGTTAAAATAAAGACTGCACAAAATATATTTTAGGACATTTTTCTCATGCTAATGGAGCACAAATTCATTCAGTGCTTCTACGTCTACCAGGGGGGTTAGGGATTGATGCTTCATTTCAGCGACAAAAGCAATTCTCTGGGCTCCCATTATCTGCAGTAGTTTTCTTAATTAAATGCAGTTATTCTGAGGTGAAATGTAAAAATACCTCATTTCATGCTTTAAAAAGTCTTCAACAACTTATCATAAAAACACATTTGTGTGCAAAATACTGAACATGTGAGTCTCCAGAGAGCAAAGAAGGCACAAAAAAAAAAATCACACATGGTTGCTTGAAATTAGTCTCTGCACAGCTGCTTTATACTCTGCTTTTCATTACTCTAACAGCACCCACTAGCACTGCTGCCATGGAGGGTCTGACATTAGTTCTATTCCAAACATTCCTTTCCACAGGTTTAATTGCTCAGCCATAAAATTCAGCCCTGTTGTAGGTAGAAATGGATTGGCCCAGAGAGTTTTTTAGTAAACACAGTTTGAACCAATTTTGGTTGGTTTCAAACAGATGAAGAGTGGAGTAATGGGGTGAAACTTCCCAGCCACTTGGAGCAGTGAAAAACACACCTCTGGTGTTCCTCAGTGATGGCTTTTGATTTCAAAACCAAGTATTTTTCAGCCTGATTATGCTTCTCATATTTATGAGACTTGTGCAGTTTGGTTATGGTTGAAGGCAGCAATAGTTAGGGGGCAAAATTAGTTAGGGGGTAGAGCTTCTGTAAAGGGTTAATACTGTCATTCCAGTTCACCCTTTTTTATTTTTTTTTGATGGCTAATAGAACTTAATCAGCAATAACAATACTTTGGGAGACTCCTAATTACTCCAGGCTAATGGTTATAGTGGGACACTGAACCTCCCTTAAGCAGCCAGTGTAAAATTTGAATTGACAACTCATTGAGGGCTTTAGCATTCTAGAAAGGGACTGAGAGAGATGTCCTAAAAACCACTGCTTCCAGAGGAACTTCTCAGAGAGCAGCACAGTCTGCAGCTCTGAGGAAAGCGAAATATTTCCCCCATGCTGGTCAGAATGGAAGAGTTGTGACAAGAGGAGAGAGAACATGATAAAAACAGTTACCTGGGATGGTGGGGAAGCAAAGCTCTTCACTTACTCATCCTAGCTGGCCCCAGGGAAATGATACTACTTTGTGATAAACATCATAGCCTGAATCAGGTGCTCTTATTTAATTTCTCACCTCTGTGAACTCCTCTATGCTTAGTGTTTTTTCCAATGTGTCTACAATTTCCAGCTTCCCATCACAGATTGCTAGTGAAAAATGAAGAGATATTGGTTTAGAAGGCAGTGTCGGGTTTGCATGTCCTACACAATGCTTTGCGTGCTCTATATTACTGTAGCTTCCTTCTCAAGCTGGATGACATTTATTGGAGGTTATCCTACACACAGTAGTTGAAGCATCTGACTGTCTAGAGGCTACCTAAATCTAATTCTTACATATTCCTCTTGCTGAGAATTTGCACTTACCTATTCAGAACCTTGTGGCCATATTTATACCTGACAAATGTTGGTGCGAATGGCAACGATTTTCATGGTGCTTACAACTGAGTATGTGGGGAAGGAGATGAGTTTTGATTTAACAGACAAAACAGCCTTAAAAATCTGGGGAGATGGATTCTGCTTTGCAAAAGTGAAGTCTGAAAATCAGAGTAATTTTCCCAAGAAGCTCTGTGGGAATATTTTTACTGGTGATGACATTCAAAACTACCTTTTGCTCAGCTTCTGAGCTGCTATAATAAAACTGAGAAAATGTTTACACAGATTTCTGAATGAGGTCTTTGAGCACAGAGATGATGTTCCTGTTGGGTTGATTTTTCCGCTCTTTCTTCTACAGTATCTCAGGAGTAAGGAGAAAATTCACCATGGGTGTGTTTCTCTCATGTTCATTAAGACATTCCTAAGCCGTCCATTATCTTTATTAAACTATAAACCAAAGCCTAATGTTCTGTTAATGTAAATTGGATGCTGTGAAATGAAATACATTAAGCAATTGAGGCACACTATTAGTGAAATATGACATATGGTACCTCCAGCATCTGGAAAGCTTCTTCTCAGTCTGAGGTCCCAGTATCTGTTCACACTGGAAACCCACAGCCACCACGGCAGGAGCACAAGGGCTGTGTTTGGCATTCACACAATGTGCTACCAATACAGGATGATTACTCAGAGGAACAGTTCTGTAACGCAGAAAGGGCTGAGCAAGGGCAAGCTCTAGACAGAGGTGACTCCAGCAGCAAACACAAATACACTCTGGAGTTCCCTGCTTATCATCCCACCTTCCAGCAAAGGCAGATTTGTTATTATTGATGATCATTATGGTGTAAAGGGCTGGCAGCAGGCCGCATGTTGCCACTTCAGTGTTTCTGACTCTATGTATTCAATTATCATTATTTGGGGAGGTCAAGTGTAAGCTATATAAAGTGGACAGGAATTATGGAAATGTTTCTCTGCTGAGTGCTCTGGTACAGAGGTGCTTGTGCTGCATGTCACTGGTGAAGGGAACTGCTAGACAAGATAGGCTGTTTGGTGGAGCGTTTAGGTAAGCTTTAGCATTTCCTCTGAAACCATAAAAGGCAATATCTGTCAGACTTTATTTTTTTTCAATCTCACCTTTCCTCCATACCTCCCAGTATGCCAAGCTGTCTATGGGATTTCCAAGGCCTCCCATGAGACAGAGAACAACATGGGATAGAGTAGATGAGTGAGGTTGTTACAGTGATTCTTAAAAAATCATTGTCAGCACATGGCAATTTCTGGCTAAGGCAGGATGTAAGTGCAGAGGGCCTGCATCGGATCTTTCTGTCTCTCAAAAAGATTTTTTAAAACACATTTCCATACTTTCCAAGATCATATTAATGGACCACATGGCATTTCAGTCTCTTTCTGATCTGTCTGAAGATTTGTGGCCCATATCCTAGCTGGTGTCACTACCCCTAGAGATTCTTTCTCTGTTATCAAATCCGTTTGCTGTTTGCTCACAGTTTGCATTAGAATTCAGGCCACGCAAAACGAAACTAAAGGAGAAACATCAAAACCTGACCTTTTCTCACATCCATGGGAGCAGATGCATTGACATCTTGAAAAGACTTCAGGGCACTCTGAACCTACAAATTGAGGTAATAGTCAAAGGCCTGTTTCATGCTGACAAGAAAAGGCAATTCCTCAAATAAATCACCCAGAATAATTAGTTGCATGAGCCAGCCGTGTTCTTACCACACATAGGTGGGCCCTGTTAAATGCAGACCTTGTCTATCTCATGTTGTGTGTAACCACAGGACAATTTCCTAGGGGTTTTGTGTGACTTGTAAGAAAGATGCTTGTACCAAGAGATATATTACAGTGACTGCACATCTCTTTTATGAGTGGCAGTATCAATTTGTACGAGTCACAGGGGTAGAAAGAAGATTTAATGGTTGCTACAAGAGAGCAGGAGTGGCTACCCTGGATCTTTTTAAGGGGATTGTGAGGGCTAAACAGCTGCAGAGGGCAGCATTCAGTGATGAAATATGAATCCAGCAATCTCAGAAGTGTCTGAGTACCTTACAGGGCATTTAGCTTCCTAGGACCTGTGTGGAAAACATATTGCAACCTTTCCAAGTGCTCATGGGGAACCAAGGCATGGTGAGATTAAGTGGTAGGCAACAGCCTGCACTAAAGGATGTCAGAGCCATTACTGGTCACAGGATGTTAGGGGTTGGAAAGGACTCAAGAGATCATTGAGTCCAACTTCCCCTGCCAGAGCAGGACCATACAATCTAGCACATATCACAGATCCTTGCGCTCCATGCTGCAGGGTGGATGGCTCTATCACGAACTTCCTTTTCCTTCTGTCAAGAACAATCACAGCAGTGTATTAACAAGGATCATCCCTAGTTACCAGTGCAACAGGTACTCTGTCACTGCCATCCACTGTCCACTCCTTGAACTGAACTGCCAGCGCCTCCTTTCTCATCTCTTTCATCTTAGACTTCATAACAGCCAGCTCCTCCCTGGCCTTGCGTTTGTTCTTTACCTCAGCCTTCATCCTGGCCAGCCTGTAGGACATGGGACATGGGTTTAGAAAGATATCATCATAAACATATTTAAGATAGATTAAGTCTACCCTGGAGAACAAAAGGAAGGAAATGACTTCTTACTGAAATTCTTGTCCTTCTACTACAAACGGAATTACCTGATGGTTGAGCCACAAAATGACTGCTGTGACTATGGGATTAGATATTGCTAATCTGTGTTTTCAGAGGCCAGCTCCAGGGAGATGAGAGTATCTATATTGTGACATGTATCATCTCCTGAAATCTTGTGTAACTGTGAATCTGAAGAAACAACCTCCAAGTGTCTAGTTATGTGCATGTGGAGAGAGCCTCTCATAGAACATAGGGTAGACATTCAAGGGAAAATCATCTCTGCAGCTCTCCTATTTGTGTAGTTTCAACAGTAATAAATTTCATCTTCACTTTCATAATGGCATTAATCATTTATTGTGTAGATGTTCTTCAGTTTCCTTTGAATTTTAGCAGGAAGAGAGATGCCTAATTCTGTTGCACTTGATTTACCAGCAAAATTGCATCAATATACATTTGTCTCCAAGCCTAAATACCATTTCACATAAGCACTTCATTGGCAAAGAACAATGTTCAAGGCAATTTCTTAAGCAGTCTCACACAATAAAGTTCATATTGCCTTAGGACAGGGATAATAAACCAATGTCTTCATCGTTTTGAACACACAGAGTTTGCAAGCTTGGACTAAAAGTACCTCCCTTTCTTCTTCCTTCCATTTTTGTTGCTTCCCTAAATCATCCAGATACGTTTATCCCAATCCCCCACTTTGCACAACAAAAGAGCTGAGTAAAATGGACATCATAGAACTCATCTGCTTTTGGTTTGACTTGGTTCATTTATGAAATGGGGAAAAAAGTCTTCAGGAAGTTCAAAATGCTTAAAGCCAAAGGATCAGTTCATACAGGGAAACTGTTCCTGCTCATGGAGGCTCCTGGACTCTCTCTGCATTCAGACAGCTTCCTTGCACACTTCTGTGGCGCTCACACCCTCCAGAGCGAGTCAGAGTAAGGGGAATTGCTTCTCTTGAACCTAGAGTACATTGGTTCAGAAACTGTATTTTAACTAATGATCTCTGTTCCCTTCTTCCCCCAGTCATTGTGTAAGATGGGCTGGTCCTGACTCTGCTCTCTTCTGTAGCTGTGGGGTCACCCTAGAAATTGTGGAAGAATGAGATTTTCTTTGCTGAAGAGAAAGGTCTGTGTAACACCTTACAGCAATACACTGGTCACAGGTCAGCACTAGGTACTTGTTCTTCACGACCACTTATCACAGTGGTGTCTTAATGAATAACAGGGTTCCTTAATCAATTGTGGCCATTGCACAAGTGTCTGCTGGGCAGGTTCAGCCTCCAGCACTTTGATAGCAGGGGAAGGGTAAAATAATTTCTTATCTCCTGGCTCCTTCACAGACCCAGCCAAGAGGAGGTTTCTGACAGGTACCAAGCAAAGTGGACTAACAGATTTTCCTCCAGTGTATGCTACAGAGAGAAAGAGAAAACCAGACCATTTCCAGCTGCAGCTCTCCCTAAGGAGTGGTCTGCAAGCTGAAAGCAGAGCTAAGGCCATGTTAGAAGCTGCCAAAGTGCTCTGGTGATTAATTTGGGCAGTGCCCAGCACACATTACATTGCGTGCTGCACCTGCACTGCTGTACTGCCCTTTGGCATTTATTTCTGTGGTCCTAAAACACCAGGCAGCTGCATCCTGCGTGTGGTGTCCCTGGTGTGGGACAGATTCTTTCCCTTCCAGACAGTAATTGCAGCACAGGCAGTAACAATGCTGGGCGCCCGTTTCGAAGTGAGCTCATTGCAGTACCAATCATTGCCAGAGAAGATGAGATGGCAGCAAGGGTGGCTTCTTCCTGCAGAACAAAACATGTCTCTTCAGGAAGACAGCAGCCTAACTCCCACACAAGGATGGGTGACTCAGACTAAAGAGCTACCATCCCTGTACAAAGTCCTTGTTTCAGGTATCAATCCATTTGGATAAGGAATTTCTCCCATCTGTTCTTCTGCATGCCTTGACTCCCAGTCATGTGGCAGTTAGGCTGGAGGAAGCCTGAGTGAGCTCAGTGAGGACTGGTAAGCTTTAGATAAGAGCCTGTGGTAAAATCCTGCCTTTCCTGCAGGTAATATCAAGGCTCCTGGGAGCCTCGCTGGGGCCAGAATTTCACTCTTAATTTTTCTGGTGCTTATTTTATGTTGAGCACAAACTGGAATTTATCTTTTTTTTTTTTTTTTCTTGTTTAGAAAGCCATTGACACACATTAGTGCTACATGGTGTCAGTAAAATCCTCTGTGCTGCTGTGGTTTAAGAATCCTATGCAAATCCCACACTACAGCCATCACAAATATGTAAATCCTGAGCTGCTGTGAATGCAAATCCCATGATAATACCACCAGTGGATATGCAAAACCTGCTACAGCCATGGCTACATAAACCTTCGTGGCAGTGCTGTCTACAGAGAGATTGATCTCTACAAGTCTTGATAGTCACTTCCTTTGCATCAGCTCTGATAGCTACAAATTGAGAACCTGTCCTCAAATGTAAACATGGACTTAAAAGCCAAGGCTAGGATAACATGTCACTGCTAGCCAACACTTTGCTTTCTGCAGGAAAATCTGACCTCTCCAGAGCTAAGCTCTGTTTCACAACAAAAGCTAAAACTCTTTTAGCGGGGGAAAAAAAAAAAAATCATAAAAGACATCACAAAACCAACCAATCAACAATGCCCAAATCCTGGACATCTTCTGTACTTTAATCCCATTTCTTTTGCAAGCTAAAACTGAGATATGGTTCTGAACTTCCTGCATCCATATGACTCGCTGTGAAGCAATATGAATGGTGAAACAGTCCCCCAAAGATGTGGCAAAGCTGGCATCCTAAATGGCTCCCCAGAACAGTCTGCACTTGAATGAAAGCTCACTGAAAAAGCAGATGTTGTCCCAGAAACAAACATGAAAATCTTTTTCCAGCTCTGGTTCTACCACTGTGTATCTGCTTACAAAAATAATTCAGAAAGCTTGCACTTGCAGCCCAGAAAGCCAACCAGATCCTGGGCTGCATCAGGAGAAGTGTGGCCAGCAGGTTGAAGGAGGTGATTCTCCCCCTCTACTCCGCCCTGGTGAGACCCCACCTGGAGTACTGCATCCAGTTCTGGAGCCCCTATTACAAGAGGGATGTGGACATGCTGGAGTGTCCAGAGAAGGGCCACGAGGATGCTCAGAGGCCTGCAGCACCTCTGCTATGAGGACGGACTGAAAGAGTTGGGACTGTTCAGTTTGGAAAAGGAGGCTCCCAGGTGACCTTCTTGAGGCCTTCCAGTATCTGAAGAGGGCTACAAAAAAGCTGGGGAGCGACTTTTTAGGGTGTCAGGTAGTGACAGGACTAGGAGGAATGGAGCAAAGTTGAAGGTGGGGAGATTCAGATTGGACCTGAGGAGGAAGTTCTTTGCCATGAGAGTGGTGAGAGCCTGGAATGGGTTGCCCAGGGGTGTGGTTGGGGCCACATCCCTGGAGGTGTTTAAGGCCAGGCTGGATGAGGCTCTGTCCAGCCTAATCTAGGGTAAGGTGTCCTTGCCCATAGCAGGGGGGTTGGAAGTAGATGATCCTTGTGGTCCCTTCCAACCCTGACTGATTCTATGATTCTATAAGTTGAGCCTTTACACACTGACCAGAATAAGTCAGTTACAATTATTATCTGTGGGGGAGAAAGGTGGTAAGTGACTGCATTACCTGAATTCACATCACTGTAGCTGAATTCACACAGTAAATGACTGCTTTACCTGAATTCACACATTGTGTTCCCTTGAACTGTAACAGAATGTGGACTAGAAATGCAGAGAGGCAGAAAACTCAGAGCAGTGGAGGAAAATTTACCATATTACTTTATTCATCATAATTCTGGGAACTTCAATTATCTTCCTTTAGAGTTTATGCATAAGACATGTCAACATTTTACTTCCCTAATTCCTGACACTGAAACCCTGAAACCAATTTTCCAGCTGTATGTACTATTTATGCAAATAGCAGAAACAGCCATTCAAATCCAAGTCATTATTCTGCAACTACAGATAGAGAATAAAGTGATCTAGTCGTGAATGAGTAATTTTGACATCAATCACTATCACCTCTGGGTCATCTACAAGCATGAATGTTCACTTCTGTATTTTTTTTTCTGAACAGAGCAATGAAAATGAAAGCATTTTTGTTCACCTCATGCTCTCCCGTTTGAACCTTAGTGTATTGTGAGATGCTATGGGACCTCCTTCCAATATTCATTAAATATGACACTAAAGTAAGCAGCCTGAAAGAGGAACACAGTAAAATACAACCCAATTTCTACTTTACAGGGTGAAAAAGAATCTGAAAGGAAAGCCTGACTAAAAATCCCAGGTAGAAGGCGTTTCTACAACGTGCCAGAACAATTTTATTGCTGTTCCTCCTGATGGAGGAAAAAAGGTTATCTTCAGAAAATTTGGAAGAATATAAAAGTAAAAAAAGAACTTGAATACTAACACTTACCCTAAACAGCTGCTGTCACCAACCCAGCCCAGTTTGAAAGTGATTTGCATTTGACATACACTATTAAGATAGTTTCTAAAGAGGAATGATATCCTTGTGAAGGGCAGAATATGGCCTTGAACAGGAATACCTTGTGTTTCTTTTTGTGTGACATTTGTCCTGCTTCTCAAGTTTTTGTGACAGCCATCTACTACCTCTGGCACTGTACTCCACATGGTTCATTTTGTTCAACACTCCACCAGCCAGGCTGTAGTCACACCATTTCTTTTGTCAGAGACCAAGACACCAGCACTGGTCTTGTGACCAGCCACACTTTCAACTCTCACCTCTCTGACGCTGTACCTGGGATCTCAGCTTTTAGCTCCTCCACAACCATCTTCATTCCTCTCAGGTATGGGCCTGGTTTTGTAGAAATACCATACTGAGGGTTATGCCTCATCAGATACTCTCCAAGAAAACAAATGGGGTTAAATTCAGCTGGTTCTTTGTCTGGTGCAAGCATATTATTTCTTTCCACTTCCATTAACAGTTTTTCTATTCCTGGCATTAAGGTAGGCAGAAGTTTGTCAAGCAAATAGACACGAGCATCTAGTGACTCTTTGTCTTCACTGAACCACTCTCTGGACAGCAAATCACAAGGCTCTCTCTTCTTCACCTTTTCTTCTTCTGCCTTTTGTGCACGAATCATCTTCACCTTTCTCTCCTGCAGACTCAGACACCTTTGATGTACCTTTTCATAAAAACACTCTTTCCACTGAGCACTGTCACTAAGACATGGCAGCTCACCGTGCTCCTGATTTCTCTTCAGTTCTGCAGCAGTCATATTCTCAACTCCAGCTTTGGGATGTTTTAGACCTGCAGTTTGGGCTGCTGCTTCTGGCTGAGCAGCCATGCTTCAATCACTGTGACACAGAACAAAAGCAGCATGTTACATAATGCCAAAAGATGCAGCAGTGTCCTAGTAGATGACACAGGACTGTGTCTATTATTAGTCTATTGTTAGGAATTAACTACTATTCCTTTTTCTATGCTCCTTTTTTATTCTTTTACTGCTTCTTTGTACTCTTAAATAAACACAGCCCCTTTATTTCAAAGATCAGTAAATGATTTATAAAGATTAATTATGTATCACGACAGCCCTTGGAGACAGAGCAACCAAATAAGTGTGTTCCTTTCTTACAGGAGAAGAAATTGAGACACAGAAGGGAAGTGATTAATTCCAGGTCACTTAGAGACTCAGAAACCAAGCAGAGAACAGTGCTCGGAAGTCTCATCCCCCAGTTCTAACAAGCAGATTCCTCTTATCCCTAGGATCATTATTTCTGTTAGGTCCCATTCCATGCCTCCAGGAAATCCAGTGGATATGAGACAAAGGAAGCAGGTAGTGGAAAATACCAGATGCCTAGGAGCAAGATTTCTCTACATGCTGCCTTCTGCTACATCTTTTCTGTAGCTGAGAAAAACAGTGAGGAAGCTTGGCCCACAGACTACTAAATTTCTACTTTGGCAACTATTTTTTCCCTCTGGACATTTTGGTTAAGGTAAGGAGGACACAGGCATATGGGTCAGCAGCTCTACAGAAAGGGAAACTTTATATCATGAACTCTGTAATTAAGCTGTTCGCAGGCACTTAATCTTGTAGCTTGCACTGTAAAGACAGACCTATGGAGAGTTGCAGGTATCTCCCTTTACAATTTCCAAACCGCCACTGTTTTCTTCTCAAAACCTTCACTCTGTGAAATATCAGGAAGAAATTGAGTTGTTCACAAAGAACAATTTGAAATCTATTGCTGCAGCTCTCCACACATAACTGCCTGCATCTGTAATGGCACTTATACAGAGAGAACAGAGCAGAATGCTGCCTAACTACTTGATTTAAAGCATGAAAAATCACCAGCATCCTGCACAAAACAGAAACCCAGCCCAGTGTTAAAACAACAGCAAGGGAAGGCTGATATTAATAGAGGGAGCCTAAAGTCTTTCCAAATCAGAGATGAAAACCCCCTCTGAACTTGCTGCCACACTATCCTTTCCAAGCTCTCAGTTGAAAGTGCTTTTCACTAAGGCCTCACAGTATCCATAGCAATACTATTGCTTTTGATATGTTTTGCTTTTCATGTTTAAGCATTTGTAGGTGCTCTGAGGAGAGTTCAGCCTTCCAGGAAAAGCATAAATGTGATCTACAGCCCTCCTGGCTGTCACACAAACATAATTACTAATATGTTGACCTTCTGGTTCATAACCATTGAGTCCAGATACTGCTCGGATTGGTAGGATGCTCCACAGCACTAAATTTCAGTGTCTGTTTTCTCAATGGGCTTGTTGGCATCTTCTGGTAATTTGTTTTCCAAGATGATTACCTGCTAGGGAGATGGATTTATGGACCAAGCTGCCTGCCCCATGCAGAGGGTTTTAAGACAGTTGCTGGTTCTGCCACTGAAGGACATAAGCATGAGTACAGATTTATAATGCTTGAAAGGGAAACCTGCCAACCCTGTCAAATTGTTCCTTCCTTAGGTGAGTTTCTTTCAATAAGCGGTAAAAGCAGACTCCTCCTGGTTCAAAGCTGGGTGTTAACCACATGTTCTGGGCACATTCCAAATCAGCTGCTTTTGTTGTGCCAAAATAAACTGTTCTTGCAGTTTGAAATACTTATGTTATTGTTTAACATCCTTTGTCAGGCCGCTCAGCAGTCTCTGCGCAATGTTAAAGTGACAACTGCAAGGTGGCCAATTCAGAATGATGAGGAATGTATTTTCTACACTGCTCTCAACAGGATAATTTGGAGGATTAGGAGATGTTTATAAAGTATCTCTATGTCTCTAAACAAAACAAAAAATAACTTAAGAGCAACTGTTCCATCTCAATTCCGTGGCATTCACATAACTCCAAGACTGGAAGCAGGGCACAGAAAACTATGCCCACAGCTTTAGTGCAGGACAGAACAAGAAAACTACGGGAGAACATACAAACAGCACATAACAGTTAAATAAACCACAAAGGAGTGTTAGAACCAGGCCCTGAAACTTGGAATTTGTCAAGGATTACTGGGACACACCTCCAGTTTGTGTAAGACACCATTGACTCATAAACTTTGGTTCTGATTCCCATTAGTTGAGGATTTGGCCCTTAATATATAGAGCTCTCATGGCCTGTGCAGCTCCCAAATGGAGGCTTGATTGTCCAAATAATAGTAAGCACTGGTGCAGAGACAAGCTTTAGAAACACCCAGGAAATTTGAAATGTGATATAAAGTTTCCTGTAAGCTTTTGTTTAAGTTGAAGGCAAGATAAGCTTTTCATTATTTAGTAGGATGCCACTTTCATGGCTCCTTTTCTATGAGGGAAACATTCTTGCTGGAATCCCTGTGGGGGGGGGAAAAAAAGATTCTCTCTCTGTTTTCAGTACAAACCCCAAATCTGCTCATAAATAAGATTTTTATGGTTTCATTGTTATTCTGTAAGGGAATTTTGATGGGTGGGATAGGGTCAGGAAAAACTACAGTTTGTCTAGGTAAATATTTTGGAGATGTTTGAGCTATCAGAGCCCAGGCTCTCTGAGGCTCTATCACTCAGAAATAGTTTTACTTTCCCCTAATGTGCTCCACAGAGCTTGTTTATCTCACTAATCACAAAGACCCTGATCTTTCATACTTGATCTTCAATACAATTAAAATTTGAAGTCTTTCTCTTTTGCTTTCCAAAGCTTTGAAGAACTTTTTTTTTTTTTCCTTACCTTTGGAGCAGGTATCAAAAATAGATCTTATCTATCCAGCTTTCAAAGTGGCTTTGCAAATCAACAGGAATTTAATACATGCCCATCTGTTCTCAACCATTAAAAAACTTTAAGTGAATTAAGGATTTCTCAGACCTGCTGTGGAGCTGGGCTGCGAGTTTTACTCCTCTGTGTGTTTGCAGTTGCTAAGCAATAATCCCAAAGGTTGCTATGTCTCTTCCAAGACTCAGAATTGCTGTAGGTTGTCTTTTGGCTTTGGCAGCCCAACAGTCTCTTCTGTACTGAACTTAGATCACTGCACCACATGACTGAAAATAAAATTAAAAAGCACTATGAATAGCAACAGACAACATTAAGGGCACAAATAGAGAGAGAATCCACAGGTGCCCAGTGACAGGAGGTTTATCTTCAGATTCAAAGTTCAAAAAGTCCAGAACTGCCAGAAGACCCTTACAAGCTGAACTGGGGCCTGTATTAACTACATAGAGAATCTGAGAGATAAAAACAAATTAATAGCAAACTCAAACATATTCAGGGTTGTTTTTTTTTTTGGTGAGGAACCATGCTACTTTGAGGTAACCTTGCAGGAAAGCCATGTACAGCACTAACAAAGGGGGAGTTCATAGTGCCATTTTGTTAGACTGCCTTTAAACCTGCATCTAAAGAAATTTAATGAATCACCTTTAATAATTTCTCCTATATTCTTAAAGAATAAGCATGCAACACAGTGAAGGGAGAAGGGAAAAGTCTAAAACCATCTACAGAGTCATTCTGCACTCATCTATACTGAGGTAAATCAGGTTCCTGTTCAGTGATTTCCTTAGTGTTATGCAGGACTTCCAGCTGAGAAATTTATGGCTATTTCTGCTAGGAATGAAGGTTTATCTAATGCTGTTTCTTCCTTTGTGTTTTGCACTGAAAAAGGCAAGATCTATGGATTGTCTACCTGCAAAAAACTGAACTGGGGCTTTATCTCTGATATTTGTCATTGGAACAGCTGCCTGGTACAATACCCTCTAGCAGAGTATTAGTCTCCATTTGGCAGGACAGCTGAGCTCCTTACAAAGCTCACAATAGTGATTTAAGAGATATAACAGAGCTTCTCCAAAATCTGGTACAGTTATTGTCAGTCACATTCGTTCTCTAGTTTTAGGAACCAAGGATTTTTAATTGTGGACTCAAAACATTCATTCTCTGTCATGTCCACCAAGTAATTTTTTATTTATTACAGCACCCACACCAAAGTAAGTAACTGGGAACAGCAATAAGTGACACAAACCCAGCATAACACCTATGCTGCCCTCAAAAAGTTCCGTTTTGTTCCTAAGACCATAGAAGTTACAAAGTGTGTATGCTGTGTACAGGGTTTTACAAGGAAGAATCTAGCTCAGAAATGACATGCTGGAGTGTGTCCAGAGAAGGGCCATGAGGATGCTCAGAGGGCTGCAGCACCTCTCCTATGAGGAGAGACTGAAAAAGTTGGGGCTGTTCAGTCTGGAGAAGAGGAGGCTCCCAGGTGACCTTCTTGTGGCCTTCCCGTATCTGAAAGGGGCCTACAGAAAAGCTGGGGAGGGACTTCTTAGGAGATCAGGTAGTGATAGGAGCAAAGCTGGAGGTGGGGAGATTCAGACTGGACGTGAGGAGGAAGTTCTTCACCATGAGACCCTGGTATGGGTTGTCCAGGGAGGTGGCTGGGGCCGATGGGGCCAGGCTTGATGAGGCTGTGGGCAGCCTGATCTAGTGTGAGGTGTCCCTGCCCATGGCAGGGGAGTTGGAACTAGATGATCCTTGTGGTCCCTTCCAACCCTGACTGATTCTATGATTTTATGACAAGAACCACTGTATTTTAGCAGCTGTTCAAAAGCCTGATTTTTTAATTTTATTTTTATATGTCTCCTCTGGAAAGCTGCATGCTACAGAAAGTCCTGGTATTTGTACCCACTAACATTTATTTTCCTCTATGTACTCCTGTACTTATCTCAGGAAAAATATGTATAGTTGTAACTCCTACAGATAACTTTGGCCATCTCTGCCAAGTGTCTCTCTGAACAAATGTTTCCTCTGGATATTCTCAAACACGACTGGAATGCCAAGTTTACCAGTGAAGGATCCTTGTGGTCCCTTCCAACCCTGACTGATTCTATGATTTTATGAATAGACCACAGGCACTACAATAATAACTTGATTTTAGAATTCAGTATTTGCATGCACAAAACCCCCATGAAACACATATAGGTCAACTTGCATGTGAAAAACACACTGTAATAAATTAGTATTTCTTTGCTGTTTATTTGGGGAGGAAAAAAACCAAAACCCAAACCAACATGCACCAGAAGGGAATATGCTCACTGCAATGTATTCCCAAGATGTGCTGAAGTATAGCATCAATTATGTCAATAAAATGAAGCAGAAAATTAGTGCACAGGAGTGATTTGAAATGAGGCTTTAAACTGGGTTGCACACTTTTTCCCCCTAAGCAGTTTGCACATGATTAACTCCTGTTATCTCTTCTCCCAGGTGGGTTTGATTTTTTTCCCCTTTGCAATTCAGAATTCCCTTGTTATTATGATTAACATACACATTTTTTCCCCAGTATGAAACATAAATTAAAAAAAAAACACCTCTCCTTTTACTTAAAATTGATGTTTTAGCCCTCATTCAAGAGCATACAAACAGAACTTGGAAGAAAATACCAAAATGGCTCTAATTTTACTTTGCTGGAAGTGGAATCCCATGGGTTAAGCAAACCTTTATTTGCACCCTATTTGACTTGGCTGTTATCCCTTAATGTTTTTGCTAAGCAAAGTGTATCCTTTTATTATGCCATCAGATACTTCCACTGTTGACAAAATAATGGGCTGAATATGTCATCACAGATGTTTTGCTGGAATTGCCTCTTCTATCTTTTCTTGTTTTTCTGTGTAAGATACATTTTGGGAACATTCTATTGCCTTTTGCAGCGGGTGCCAAGATTATGCAATAAAAGCCCTGACATGTAGTAATAATAAGTTGTGTGAGCCAGAGAAATGGTTGCAGTGTATTAAAGAAAACAGTCACTTTTGGAAACATGTACAAAACCAACTCATGGAGAGCTTCCCATCCTTTAAATGCTATATTGGGCTAAAGCTGCAGGTGCTGACCACAGTGCTTCCAGCACTGGAAAGAATAAGACCACAGGTTTCCAGGCACTTTTTTGTAGCTGCCATGATGCTGTGACCACAGACTGCCCTCTAATTGCTCTTTTCAATGGGAATACATCTGCCTTAGAGCTTCCTCCTCCATGCTGAAATTCTGCTGTTAAAAACAAAAACATTGTATGCCCCAATTCTACCTTTCTAATGGCTCAGAGAACCATTATGATCTGTGACTGTAGTAAGTAGCAACTGATACATTGGACCTGTGGATAGCAACTTCACCATTTACTTGTGGCAAATGTTTTTAAAAGTGTGCTGCTAGCACATTATCCATAAATACTATGTTTCAAAATAAAATTACGGTCGCAAATGACATTTTGTTTACCTATGGGTCTTGCTTATTTCCCCCAAGTGCCCTGATCTCACTGGGACCCTCTTTTGGAGTACTTCATGCTCATGATCCTGGCTTGCTGTGCAGTGTGCTCAGTAAAGTCGACTTTAATCCAATTTATGGATTCTATTCTTCAGCCTCTCCTGTCCACTAGGAGGCAAAACGCCTCATTAGCCAGCCTAACTTCTTCAATACACTGAAGGCCAGCTACCTGGGCAGTTCTAGTTCTTTTGCCTACAGGTCACTGAGAAATAGCCTGAAGAGCTCGCCCGTGGGTTTTCTGGTGCTAAGATTTACAGGAGCAAGAGTTCTGCTTACAAGAGTCTTACTGACAAGAGTCCTGTCAGTCTGGGGAGTGGATGAAAGCAGCATCAACCATATGCCTAGAAGGAATCTATGGGCTAACACACACTCTTGACAAAAGAGTTTGCTCTGTTTAACACTTAGACTGCCTTCTGTCTATCGTATGCAATGCTGTCATTAGATGTCCAAGACATTTCTCAATCTCAGTTACCTCCTTGCTACCATTCCCACGAATTGGATAGCTCCAGGCCAAAACTGCAAAACAAATCAAGCTTAATAGCATTTGGCTCTTTATCTCAGAACCCAAATTGTCAGGCAGAATGGCATTCTGGGGATGCCTGAATGCTTCGAATGCCATGTATACTTTGAAGACTATTTTTCTGGTCTTGGGGCTTATGCATTGATGCACAAATAGAACCACTGAATTACAGAACGGTTAGGGTTGGAAGGAACCTTTGTAGGTGATCTAGTCCAAACCCCCCATATAGGTGTTACATGTTTGGTTTTTTTTTAATAGAAACATAGAATTGTTTAGAATCATAGAATCATTTGAGCTGGAAAATAATTTTAAGACCATCAGCCACTACTTAACTCTGCCAAGTCTGGTTCTGAACTATGTCCCTCCATGTCACATTTCTGCACCTTTTAAACACCTCCCCGGGGTGTTCAGGTTGGCAAAGAGCTTTACAGACCATGGGGTATTGCTCCCTAATCCAAGGAAAAGCTACACTATGTGAGCACTAAGGCAAACTTTCACCTAGTATGGTGCCACACGCATTGCTGCAGCTCCAAGCGGGACGGGATGCCAAAACGTTATCACTTTTTACATACCAAAGAGCCCTGCCAGACGGCGCCCACGGCCAAGATGACATTGAGCACCGATACCCACACCTGAGGCTGAGAGGCCGCTGAGGGAAGGCCGAGCCCCGCCTTCAGGCGCCGGAGCTGTCAGGGGCCGGGCCGCANGCGCTGCCGCCGTATTGTGCCCGGCCGGCCCAGCCCCAGCGCGCCTCAGTCGGCGAGAGGCCGTTGGCGCGCGTGGAGCTGCTGCCCCCTGCGGCCGGCGCCGCGCCACCTCCGCTCCCCTCCCCGCCCTCCCNTCGCCATGGACTAAGGCCCCCGCCGGCCGGACGGGGGGCCTCGCCGCGCCTCTCGATGGCTCTGGTGACGGTGCAGCGCTCGCCTACCCCCAGCGCCACCTCCAGCCCCTGCGCCTCGGTGAGTCCGCCCGCCCGCCCGGCGCTGAGGGGAGCGCGGCGGTTGGTGGCCGTTAGGGTCCGGCGCGCGGCCGTGCGCATGCGTGCGCCAGACCGCTGGCGCTACACCTCCCCCCCCGGCCCCCCCCGGCTGCCCTCCGCCTGCTTCCCGCCGGGCCCTGACAGCTCCGTGTGGGCAGCACCGGGCTCTCCCCTCAGCGACCCCGGCCCGGGCCCTGCGAGCGGGATCACGCATCCCTGCCGGGCCCTCGCATCGCTGTGGCCTGGTGACAAGCGAGGGGAGAGGCGAGGGTCTTAAGTGTCCCTTAGCAGGCCTGGGGTGGGGTGGTTGAGGGCAGCCGGTGGGGCTCAGCGCTGCCGGCCCTGGGGCTGCGGAAGGGCTCCCGCACGCTGCAGCCTGAGTGTTTCCCGCAGGGTGCCGGTCGGAGCTCGCCCCGAGTCTCACCCGCTGTGTAAAGGTGCTGCTGCCCCATCCGCAGCGCGGAACTGCCTCAATAAAACTGCCTGGGTTGGTCTTGTTGTCATTGTATGTGCAGGGAGAGAGGCGGGAAGAGTGTGGAAGCAAACTGACATTGTTCCGGCTACGGCTGTTCTAAAATGATTTAATCTGACAGTACCCTCTGGGTATCTCCGGTACGTGGCCCATCCTCTGCTAAGAGCTAAGATTTTCTTCTTCGGATTTCGTCCTTTCATTTTGAATGTTGCACAGAATCTCCAAGAAGCTGTGTGAAGCCCAAGTCAGATAGAGAAAGGGCAGATTTCAGCTCCCTGGGTGAGGTGTGCAGAATGAGCAGAGATGTTCTCATCACTGCCCTCCATCAGGAAGTGAGGCAGGCGGCTGTGAAGGCTTCTTGCTTTCCGTGCTCTTTAAACTTGAGACAGGCTGCAGTTTTCCTCCTTCTGTCTTGTAAAATCCTGCATTTTAACCCCTTGAACCGCTGCCTGTCTGTTATGTGACTTCTAATACAACTGAGGATGAGAATGAAAAATGAGCTTCATTCAACTTTCTGCTTTGTTCTGAGCTTTTCCCCTTAAAGCCCCTGATGCGTTATCACCCTGGTGCTGTGTCTGGTTTGCAAATGTTTGGGGGTGAAAGAGTTGAGATCCCAGTTGCCTCCCTCGTGGGAGCTGTGTGAAAAAGCCAACTACTCTGAAAATATTTCTTGTTGTATTAAGTAACCTCTTCTGAAACTAGATCAGCTACTTGACAGGTCCTGCCTGCCCAGACAGCATTTTAGCTGTCAGAACACCTTTTTTCCTCCCCCCCTCTTTCATTCCCATGTCTCTCCTAAGGTATGTTTATTTAGCAACACAGATTAATTTCACTACTATTTCTCTGCTATAAATATTAATGTAATGCATTACTTCAGAGGTTGCTTCCCCCTTTTGACTTCTTTACCCTTTCCATTATTCCTCTTCCATACGTTGCTTGCTTTTAAGATGTTTTGTGAGAGTAGGTAGCTCTCTCTTGGCATCCTCCTTCTTTCTCCCACTTGGATGCATAACCCTTTCCTTTGGGAAACATTTGACATATATGAACAATTAGTTGCCTTCTGTAAGGCTTTCCCATCTGGAACAGCCAGGCTGTTTCCCAGCCAATTAAATGAAATTGAAACTGTACTGATTTTGGGACATTACTTAGTTTTAATTTACATAAACAACTCCCTCCAGAGCCTGATAAACCCAGAGAATGTAGCTGTGCTGGTTTTATCTACATTCTCTTTCTGCTGTACCAGTGGTCTTTAGAAATCCTTGCTGCCCTATGCCAAAATAAGTGTTGGGTCTGATTTTGGTTCTCATAATTACTTCTAAATTTCTCAGACTTCTCTTGCAGGCTAAAGTGGAAACTGTATTCATCATATTCTTCCCTTAGCTGCCATCGTTTGAATACTTCTGCATTTCCTGTTATCACTTCCTAACCACGCTTTGGGGCTTTGACTGCCCTTTTAGCCTCTTGTTAGATAGCTGGGGTTGCTTGCTTCTCTGGCCTTCAGTCAGAGTTATGTTGAGCTTGTGTCTGTTCCTTCTCTGTCATAAACTCCTTTCTTAAGCAGAACTTTGGCATCATTTCAGATGATGATCCTTGCTAGGCTGCTGAGGGCTTGGGAACAGTCCTTAGGTAGGCTTTGGTCCTGTAAACCTGCTGTGCTTGCCCTCCTTGTGGGTCCTTGTTGACTTCAGCAGAAGGATTTGATTCTTCCAGTTTTAAAGGAAATAGTTTCAACCATTTTAGTGTAACCTGATGGTAGCTTCGTTCTATATGAAATGAGAACGATGTCCAAATTCCCTCTTTAAAAGAAAGCTCATCTTGATAAATAACTCCGAGTAGTATAAGGGTCTGACTTGTGGCATGAAACTGTTCTTTTTGACCAAAGATTATCTGGTAACTGCTGGAACTTTGCTGTTCCAGCTCGTGGGCAAGGAAGAAGCATGTCAGTGTGCAAGCATATGGCTATGTCTAATTCTGTTTCCAGGTCACTTAAGTAAAGAGATATCAAGAAAATTGAGAGAATCCATTTCTGTCCTCAAAACTCTGAAGAGATAAACTTTTCAGACAAGAAGAAAGGGTGAGATTGATGTCCTCAAGCAGAATTTTTGCCTTAAATAAGCCCTCTAAACAGTTAAATTTGCCTCTTGGGGATTCAGGGGAATAGCTGATCTGAATCACTCTGAAATTGGATGGCTTTTATTTACAGTTTTGCTCTTATTGCCATAGAGCATCTCATGAGCATTCATTTTGGTGTCATTCATGCAAAGTGTTGATTATACGTTTACAGTCCTCTAGTCACTTGATGACTTGTGATATTCCCTTAATTGTCTGTCCAGACTTCTCATATCTGTTCTGGCCCTTGGTTATGCAGCCACTTTGAGAAACAAGGCAGCAGTCGTCTGGTCTTCACTTCTCCACAGCAGAGCTGTTGTCTTCTGATGTGCCATGTGAGCAAAAATGGTAGTGTAGAAAAATGTAAAGACACATTGAGCCAGAGAGGGCAAGTTCCGTGCTGATCAAGGCCTTTGTTTATTTCTTTTTATTTTCCTTCTGTGTGTCCCCCTCAGAGAAAGTTGTTTTGGGAGGAGGAGGATTTGAATCAGTGGAAAGGGCCCTGGAAGTACTGCAGGTGGACACAGCAGTTCCATCATGAACAAAAGTAGTAAAGTGGAAACACCATGTTCAAACACTGCTGCTCAGCCATGCAGTTGGAGCTTTGCTTGGGCCACTTGAAAGATCTGAAGATGCAGCCTGTTGCTTTCTCTCTCCATACCCCAAATTCTTTGACCACACTCAGCAATATCCCTGCCATATTTCCTGCTGTGGGGGCAGTATCTTGTGAAGTGCTAGGAACTTTCCCACCCTTCCTTTCTAGCATCTTCATTTCAGTGGAAAACTAAGAAAACTTGTCTTCTTTGAGTTCTTTTTTGACAACAGTGAGGTATAGGCTGGATATTAGGAAGGAGGTGCCAGAGGAGGTATAGGCTGGATATTAAGAAGAAGTTCTTCACAGAGAATGTGATTGACATTGGAATGGGCTGCCCAAGGAGGTGGTGGCGTTGCCATCCCTGAAGGTGTTCAAGAAAGGACTGGACCACTTAGTGCCATGGTCTAGTTGATTGGACAGGGTTGGGTGATAGGTTGGACTGGATGAGCCTTGGAGGTTTCTTCCAGCCTGGCTGATTCTATGAATGAGCAGAAAGAAATCTGAATGAAGGTAACTTGCTCTGTCCCTTGCTTTTGGGTTTAAAAAAAAAGCTGCTCACTGACATTAACTACAATACAACATTTTAAAAAGAGAGGCAGTTTGTGTATCTGATTTGTTTATGCATCAGTTTTGAGTTCCTCTTGCTGCTTGCATCCCTAAGCAGTGACCATCTCTCAGTCTCCTGTTGTTAAGCTGCAGACATCATACACTGACACTCATGGAGTATCTCTGTGGCTCTCTTCATAGCAAAGTGGACACAGCAGCCACATCGTCAGGTCTAGGAAAAGCTGCAAGGAAGAATTCTAGCTAAAGCAAAGAGTTAGTGAAAGGTGCCTGCCTCAGAATCCTCTGTGAGCCTTGTTATCTGCAGCTCTGGAAGATGCTCAGTAACTTCAGTCACCAGGCTAGTACCCAATCTGGGTTGTTGTTATGATGGGAGCAGTGGAAAACTGCCTGCCCTGGTAGCTCTCCAAAAGACTTCTGATCATTTTCTGTATTGGGAAATAATCTATTGGAACTTGCTCTTTTAAATTCTTTTAATGCACGCTTCTACCAAAAAAATAAATCTGTTAACTCAAGTGCTGTTTTTCCTTTGGCTATTACATCACTTTCCTGCGAGGTGAAGAAGCTGGGCAGGCAATCTGGCCCTGACTGCTCTCACAGTTTGCTCCTCTTCCTACCCTCAGGGAGACAATATGCTTTTATTGGAAGGCAGTGAGTGACCCAGAAAGAGAAGATATGCTGCATGTATTGTTCTAAAACACGCAATTTAAAAACAAAACCCAAACACCCAAGAACTTTAAAGCAAATTAAAACCTAAGCCTTTTGACTTCCCCTCCTTAATCCCGGTAGAACAGCTTGAGCAGGAAGCAGAGTCCTGCAAATGTGTTTGGGAGTCTGTCATGTTTTGCTTGAGAGCTCCTTGCTGGTGGAACTTACAGGAAATATTTTCCCACTTATTTATGGGGAAGCTAAATATAACATTTTTCTACCCCTGATCCTGCAATTGCTATTAAACAATGTGGTAATTGTGAGTTTACTTAATCACTGATAAGTCCTGTCCATCTCATTCAGAACTTTTTTTTCCCCCTTTTTTAATTAGTTAAAGTCTTGATAGCAGCTGTTGCTTGTGTAGGGTTGTGGAGAGCTGATTGTTGGAGAGGACTGCAACATAGCTAGAAGAGAAGCTTCCTCAGTAGGCTTAGCAATACCTAATATTTAAAGATGTCATCATCTGTTACTTGTTGCTTTTCTTCAAGTGATGTTTTTCAGGTATAGCCATAGCTCATTCTGAAATCCAAAATTTTCAGAGGCAGTGGACCAGAGGAATGTGCTGGTTCCTGCTTTAGGCGGAGTTCTTAGTGCTGCACAGATACCTCCATTTCCTGTGTTGCCAGCTGTCACCAGTTGGGAGATAGAAGAAAATTGCTTTAGTGAGGTGATTTGTAACTTCCTCCCTGCCTTTCAAACTTCTGCTTCTGTGGAAAGTACTGCAAGGAAGACAGGAGGCCTCCATCTCTTGTTGGGTGTGGTGCTGTAGTGTTAGATGATGAAGGTTTCTATCCAGCTGTATGAGACCAGGCTCTTGCAATGCAGAGAATTTTGGTGTGTGGTGTGACTGCTCTTCCTAAAGCAGCTTGATGGTTAAGCTGAAGCTGCTCAGTGACAAAAGACCAATCCTTCTCTTGAAGGCTTGTTGTCTGTTGTATACACACATAGCAGGTTCCTCTAGAACATGAAATGCAAGGGCCTGTTTTAGGCTGAGAACAGTATTTGGAACTGAGGAGGAGGATGACAGTTGAATTGCAGCCTCACTGAGGATCATCTAGAAACATTTAAAAAAGCTTGCAGAGTACAAGAAAAAGTTTGTCTTTTTTTCCCCCCTTTTTTTCTTTTTCTAATAGCTCAACTGAATCTTTCAGAGTACAAAGTTGAGTTGTCACCTCATAAATGGTGGCACATAAATTATTGTGTTTTGAAAAGGAGCTTGTAATTTGCAAATGTAAATAGCCTGTAATGCTCTAATGAGTCATTATCTGACCAATATTGATTCTTGCTATTTAAGCAATGCAAGAAGATTGAAAAGGGCAGGGTACTGTAATATCTACAGTTACTCTGAGAGTCAATGACACATTTGCTTAAGTGGAGAATACTATTTTTAGTGGAGACTGCCAGTCAAAGAGCAGTCTGCTGGAAGTATTTCAGTGGGTGATGCAGAGGTAATGCCTGAGGATTTCCAGTTACTGGAAGAAAAGCTTAGAGGATCTATAGCTGCAACTACTCTGTCTTGGGAAATTTAAAAAAAAAAAAAAAAAAGAAGGCATAAGGAAATAGCCTTTGGGCAGCTTGGCTCAGTGTAGCTGCACCCTGATCGCAGCCTGCAGCTCAAGGTTTCATTCTTCAGTCCCAACAAACCACATCCTCCCAGTACCCCAGTGCAGCTTCACTCTGCTGAGGCCAGAAGGCTGTTTTGCAGGCTGGCTCTCAGGAACATCTGTATGCTGGAAGCTCTTGCTGCCCTTGCACAACTTCAGAAATGCTCTGGTGCTTGTAGAGTTCAACTGGCACGAAGGTTGTACTGTCTTCATGTCTGACTCTTGCCGATGCCTCTAGCAAGCTGTATGCACTAAGCTGTATGCACTAAGCTGCTGGTCTCCAGTGACTGATACTTGCTTTATATCAACTGGCCTTGCAACATGAGAGCACCAGGCTTGTCAGCTGCCTGCTCCAAGCTTCCAAGTCGTTCAGTTCAGCCAGTGTGAATTTGAGAAGAGTCTCCTCTCTGTTCTGTCGATTTGCCTGAGCATCCTTTTAATTTGTTTATCAGGTAGTGGCAGAGAAGCTTCACTCTTTTTTGTTGTGTAAAGGTTGAAGGGGCAACTTGGGAGCCAGAAAAAGAAACAGGTGTTCTCTGTTGGAAGCAGTCAGTGATTGAAACACGGCCAGCAGGGTTTCTAACCTTTTGGCTGAGAGCTGTTCCTCCAGAGCTTTATTTAGAGGGATTAAAAAAAAAAATTATGAAGGCTAAAATCAATTTTTGCATTTGAGTTTGGCTGGTTGGATCACTGTCAACCATCTGCAAAATGTTCTACTTGCACTGGTATGATACTGGAGTGTGTGTGTGTGTTTTAGTTAGCATTTGGGCAGGCTTCTGTATCTGCAGTTTTGAATGTGGCAGTAGCTTTTTTTCTCCCAGATAGAATTCCTCTGAATATGCATCTTATCAGTGCTGCTCATTGCAGGCTGATCTCTCAGGAGGCATGAAACGTTGCTGTAAGATGAGTCACACAGTTAAGCAGCTTGTTGCTTCCATGGTGAGACGCAGCCCTGCTGTGTGTGCCAGCAATCATGAAACTCCTGTCACCTACCCTGTGACGTGAACTTCTTATGGCCTTGGCAAAGGAAACGCCCGTGGCACTCACTGAAATGGGTTGTGCTTGTGGCTGCTTGCTGCTTTTAGGTATGCCAGTCCTCCTCTTCCTGAGGAACTCCCCAGCTTCATGCAAATAATAAAGCTACTGCATCAGTGTGGGCTATTTCAAGGTGAGGAAACTTCTCTTCTTTGAGGGTAGCAGAGCTCTGAATGAGGCTGCGCAGAGAGGTAGTGGAGTCTGCGTCTCTGGAAACTTTCAGGGCCTGCCTGCATGTGATCTGCTTTAGGTGAACCTGCTCTGGCAGAGAGGTTGAACTCAATGAGCTCCAGATATTGCTTCCAACTCTTACTATACCATGATTCTGTGTTTTGAAAGACCTGCTTTATCACAGGTGGTGCTGTCCGTGCCCACTTCTCAGGCATTTCATCCAGTTAAAAGCTGAAGACAAATGTGCTCATACCAAAGCTCAGGAGGAGCCTTGGATGCTTGAGCTTTCCACTTATCTGCAAGCCAAGCAATGCAGGGGATCTCCAGGAAGCAAATTCCACAGATGTCATCTCAGGGGTTGTGTGAGGTGTGATGCCAGGCTCCTTGTGAGCTGAGCTACAAGCAAGTCTGAGGTGAGCTTAAGCAGGATCTGAAAGGCAGAAGACCAGAACCTGACTCCTGTGTACTGTTGGTCCATTAAGTACCATACTTGCTCTCTTTAGGAGGCTTTAACATGTGCTGTAGCAGTTGGTGTATGATGCTGTCTCCTTGGGAGACAACCTGCAGGCTGCTTCTGTTGGCTTGCTTGTAACTGCTTTTGCTGTTCTGTGAATGGGGATGCCCCAGAGGAAATCTGGAGCGGGTTCCAAATCCAGGAGTTTGTTTTTTCTCTTAGATGAGAAGAGATAGAACATAGCTGGGGAAGAATGGCACTGCCAGGATTCTTTTGAGAGATGCTGCATTCATCAGGTCTTGAGGTCTCTTTAGCAAAAGGGCAAAGGCTGCAGAGCTAGGCATGTTTGTCTTCAACTTTTAACTGGGTGAAATAGCTAAGAAGTGGCTTGTCATCTGGAAAATGGGTCCTGCCACAGAAGACTGTAGCTGGCCTATTGCTCTCACTCGCTGCTGCTGTGTCCCTTAGATGTACAGAATTATCACGTTTAAAGTTGCAGTGAGAATTCTTAAGTCTTGCTCAACTGGCTTGGTTTAGCTTCAGTGACTAACATCTGAGAAATGTGTGTATTAGGTGTCTTAAGGAAAAAAAACCCCAACCAAAACACTTCAGGCTTTTCATCTCTAACTTTTAGTGTGATGATGAGAGGGAGGGATAGGACATATGTCTCGCATGTGTAAAGTACTTTGCTTTCCAAAGGAGAGCTTCCTTGGTAGTTAGAGGTAGTCTGAGTCTCCTGTGTGATGCAGAGCCAACTCCTTGGCTTAATGCACCTGAAGCTGGACTTTCCCATGAATCTCTGAAGCTACTGAGTGCTGAAGAGTCCCAAGTGCCATGTTCCAAGCATGAAAGAACAAAAGCTCCTAACCTTCTAGTATGTGAAAAGGGCCTACAGGAAGGCTGGGGAGGGACTATTTGCAAGGTCTTGTAATGACAGGATGAGGAGTAATGGGTTTCAACTGGAAGGAGGGAGGTTTGAACTGGATGTTAGGAGGAAGATCTTTACAGTGAGGGTGGTGAGACACTGGAACATGTTGCCCAGGGAGGTTGTGGCTGCTCCCTCCCTGGAGGTGTTCAAGGCCAGGTTGGATGAGGTCTTGAGCGACCTGTTCTAGTGGGAGCTGTCCCTGCCTATGGTGGGCCGTTGGAACTGGATGATCTTTGAGGTCCCTTCCAACCTAAACCATTCTATAATTCTGTGATTCACTTGCATGTGGAAAACCTGTGGGCTGCTGTTCCTCCCTTAGAAGAAAAAAAAAATTGCAAGGTCTTGCTCAGCCAGGAAAGGGCTAATCCTCAGCAAACACTAATTAAAACCCCAGAACTTCTGTGTGTGAACCTCGGTGCTTAGGAGCAGGGAGGCAGCAGCTGTCTGTGAGATGTCCTGCTTCTGGTGTGCTACCAGGCACCAGTCTGCCGTTTCTCCTGAGCATCTTCTGTGGGATACAGTGTCACACTGAAAATTTAGCTCCTAAATAGCCGTGGGGCCAGCAGGGAAGTGACTCAGCCGTCTGACCTACAGACAGGAGCTAAACCTAGTTGCAGGAGGAAATTCTAGGTGACAGCAATGCTTATGGAATAAGGATTGATTTTGTTTGTTTTCTTTTGTTGTTGTAATGTTTTGTTTTCCTTTCCACAGCCCTCCTCAACAGTTTAAAATAGCTTAAAGCAAACAACTTCGGGTATGGTCTTCAGACGATGCTGTAACCGCTGTATTTAAATACAGGGCTTCAAAACGTGACACGAAAGAGTTAACTGACTGCCATCTCGCACCGTCTTCCTGGGTGAGGTGTAAACCTTGCAATGACAGCTTTCTGCCTTGCCTGCAGAGTTGCAGGACATTTGACAAAAGACTTAATTCACTTTCCGAACAAGTGTTTTTTCTTATGTAACATCCAGCGAGTTTCTTTGCTGGGAGTTTCCTCTGTTTTGTTTGCAGCTCAGTTGTTCTTGTGTGGTGTAGCAAGCTTGTGACTCCAAAAAAAAAAAAAAAA
>VWZI01014194.1:369741-388420 GCA_013396835.1 Psilopogon haemacephalus
GCTGTTTTTTCTTTTGTGGGGTAGAAAGCTTGTGGCTCCAAAAAAAAAAAAAAAAAAAGTGAAGTGAAACAGGACAGCTTAGTTTTTGTGGGGCTTGTTTTGTTTTGTTTTGTTCTTTCTGGTGTTTCTTGCTTCTTGGTGGTATTTTGGTTGCACAGCAGTTAATAGAAGTTGCAAGCCTGAATTCCAACACTGAAGTGTGAATCTGCAGGCAGCAGCTGCCCCTCTAGTGTGGGTCAGGTCTAATATTGCCTGAGCTTGTCAGCACAATTGTAGATGGAGATCAAGGATTAATGTGTCACCTCTTGATTTTTTTTTTTTTTGGTGTCATCCTGCCACTGTGTTCCACAGCTCTTTGCTGCGTGCTGGCTGGGGCTGCCTCAGTGATGGGCTGGGATTGAGTTGTCCTTCTGTGCAGCTTCTGCTCTGCTCCCGAATCTTAAAATAAAATAAAGAGATTTGCAGGGAAATCCAGTATGAAGTAGTCCATTTTCAGAGGCCTTCCCAAAAGTTGGGCATAGTTAGGTGAACTTGAAGGCGAGGGAGGCTTTTATCAGCTAAGGTTTATAGTCTGGCTGGAAGAGTTTGCGCAGTCGCAGTGGGTGAAATGAGTATTTTTCACAGATCCCTAATTTCAGCCTGTGCTTCATGCTGCAAAGATAACAACTTGTGCCACAGGCTTCTGCAACCCACACTTCTGGTCTTTGAAGTGGAATGTTTCTTTTACACATGTACCAGAAACTGCTCTCGTCTGAGGGAAGCTCTGTTTAACTTAAATCTGTTCCTGCTGACTGTCGCTGGCTGAGGCGGTTGTTTCAGGACACTTTTATGCATGCTTCTCTTACGAGTGAGGAAGTTCAGACTTGACTTTCCCTTGAGAAGGCAAAAGTTCTGCAGAGTTTTGGTATTTGGGGAGAAGATGACACGAGCCAAAATAAATTTTAAAGCTTGAGTAATTGCTCATATTTTGATTCTAAGCTTGAGATATGCCTCAGCAAAAACAAAGAAACAAGCAAAACCCCAGGGAAACAAAACCACCAAACCCCAAACCAAACACACAACCCCTCCTACAAACATTCCCCCCCAAAAAAAAAGCCAAAACAAAGCCCAAACCAAACTACTTAGCTTGTTTAAACTTTGAACTTGCAGGTTTGGTTTTAGGACAGATGAGCGTGCAGTGCCTTGAGCCGAAGGGAGTGCATGCAAAGATAGTTTGAGGTGAGGACTAGGGGGGAATGGAGCAAAGCTGGAGGTGGAAAGATTCAGCCTGGAGGTGAGGAGGAAGTTGTTCAGCAAGAGAGTAGTGAGAGCCTGGAATGGGTTGCCCAGGGAGGTGGTTGAGGCCCCATTCTTGGAGGTGTTTAAGGCCAGGCTGGATAAGGCTGTGGGCAGCCTGATCTAGGGTAGGGTGTCCCTGGGCATGGCAGGGGTTTGGAACAGGCTGATCCTTCTGGTCCCTTCCAACCCTGACTGATTCTATTCTATGAGAAGCAATCTGCTACTTATCACTGTGTCATTGCTTGCTCTGCAGTAGGACATCTTGGCCAGACTTTTTTAAACTTCACTTTGATGAACATTTCTTTGCACATGCTGTGGGAAATGCTGAAGAACTCTGAAGCAGCTGAGAGAGATCAGCAGGGTATTTGTGAAGAAATTTTTTTTTTTTTGGGAGGGGGGAGGTGGGCAGAGGATGGGAAATGATTTGCCAGCTGACTTGTGAGCACAGTCAGCTTTGCTAATGCAGTGTCCCTCCTCTTGGCTTGGCTTCGGTGCCTGCATGTGCTGTAGAAGCTCTCTGTGTAAAACGTGAGAACTTCCTGCTGGGGTAAGGAACCAGCAGCTCTTCCAACAGGTGCAGCCCTGAAAAAGGAACAGAAATGTTTGCTATCATGGGCCTTCAATATGACCAGTCTCAAATGGAGCAGCTTCCTCTTGAAGGAGCAGTGGAACAGGCCTGAGCCTGGTCTGAACCAGTTCAGAAAGCAGAGTTTTGTTTCCTGCATTGCTTCTACCATGATGAGAGAGTTGAGAAGCTGTGTTCAAGAATCTCTTCATCTGTGATGGTAGCTCTGCCTGAAATGGAAAAATCTTATTTTAAAGGGTATTCTAAACCACTAAAGCTTTATAAATATTAATTTTGCTCTTTTGTTTCCTAATAAAAGGCTTTTATTCCTTAAATCACTATTTATTTATTAACCTGACAAACTAATAGCAAGCTCTCTTCTGTCAGTGCCTGCATGTGCCATATCACAATTCTGCTTGTCACCATAATAAGAACTTCATTCATCTGCTTTAAAATGTCATTGATAACAACCTGGCAGTGGCCCAGCTTGGAGCAAGTTAACTACAAAAGGCTGCATTGTAAACCTTTCTGAGAGTACATGCTACATTAAGTCTAAAATTTAAAAAAAATAAAAAGAGAGAGAGAGAAAAAAAAAATGTGCAGGCTGGTCCAGAGTGCATACAACTGCCAAATGGCTTCAAACCTCTGAAAAAATGGAGCTCTGAACAGAGGCGTTCTGGCTGCAAATGAGATAGTTTGGAATTAAGGATTCGTTCTGCTCACTTTAAAACCCTTGAGGTGCTCACTACATTTATTAGCCTCGTAAATTGAGAGGGAATGTCTTAGTGGACAAGAAGCAGCCAAATAAGAACTCGTACATTTAAGGATCTTGTTGTTTCCTTTAGTCTCCACTGCCCAGGATAAAAACTACAGCCTGAAAATAAGTCATAAGCCTCTGGGAGTTCAACGCTAGTAACAGTGGGAGGTAGTTTGTCTTGGTTATACTAAACTTCCCTGACCCTAGCTGCAGCCTGTGCAGCAAATGTGTTTATCCACCTGTAGATTCACAGAGTGTGGGTCATACATGCTGGAGATCAAGCACCTGATCTGTCAGCTCCTCTGAAGGCACTGAGGGCTGCTATTTTCTCTGGTAGTCCTGTGGTGGAGGCTTCACGTTCATGACAGCTTCTTGGCTTTGTCTCTCTTGTTTATAAAACTGTTGCAGATGCAACTGGCAGCCTGGATGAGGGGTGAGGGATGGGAAATTGCTCTTAAAACAGATGCAGAGCTTGTGAACCTCTCTGAGAGAAGGGATCTTTGGAATGGACCCTGCCTTGTGCTGCGTCTAGGTTGTGTTTTCTTACAGCCTGTAACTAAAGTAGCTACTCACAAAACAGTTGAACAGAACACAAAGCTTTAAGGCATCTTCATCCGGGGTCTTCTGGGAGCAATAGCAGCCTGCAGTGAATTACTGTTGTTCTGGTCCTGCACTCTAGAGATGTGCAAGGCTTGGGCAGTGTAGTGAAGGGCTCAGAGCTGATGGGTGCATAGTCTGACCTCTGAACTGGAACGGGGACTGCAAGAGTCTTGAACAGCTACAGTTTCATACCTCTTCACTTCTCTTGGTGTTTTTGTTTTGTCTCTTTCTTAAGTATAGCATATGGACAGCGCCACGAGTTAGGGAGCACTCCAACCTCCTCTTCAGAGACTTTTCGTATGTAGCCTTCCACTGAAGTCAATGGGCGTGGAGGTAAGCGGTGCTGAGAGCTTCCTGACAACGTCACCACCACCTGCTCTGTAGCCTGATGCACACAACACTGCCGTTTGAACATTGGGTTTCTCCCCTCAAAGTCGCATGTGGTTGCACAGCAAAGGCACTGCTACCCTTAATGCATTGTTCCTACTCGGGTACCAAGGGCAGGCAGCGTGTGGGAGACCTCACAGATACTGCATGAGCACCTGCCACTGAACTGCTGTGGCATCCCTCTGACATGGCAAAAGAAAAGATGACTTCACAGGTGGTCTGTTAGTGAATGGGATCTGAACATAGGGTTGAGTGTCACTGCTGAAGTGTTTGTGCTAGTAATGCTCAGCACCTTTTACCCAGCTACTGTTTGCTTGTTGATTGATGTGTTTTCACATCTGCTGAGCTTGGGCTCTCAGTGGTTAATTATTTTGTCACAAGCCAGTCGGAAGCAGTGAGCGTTTCCTGTTTCTTTGTCTTTCTGTTGATTTCCTTTTCTTTTGAAAATGCTTTCTCTGTTGAAACAACTTAGGTGTTGCACTCTTCAGTTTCTATCTAGTGGCTTATATTGGAGGGAGGGGGAATTGCCTGAAATGGCCTGATAACTCTCACCGAAATATTGACAGCTGGCTCTGGTGACTAAACTGTTAGGAGAAAACACAAATTCACCAGCTGATGCTGTTGAAATCCACTGACTTTACTCCTAATTGAAGGCTTTAAAATATCCAGCTGCAGACTGATCCTCTCCAAGCATGTGACAGTGACATCAGTCCTAGAAGTGAGGCATTGAGCTGCCTCCAAAAATGAGCTCACTGACTCATATTCAGTGCACTGATTTAGCAGAATATTAGCTAATTTGATTACATGCTCACCTGTACCTACTGTTTGAAATTGGGAATTCACACCAATTTTAGCTGCTGTCATTCCAGGTATCAATGTTATCATCTTAAGATCCTTCCAACGGGATGCTGTGCTCCTGCTGTATGTTGGGAGCTGAGCCTGGCAGAGCTCATCTCTAATTACCTCTAATTTGCTTCAAGACTTGCCAGTTTCTTTTCCTTTCTTCTCCCTGCACCCCTCCCATTAAGTTATTGGCAGTAAGAATTTAGGACTTATAAGCAGAGCCTCTAGTAAAAGGAGCTTCATTTTCTTAAGGCTCTCTTGTTTAAATGGCTGCATAAAACCACAGCTACATCCTTGCCCAGGGGTCTGGGTAGTGGTTCATCTTCAGCCTGACCTGCCATCCAAAGCAGAGTGACTAGTCATGACCCAAATGAAATTCAACCCTGGCAGAACCTTTTTGGAGGCAGACTGCTGCTTGTCTCTGCCTTCCTCCCTTCCTGTAGCCCGAGGTCAGCAGTAACTGCATATTCCTCTTGTGACCTGACCAAAGAGTGTGCATTCAGGCAGCACATCACAGTTATGGTGACTTCAAATAAACAAATCTGCTCATCTTTTTGTAGACTGGGACAAAGTCTGTAATTACAGTAGGAGTAGGTATTCGATTTTGGGTTAGATCTCCAACTCATACCATTCTGTAATTCTCTGATTCTGTGTTCAGTGAGTGACCAAAGTGCAGAAATCCGTGTGAGACACACTGGTACTAGTCCCCCAGCCTTGTTTGGGACCAAGTCTTTAGCAGGACACTGCTTAAAAGAACTCTCTCATCGTCAGATACAATCTGGCTTAGTACTAGGAAACTCAGAAGGCAATTAGAGGTGACAGGTGATAGTCCTTTGGGGCATTTCTGGACATAGTCTAACAGTTGTGTACAGGGAGTTGTTTGGTTGTGGATGGACTTGATCACAGAATATTAGGAGCTAGAAGGGACCTCCAAAGCTCATCCAGTCCAACCCCCTGCCAGAGCAGGATCACCTAGACCAGATCAGACAGGAACACATCCAGACAGGTCTCAAATATCTCCAGAGAGGGAGACTCCACAACCCCCCTTGGCAGCCTGTTCCAGTGTTCTGTCACCCTTACAGTGAAAAAAAAATTTCCTCATGTTTCCATAGCACTATGTATGCCTCAGCTTCCACCCAGAATGATCTTAAATCTTTTCCAACCAGATGATTCTAAGTGAGCATCCAAGCATCTCATCACAGACCTGGTTATGTGCTTATTTGAAATGTGGGCATATGAGAATGTCAGGGGAAAGGTTCATGTGAATTTGTGCAGCAACACTGTTGTCTCCCTCCCCCACCCAGTATTTCCAGCCTGTTATTGCATATTGCAGGATTGTGTTGGATGCTGCTCCTTGCTGAATAGAAGTCTTTATTGAGCTGGCCATAATGTTACTCTTTTCTTTCAAGAAGTACTGGCTGACTTAAGACAGAGGAAGAGTCTGTATCTTCCAGGGCTGTAACGATGTTGTCTGAATTGTGATTTGTTGTGCAACCAAAGAATTGCACTGTGAAAACCAGAATGGACAAACTGCTGCTGTTGTGCACAGAAAGCTGAGGTGATCAGAAGCTTCTGAAAGCCCTATGCATAAAAGGAGAAGAGCAGCTGGGTTTGGAGAGCAAGCAGTAGAAAATGAGATAGGAAGAAATGATCCCTTAGAGTAGCCAAGGAGGCTGGTGGATGTGAACTCTGTGCAAAGTTCAGTGGAGAGTGTGCTCTGATGTCCTGAGTGATACTGCCTCTTCCTACTTGTTTGCAAGAAACTGGCATGTTGTCAGAATAAGCTGCTGAAACATCCTTGGTGGGGAGGAGGATGGGGGTGACAAAATCATTCTTTGCATCTAGAAAGTCAGCTACAGCAGGAACTGGTCGAGTTGGCTTAATGGCTGCTGCCTGGTTTTGGGGAAGTTCAGCAGCTGTGCTGGTGAGAAGCGAGGCCTTGGGGCAGCACTGCAGTCCCTGGTGTGTCTCAGCACATGCACTGCACAGCAGCAGCTCAGCAGCATCATTCATACTTCATACTTCAGATGCTGCCTCTGCAATACCATGAAATAAACTTCCTCTTTCCCCAGTTAAATGCCTCTGGTACACGTGCCACTTGTTCCAGCTCATCTTGGTTTAACAGCAGCAAGAATTGTGCAGAGTACATGCAGGGTGTGGGACTGGAGGCCTGAGCCCCATCTCTTCTCTGCTGTTTGAGGGCAGGAAGAGGGAGAGGAAGGACACAGCTTTGCCTGTGCCTGTTTTATTACTGAAGAGCTCTTTCCAGTGATTTGAGAGGGGGGTGGGGAGAGAACCAGATGCTCTTAGGAAGTTCATACCATTGTTAATAATGTAATTCACAGATGGTGGTGAAGGCCTTGAAGAGGCTTTCCTGCACTACTTATGTTCCTAATAGACAGATCATCACATCAGGGCTCACAAATAGAGATGACTTAATCCCAAGGATGAGTCTGCAGTGATCTGTTTGATAGAGGCTCTGCGGATCATTGTTAATAGCCTTCAGGATCCTTGAATGTTGAACACAACCCCAGGACTGGACCAATCCCTGATTAAGTTGTCAGGATAAAATGTTAGCAGAGCTTTTGAGACCTTTCCAGTGGAAGTGGCTCTTATGAAATAAAAAAACAAGTTCCTTTGTCCTGGTACAGAAATCAGTCCAGGTAGTGCAAGTGAAAAGCAGTTTGTGCAGGGCCATCTTGTGAAGAGGCTCTTCTGCCTTTATTCCCATTTGTCTGGCTGGAGCTGGAAGCAGACCTTGGATGTGTTTTCTTCTGAATAGCTGTCAGTACATCTTGACAGCTTCAGAGAAGGGATGAGGATCGTGTCTGCTCTTGCTTTTTTTAAAAAGTAGTCCCTTTTAGCTATAAGCCTTTTGGCAAACGAACAGGCTGCTGCCTTTCAAATGTGCAAAATCAGACAAGGTTTAGCACAAGTCTGTGCAGTGAAAATCAAATATTTGTGTACTTGTGAGAGGCTTATTGCTAAGGTCTTCACTGTCTGCTGGTCGACTTGTTTATTGGCTGTAAGCTTTGTAAATTTAAGCATGCATCAGAGGCTTCAGGCAATGCTAGCTTACGTGGTAGGACCACAGAATCACAGAACCTTAGAAGATGGAAAAGGACCTCCAGAGATCGTCAAGTCTAACCCCCCACACAGGAATGCATTCAGGCAGGTTTTGAAAGTCTCCAGAGATTCCACAACCTCTCTGGGCAGCCTGCTTCAGTGCTCTGTCACCCTCACTGGAAAGAAGTTTGTCCTCGGGTTGAGGTGAAGCCTTCTCTGTTCCAATTTGTAGCCCTTGCTCCTTGTCTTATTGCTGTGGACCACCCAAAAGAGATTGGCCCCAGCCACTTGACACCCATCCCTCAGATATTTGTACACATTGATGAGATCTCCTCTCAGGCTTCTCTTCCCCAGACTAAACAGCCCCAGCAATCAAAAGCTTCAGATAACATCAGGACTGAGCTTTGCTTTGTTGTTTGCTTTGGTCTTTTCAAGCGTAGCTCCTTCTCCCTTCCCAAGAGATGTTTCCATAGTGGTTTTCATTATTATTCTTAACTTCTTCAAGTTGAAATTGTTACTTAGTAAATTGGCTTCTTGTGATGTTTGTCATGTGATGGTTCATGAGCCCTGAAGAATGTGCTCCTGTGACTTCAACCATGTATTTGCCCCCACCAGTGCAGGCTCTATCATGTGTTCTGCTTGGTCTTGCGTTTTGAGCTAAGTAGTGAAGGGGTGGGAGGGTGGAAAAAAAGGGGGATATTTCAGTGCTAAGATACCAGAAATTCTCAGACTACTTAATTTGTGACCTTGTGCACTAGTTAAACACAATCCAGGATTTTCTACTACTTCCATATTTTCACGGAATTGTTTGCTGCATGAGAAATTGTGGAATTTTTCAGGTTTGTTTGTTGGTTTTTTTTTTTCCCTACTGCACTCTTTAGAAAACAGTGGAGAACACCAAGCAAACAAACAACAAAACCCCAAACAACCCCAACTGTGTGTTGGTAAAGGAAGTACATTGACATCATGGAAGAAGTGGGTCTTGTTTAATAAACCTTGGCAGAGGGTGGTGTGCGCTTTAACAAAGAAAGCCAGAAGTTGCCTTCTCTGTTTCACATTTTTGCATGTATCAGTTGTGGCATCTGTAAAGCAATATCTTTATTACTGTGGTAAAACGAACAAGGTTGAAATGACCATTTCTGTGCCAAGAGTTTGCTGTTTCTCCACAATCACCAAAGTTACTGAGCTGTGTTTATAAGGTTACTGAAGCTATGTACAGCTCCTGGTCCCACTGCTGCACCTCTCCTATGAGGACAGACTGAAAGAGTTTGGGCTGTTCAGTCTGGAGAAGAGAGGGCTTCCAGGTGACCTTATTGTGGCCTTCCAGTATCTGAAGGGGGCCTACAAAAAAAGCTGGTTGGAAGGGACCACAAGGATCATCCAGTTCCAACTCCCTGCCATGCCCAGGACACCCTACCCTAGATCAGGCTGCCCACAGCCTCAGCCAGCCTGGCTGCAAACACCTCCAGGGATGGGGCCCCAGCCACCTCCCTGGGCAACCCATTCCAGGCTCTCACCACTCTCATGCTAAACAACTTCCTCCTCATGTCCAATCTGAATCTCCTCACCTCCAGCTTTGCTCCATTCCCCCTAGTCCTGTCACTCCCTGATATCCTAAAAAGTCCTTCCTCAGCACCCTCATAGGCCCCCTTAATACAATGGAGTTTGTGTCACCTTTTTCCCTCTAAGTTGGACTTTGCTTTCAGCTCTGACTCTAGTATTTGTGCTTCATAATTTGGGGGTTTTTGCTTGCTCTTCACATTGTTTAAAAAAAAGAAACACAACACAACCAACCAAAAAAACAAAAACCACCCAAAAAAAACCCCCAGCCCACACACGAAACTCTATTTTGCTTAGCTCATGCACTATTTCCACTTGGCTCAGAAGACATGGATTTGTGAGCTGAGGGAATCCTCATTTGGCTGGTCACTCCAGCTTTCTTCAAGAGCATTAGAAGGATCTGCAGCTTAACTTCATCAGAGGGCTGACCTGCTCTAGTTTTAATGAGATTTATTATACGTGTACCTTTTGGATTCTATGGCTCTGATATTTAAAACAATCTGTATAAACCTGTTAGCAAAAACAAAACTGTTGACAGAAAATAGACTCTTTATACTGAATCTGCCCTCTGTTAAGATGATTCATTTTTTTAAACATTAAAATAATACTGCTTGTGCCATTGGCATGCAGCTTCCCTGTGTTGCTTGGCCAAGTGCTGGTATTTGTCCTTCCCTTCTCAGCTTCTCCTGTTCACCCGCTCAGAAAACCACAATGATCAAACTGATGTCACAGCTGAGGCTTGGCGAGGGTGGAAGAAACAAATCTGGATGTTATAGCTGATAGGTGACTCTGTGAGAAATTTATGGATAGAGCTGCAATCCTAACACATGCAGGAGAGATCGGGAGAGGTGGATCTTGGCCAGCTGCAAGGGTCTATAGGCTGGATATTAGGAAGAAGTTCTTCACAGAGAAGAGTGATTTGCCATTGGAATGGGCTGCCCAGGGAGGTGGTGGAGTCACCATCCCTGGAGGTGTTCAAGAAAGGACTGGATGGGGCACTTAGTGCTATGGTCTAGTTGATCAGATAGGGCTGGGGGATAGGTTGGACTGGATGAGCTTGGAGGTCTCTTCCAACCTGACATATTCTATTCTATTCTATTCTATTCTATTCTATTCTATTCTATTCTATTCTATTCTATTCTATTCTATTCTATTCTCTAAAGTTGCCTTTGGCTTTTGTGAAAACATGACAGCATTTCCTAAGTGGAGTTTTGTTAGTTTAAAAGACCTGAGAGTTCTTGTCTCCCTCCAAAGCAAAGTCCTTACAGCTTGTTGAATATCTATGAGACTCCAAGGTCTCGATGGGAATCCAGAGGAACACAGATGACTACCATTGTGTGAAGGCAGCTCTGGAGCAGAGAAATCAAGGTCTGGAATGAGAGTATCTGGGTGGGTCTCCTCTGGAGCTGCAGGACCCAAGGGATGCTGCAGGACCCAAGGGATGCTGCCGGAATCTGCCTTCACTTCTTCCGTTGTGGTGAATTCTACAGCTCAGTTAAACCCCCATGGAAGATGCAGGCTGGCAGGCCTACAGCAGGGGGGTCATTGAGCGAAGTGGCTCGACTTGTTCCGTCAAGATTTAGCAAGCCTAATGAGGAGGTGATCTCTGGAGCTTTGAAGAAGAATGTGGCTTGTCAATAGCAGACTTGATTAGCTCTCCTGTGCCGGCGCTGGGTGTCTGTAGATGCAGCGCTGGAGTCTGCCGAGGCAAATGCAGCTCTGGGTGTAGAGCCTTGCCTTTTTTTTTTTTTTTCCCCCCTTTTTATCCTAAGTGTACCTATTAATGGAAGCAGGGAGCATAATGCAATCTTAAAATAGCTGCTCCATGAATGCAGAAACATTCCACTTCTGACTAATCGGCCATTCAGAACGAGCATTTAAATGTGCACCAGAGACCCGAGCTGCCTGAATGGGGCTAGAAGCATTCCTGCAGCTCAGAGCTGTGCAGGAATCCTGCTCTTTGTTTTGCCCTCTTTACTCCACACCTGCTTATTTGAGTGTAACTGCATCTGGCCTGGGAAGCAGAATGGCTATTCTGCCTGCTGCCTCTGCTTAGACAAGCAGGCTGATGGGGTCATTCATTCTCACTACCCCTGAGACTGAGGATCTTGGAAAAGCAGTCCTCAAAAATACGTTTCTGTTTGTCTTGATTATGAATGACCAGAAACACAAAGAGCTTATGGTCCAAGTCCTGGCTCTAGTGCATAGCTTGAAGAGCTTGGCAAGCACCAGGGAGCCCATGTGTAGTGACTTTTCTCTGACAGGCTGCCCCACAGCGATGTCTGCTGCTCCAGAGCCTCTGGCCCAGCTTCACAGGGAGAATAAGGCACACAGATATGTGCAGGGACAGGAGCTGTGTGGCCCGTCAAGTCCCTCATCTAAGGCCTGGCCAAGATGAAGGATTTCTCTTAAAACTGCTCTCTGCCTGCCCGAGGGGATGGTGCCAGGTTACAGAGGTTTCTCTCCCAGAGGACAAGTGGCACTGGAAGCACTGGCAGAAAAGGGCAGGATTTCCTACAGCCACTTATCCTCACGAAATGCAGACAACTCTTCTCAAGATTCCTTTCCATCTTCACTGGGTGTATTTTGGGGGTTGGGGATTTTTAATTTTTTTTGGTGGGGGGGAAAGACTGGATGTACACCTTTGCTGGATTGGACTCTTAATGCTTTGTGGATGATGAGACAGTCCTCGTGGTCTGCATGTAAGAGGCTGTACACTGCCCCTGCTTCTCCTGGCAGGCTGAGTGCTGAGGACCAGCTGCCTTCTAGTGCTGCCTTCCCTCTGCTGCCCAGGGGCTCAGCGTGAGGAAGCTGGCTGGGCCAGATCAGCCAGGCAGTCTAAAGAAGTGATTTCCTTTTGTTAATCAGTGTTGCTTTTCCAAATACCACATGGCTGCTATGACTAAATTGTATAGCCTGTCTCATTTAGAGCTGACCTCGAAGGCAAGTTCTCCTCTCCTCCTAAAAAAGGGGGATTTTGACATAAGGGCTTACAGTGGTTTAAGGCTGCTTTATCTTAGTGGAGCATAAACCTGTTTCTGGTTATCTTAAGGCAGAAAGCAACTGGGGGATTTGGATCGGACTGGATGATTGATTCCTGCAGATTTAAGCAATCCTTGAGGAGTACCTTTTGCCCTTACCTAGCTAATCTTAATTTCTTTCTCTGGCACAGGCAGTGAGTACTTCTTTTATTTGCAGTCCCTTGCAGCAGGACAGAGTTCTGCAAAGTGCCATGCTCTGAGCATTGGCTTCTGCAGCTCTGCTCTTCAGGTGGTTATTTATGCAAGGCACTAGCCAAAGGGAAGGGAGAGTTTTAACTGGATTAACCTCAAGAAGAGAGCGTGGGGATTTAGAGATTAAAGAACCAAAGGCAGCCAGCAATCACTCACTTAAAACTTGCCATAAGATCTCCAGTTAGTCTCTGCAGACTGGAAATAGTCCTTCCTTACCTGGTAATGGTGAGACTGGCAAGGTTCATACCTCTGAGGTGCTGGAGGAGATGATCTTAGGGGTGTAGGGGCTATGTAGGGTGATTTAAGACCTGTGTATTGACGGGAAACTGTTTATAATTGGCAGCTCTTGGAGAAGAAAACTTTTGAAGCACTGAGTGCTCAGATGAGATCTTAAACCTGGTGCTCAGAAGCTTGCTCCACTATAATAAGAACATCTGGTTTTGATAGACTCCAGCTCTTCTAACTTCATGCACTCCCCTTTTGCACCTACCCCTGCCCTAAAGTGCTTCTATTGTCATCCTTTTTTTTTTCTTTTTTTTTGCACTGATGCTGTTATGTATCCCCTGCAGGGAAAATCCCTGTAGATTACAGGATTGATAGAAAGATTGGGAGGCGTGGGGGAGATCAACACAAACCTGTTACTAAGGAGACACGAGTGTTAGCATTTGTGTCTGTTATGGCCAGTCTGCCAGAGGGGAAACAGATGGCACAGAGGAGGCTGGGATTATACAGATGAGTACTGCAGGGCCACAAATCTGATACATCTCTTGGACTTCCAGAGGTCAGGCAAATCCACTCTTGTGCCAACACTAATGTGGTTCCTTTGCCTTTGGCACAGTATTTCTGTCCTTCTGTCATTAAAGGTTGTTCTGGACAGTCAGCTTCTGCATTCAGCCATTCCCGCTCCTGGGAACAAACCAGATTTGGCATGGAGTGAGGACAAGTGGCTGTATGGAAACATGTCCCTTTGACAAGTCAAGCTGTACCCACTGCCAGTGGCTCTTGCATCCTGAGAAGAAGGAATAGTCAAACAACACTGTTCTGTTATGGCTCATAACAGTGTGCCATTATCAGAAAGTTCTGGTTTGGTACAGCTTTTCTCCTGTTACCAACAGACACATGTAGGGACATCTCGAGGAGGGTAGATTTAGACTGGAGATTAGGAAGAAATTCTTTACAGTGAGGGTGGTGAGACACTGGAGCAGCTTGTCAGGGATGTCATGGATGCCCCTTCTCTGGAGGTGTTCAAGACCAGGTTATATGAGGCCTTGAGCAACATGGTCTAGTGGGAGGTGTCCCTGCCTATGGCAGGGGGGTTGAAGCTAGGCAGTCTTTAAGGTCCCTTCCAACCCAAACCATTTTATGAATCTATAACTTCTATGACCACGACTTTCTTTTCCGTCCTGGGAGAATGGGAGGCTGGGTGGTGGCCACAGTGGCTCCTGCCTTTTTGACACAGCCTGGCCCTTATTGCAATATAATGTTTCGCAGAGGCTTAAATTTCAGGAGTGATGCTCCCATCTGCCTGCTGCTCACCGGGCGCCTGCTGGCGCTGCTGCTGTCTGCGCTCTCTGGAGAGAGACGTGAGATGATGCTGCCCTTCTGGACTGAGCAGTGGGTAAATAAGCAATGGCAGAATTCATCCTGGCTGGGGAGAAACAGCGCTGGAGTCACTTTTGCAAGAGGCTAATTAAGATCTGTTTTTCTTGTATTTAATTTTCAAGCTCTAGAGAGTGCTGTGGTAAACAGGACCCTGATTCGTTAATAAACGGAGAGCGCTGGGTGACTACAGGACTAGAATTAATAGCTTGACAGCATTTCCTTTCTTCCTTTTCTCTCCTCCCACAGCAATTTGGACTGATACCCAAATAAACAATAACAAATAGATTTTTGGAGGAGCTGGCTGGGAGAAATAACAAAAGTCAAGGGGCACTTGTTACGCAACTTTGTTCTGCTCAGATTTGACTCATCCAGAAAACTCTCTTTAACTCCTCTGCTTCATTCTCCTTTCTCTCTCTTTTTTTTTTTTTTGAGTATTTTTTCCATCAAGCCCCATTGGAAGAGATGCCAGTATATTTTCTGCCTTGGTTTTGGTCCTCCAGAAACTGTGTAGACCCTTGTATCTCCAGCTGGCTGTAGGCATGCAGTGCTGAAGGAGTGTAGGCAGAACTCTGCTGTGGAGAAGCAGTGTGCAAGAGCCTGTAAACCAGCTTGTATCAGGCAAGAGAATGGCTCAGCGTGCTGGCTTAAGTTCCAGCAGCGTGCTGCTAGTTCCTGGGTGTATTTTTTAAAGAAGTGAGTGATTCTGGGTCGTTTATAGCCATTATGTTCCAGTTCTAGCAGCAGTGGTCCCCTGCTAGAAGTGGGGCAGCTGGGAGGCTGTTCTTCACCCTGGGGACAGAGGATGTGAGCAAGGAGTACACTCTGTACCTTCTGATTCTCTCTGCAGTGTCTTGCCAGGGAATATCTTCAGGCATTCCTTTCCCTCTGCTCTCCAAAGATTCTGAATGTTTTGTGTCCTGCATGCACAGAAAGCTGTCCCACCAATTTCTTTTGAAGTTTCGCCTGAAACACTTAATTTCCACCCCCCCCACCCAAGCTAGAAGCTAGAGGTGAAAACCCTTTGCTGCCAATTCCTCTTCTGATAGAAAGTCTAAACTCCTGCTGCTAAACCCCTACCAGCCACTTCTGTTCTAGATATGTCACTGCAGTAGAGCAGAGACTCCCTGACTGTGCTCTTGCTTGAATCCCAGGGTTATGCAATCGCAGCCTGCCAGTGCCAACGCAGATGCTGCTGCATCCAGACATGCCGTACAACCTGGTTGCTTGGATACCTCATTTTTCTCTATTATTATTTATTTTCCTTTTTTTTTTTTCCCCCCCCTCTCCTCACAAATCCTAGATAACAATTCGCAAGTTGTAATTACACCATTGAACACAGATGCAGGTTAAGCAATGTTAAGAATTTGAAATATTACTGACTGCCTCTCTGTGTTGCTCAAGAATTGGGGCTGCTCAGCCCGGAGAAGGGAAGGCTCCAGGGAGATCTTAGAGCTAGATTTCAATATATGAAGGGCACCTACAGGAAGGCTGAGATAGGAATGTTCAGAAGGGCTTGGAATGATAGGATGAGGGTCAGTGGTTTGAAAGTGGAGCAGGGCAGATTTAGGTTGGACATTAAGAGGAAGTTCTTTGCAACGAGAGTGGTGAAATAACTGGAACAGGTTGCCCAAAGATGTGGTTGTGGCCCCATTCCTGGAGAGATTCAAGATCAGATTCAGTGTGTCCCTGGGGAGCCTGATCTAGTTGCAGGTGTCCCTGCTGCCTGCAGGGGTGTTGGACAGGATGACCTTTGAGGGTCCCTTCCAACCTGATGCAATCTGTGAATTTGAAAAGGCTGAGTGTTCCTCCCCTCCCTTTTCACAATCTCTCTTTCTCCTTCTTAAGTGTTAAATATCTTCCCACATGGAGAATTTTTGTTTTTCATCCAGAAAACCAACTCTTAAATTATTGAGGCAGTAAGCCAAGGGCCTTAAGTGACCTGGCTGCTGATGCTTATAGACGAGGGAGATGGTGAAGGTTTCTGCACCGCCCCTAATTCACTCACTGCGTTGTGTGGTGGTTATGTCAAGGGAGGGGATTTGAAAGGAGCTTGCAGGGATTGGATCTGAGAGGAGCTGAGTGGGTGAGAGTCTCTTGTAGCATTCTGTCAGGGAGAAGGATGCTTGCGTGTTACAGGCAGCCACTCAGCATTGAGAACGCAGCCCTGAGCCAATATGGGGTGAAGATGCAACTCAGTGAGGCTCATAGGTGGCTGTGTGTGCTTTGCTCTGTGTAGTTTAAGGCAAGCTGTCAAAATGAAAAGCCTGTGCCTGCTTGTGCTGCTGATGACAAGGCATTAGGCTTATAACAAGAGAGGTGTGCTGGCACAGCTTCATTCTGTGGACACAGCTCTGACATACATAGAGATGGTGTCCAGACAGGTCTGTTCTGGCTCACGATGGGAACATACATTTCCTATATGTTGCAGGTGGCTCAGCTTTGCTGTAGTGACCCTGCTATACATTCAGAAGGCCTGGAGTTGTAACTTGAACTGTACTGCCCAGAGCAGGTTTTAATGGGGATAACTGCATCAGGGATACAAATCTGGCTGCTGTGAGCGTGCAGCAAGGTAAATTAGATGCTAACAGGAAGATGGCTGATTGCAAGACAAAGACCCTTCCCTTTGCAATGTACCTCCCTTCCTTCCACCTTCCTTCTCCTAAAATAGCTTTTCAGCATGAGGAGTGAAAACCCAATATTTCCACCTTTCAAAAGCAAGTTTAATGCTTGTTCATTTCAATGGGAAACTTGACTGAGTGACACCAGGAGCTGGTGGTGTGCATCTGCTGTGTCTGCTCTAGGTCCTTCTTCCTTGTAGTGCTTAATAGTATTGCTCATGAATGATAACAGAGCATCAGCTGCAGCTCCAGATCTCCAACTTCTCTGCATATGGCTCATTAGACTGTTTGCTTTTGGGGCTCCTTCAGACTTGTTTAGTTCTAGCTGTCCGTTGTTTGCTTTGGGGGTTTGTTTTTTTTTTATATTCATGCAGCAGTTCAGGAGAGTCTCTCTCAGCTGGAAACAGGCCCAGCTTCTAAGGTGAAGATGTCAGCCCTCTGGGTGAGGAGGTGCACATGGCCATGCTGCTTCTGAAAGCTCTTGAGTGCACTGGAAGGTTGAGCAAGGTCTGTGTGTTAACAGGTAGTGCCTGGAGAGGGTCTGAGGTGTGAATGTCCATCCCTCATAATTGCTTAGGGACAATGTCATGCATGTGAATGTGTCACCCTGCATGAATGGATAATGAAGGGCTGCTCTTCATGGTAACCTGTGGAGCTGGGATTTCATTTTAATCACAGACTGCTCATTGTGTAGAAGCCCTGCCCTGAGATTCACTAGGGTGCATATATGCATGTCCTTGACTTGCTCTTAGTCAGACTCTTGACATCAGCCACAGTTCCTAGTATGGAAACTGGAGTTACAGTGCCTGTGTTTATACAGAAAGTGAATTCCCCACACTTGTCCCATCACCATAAATGTTTGTAGTTGTTCACAGGATCACAAGGGTTGAGAGGGACCCAAAGAGATCATCAAGTCCAACCCCCCCTGCCAGAGCAGGGCCATACAATCTAGGTCAGGGCACACAAGAACACATCCAGACAGGCCTTGAAAGGCTCCAGAGAAGAAGAGTCCACAACCTCTCTGGGGAGCCTGTACCAGTGCTCTGGGACCCTTACAGTCAAGAAGTTTCCCATTGTGTTGAGGTGGAACCTCCTGTGCTGCAGCTTCCATCCATTACTCCTTGTCCTGTCCCAGGAAGCAAGTGAGCAGAGCCTGTGTCCCCACTCCTGACCTCCAGCCCTCAGATATTGATAAACATTTATTCAATCCCCTCTCAGTCTTCTCTTTTCCAGACTAAGCAGCCCCAGGTCCCTCAGGCTCTCCTCATAAGTCATGCCCTCCAGTCCCCTAATAATCCTAGTAGCCCTCCACTGGACCCTCTCCAGCAGATCCCTGTCCCTCTTAAACTGAGGAGCCCAAAACTGAAGGCAGTATTCAAGATGAGGTCTCATCAGGGCAGGGCAGAGCAGAGGGGGAGATGAACCTCCCTGGATCTGCTGGCCACACTCTTCTTAATACAGCTCAGGATCCCACTGGCCTTCTTGGCCACAAGGGCACATTGCTGTGCCATGGATGTTATCCATCAGCACTCCCTGTTCCCTCTCCACAGGGCTGCTCTCCAGCAGATCACCTCCCAGCCTGTACGGGTGTTTATTATTCCTTCTCAGGTGCAGGACTCTGCACTTGTTGCAGGGGGAAGCAAATGCTTCTAGGTTTGAAGATTTCCAGTGGCAAACTTCATTAGCTTTGCCTAAAAAGAGAGGAAGAAAGCATCTTCAAGGCTCTGAGAGGCATTAAATCTAGCAGAGCAACATAATTACAGTAAATAGCTGCCTTTTCTATCATACTTGGGCACTGTTGAAAGGCCTTGTGGAAGTTAAAGTCTGTTCAGGGAGGCAGCAGGTTGTTTTCTTAGTGTCTCAGAGTGTCTCCAGGTGCTAGGGCTACCCCACAGTATTAGAAGTTATGTCTAATGCTCCTTTGTGGTAGAGATACTTAACCTGAGTGTGTCTCTCCAGTGCTTGCATTCTTGTTGTTTTTCCCCTTGGGTGCGTCTCTGTGATTAAGGCAAAAGCTGTTGTAGTCCTCATCAGGCAAGCTTATTTCATGGCAGAAATGCAGCTGACAGTAATCTCCTGTTTAATCTCTTGTTGTGGTGTAGGGTAGCAGGCTGTGCCACTCTGGATTTCTCATCCTGACTCTTGTTGCACCAGGCGGAGGCTTCTCTTT
>VWZI01014194.1:388568-466739 GCA_013396835.1 Psilopogon haemacephalus
AAGCTTTGATAAGGAACTTGTCTTTTTCCCCCCCCCCCACTCTCCACAGCAGGAGCACAATGTCTTTGACCTAAATATACCAATTACTGACGCAGCAGAGCGGTAGAGAGCACAGTCCAGAAGGAGTGCCCAGCTCTGAATGAACACTTGGCTGCAGGAGGCTGCTGCTTGTGTGGAACCTCCAACACAGAAGAAACGTGAAGAGGAATCATAGAATCATAGAATCATAGAATGGTTTAGGTTGGAAGAGACCTCAAAGATCATCCAGTTCCAACCCCCCTGTGCCATAGTCAGGGACACCTCCCACTAGATCAGGTCGCTCAAGACCTCATCCAGCCTGGCCTTGAACACATCCAGGGAGGGAGCAGACACAACTTCCCTGGGCAACCTGTTCCAGTGCCTCACCACCCTCACTGTGAAGAATTTCTTCCTAACATCCTGTTCAAATCTCCCCTCTGCCAGTTTAAACCCATTCTCCCTCGTCCTGTCATTACAAGACCTTGTGAACAGCCCCTCCCCAGCCCTCCTGTAGCCCCCCTCAGATACTGATAGGCTGCTATAAGGCCTCCTCGAAGCCTTCTCTTCTCCAGGCTGAAAAGCCCCAACTCTTTCAGCCTGTCCTCATAGCAAAGGTGCTCCAGCCCTCTGATCATCTTTGTGGCCCTCCTCTGGACTCTCTCCAACAGTTCCATGTCCAGGAAAGTAGTGTTCATTCAGAGCATTTCATGCAAATAGTGCTGGGTGAGAAAGAAATGGCTGGAAAATGCTGCTTGCTTACCCCTTATCCCTTAGCCTCTGGAAGCTATTGTTTAATAATAATATCTGCTTATCTGAAGCTCTTGAAGCTACCTCTGCTGGGCCTCAGTTACCTCTGCAAGCAAGAATATAACTAAGAAAAGAAAATCTGAGGTGTTCAGGCTGTAAAGACAAGAAATTAACTGAAGATGTGGGGGTTTTTTTCCTATTAATTGCTATATTCTTTGTGAAGTCTAGCATTTTTTTAATAATCCTCTTTTTTTTTTCCCTAGTAACTCTTACCTTCTAAGCTATCACTTTGTTTTTCTGTTCTTACCCTCTCCATTTCTATCCATGGAGTTACTGCTTTCAAGTTTTTTTCTCCCTTGACTGAAACAAAGATTTAGGGAAGTCCAGATTCCAGTTTTACTAACAAGTGACCATCCTCTTTGAAGAATGTCCTGCACTATTGTAATCCACAGATTGCAACTGCAACATTCCTTATCCCTATAGCTGTGGAGAGGCAAAAGCATGATGCCAAGCACAGCACAGCTCTCCCCTTTCCCAGTGGTGGCCTGGTTTGTTCAGCTTAGCTTTTAGAAGAACTTTAATGTAAAATTTAAAGGCTTCCTGGTAGCATTTTCTACTTTTAAGAAGTGTTTGGTGGCAAATGTAAGTATTTCAAACAGTAAGGGTGAGCTCTTGAGAGCATTCTAGGTGACTGTATTAATTAGTTGCATAACTAGTGGTTAAGGTTAACCATCTCCAGAGACTGGAGGGATCCTGAAGTGGTTTTCAGTTCAGCTTTGAGACCTACCCACTGTATGTCACTACTTACACATCACTACCATGTTGATGGTTTCCACAGTGTACCAAATAAATCAGTTCACACAAACTGCTGCTGGTTTCTGGTTGTCTTTGTTCTCCATGTTGCAACCCCAGTGGTCAAATCTATTTGGTACTATTTCAGTACCAAACTGCTAGTAGACACAGTAACAGTGGTCAGATCTGTTTGGTACTATTTTAGTACCAAACTGCTAGTAGACACAGTAACAGTGGTCAAATCTATTTGGTACTATTTTAGTACCAAACTGCTAGTAGATACAGTGGTCAAATCACCTTTTTTTTTGGGTGGTCAAATAACCTTTTTTAGTAACAAACTGATGCTAGGCAGGCTGGAAACGTTACTGTTCAGCATCCCCGCACCTAGCCAAGGAAGCTGTAGCTGGTGAGTTTTTGTGTAGCCTTGGGCTTCTTGCAAGGAAAAGGGAACCTTTTATCAGCCCAGGTTTTCGAGTCAGCCCTCGTTTTGTTTTAGCAGCCAGAGTGTTGTTGCTGGCACTTCAGCCTTACTGCAAATGCAAAATGTGTGGGCTTTCTGCTGCCGCAGTTTTATTTAAGAGATTGGTACAACTCAGACTACTGTATGGAAGTCTCTCTGCTACAGAAATGGGCAATAGATATTTGGCAATCCGACTCAAACATTTGTCTGTCTTTGTTCCAGCAGATGACTGGAGATTATTGCTAGGACCAGCCTTGTGCAGGGCCTGCCTGTTGAACAGGCATCTGTCAAGCGTTTCGTCTCGGGGGCTGTTGAACTTCACGTCTGTGTGACATCCATGCACAGATCCAGGGACCTTGGACTTCAAGGGTTTCTATTCAGTTACTTCTCTGGGCATCTAATGCCAGTCCCATGCAGATGTTGGGTACCCCAGAGCATCTCTAATGTCACCATGTGTCTGTGCCAAAGGTTGAGCTGAGCCCTAAGGAATCTGAACATCCAGCAGATGCTCTTATCTGTGAGTGACTTGTATGGCACTAGAGGAGAGGCTGTGGCTGCAGTGGTGGCACCCAATCTCTGCACACTTGGCCAGACTGGGTTATCTATGGGTTGGGTAATAGTTGAAGAGGGTGGATTTTGTACTGGCTTACTTAATACTTGCTGACACAAAAGGAGACCTCCTTGTGGAGGAGTTTGTCCAGCTGTAGCCCAAACACAGATACACTGGAGACTGATGGATGTATGAAGAGGAGCATTTGTATGGTTTGACAATTGAGTTGACTAAAGCAGCTGCCTGCTTCCCAGCAAATGTCATGTTTGACCCAGAGACACCAAGTGTGTGTTTGAACACACTGGATGGGATCCAGCCAAGGAGAGGGTAGACAGAGAGCTAAAGACTGCTCATTTAATTGCAGTCCTTTTCTTTGAGACCAAGTCCAGAGCTGCTCACATCATGGTGGCTTAACAGTGTTAAGTGAAAAGCCTCTCTGATGGCATGGCTACATCTGAATTTGCTGCTGGGTTTGGGGTGGGGGGGGTCAACATTAGCTCATTTTCTGGTATATAAGTAGGAAGCTGCCAGCTGTACTCCACTGGGAAAGGTGAAAAGACTTCCAAGTTCTTTGTCTCATGTAGCTTCTCACAAACTGGCTTCTGCACTCCTGCTCTTACACAAGGCCCCTCTGCCTCTGTTAACAAGGGTCTTTTTTAAAAAGAGCAACACTGACTTTGAAAATCCACAGCTACAAGGCATGAGAGTGGTTTCCCATCCACCTTTTGGCTCTGCCTTCCTATAAAGAATTTGGCATCATCGTTGCTGTGCAGAGATCCCTCTAAAAGGGGAAAGTGTACCAAGCAATGAAGGAGCCCATCCAAAAAGCACCACCAAGCCAAGATTTTAGAAGTGGAGGAGGAGAGAAGTTCTGAAATGTCTGGAGTGTGCACATTGCAGCTGTGAGCGAAACAATTGGCATGTGGGGTGCAAACTGTCTGAATCGTTGCTGTTCTCCTGATATTGATGGCAGTGACCACTCAGACTCAATCAAAACACTTCCCAGGCACTGTCTGTGCAGGCAGGCATGTTGACATCAGGTCTTGTGTTGCAGGAGTTACTACATGGGAATCTCTCTTAAAGTTGGAAAGATGGAAATTTTTTTTGGATGTAGCCTGTGTGAAATGTTCCTTAGTTAATAGAAAGATGGTGACTGTTAGACACCTCTCAGAGTAAAAAGAGCTTGCTGTGATGTTCCTGATGTTAAATACAGGCAGACAGCTCCAGTCCCTGTCCGTAAGGATGCGGATTGAGTCTTGTTTACTGTTCCATCAGCCTGCAAACAGGAGATGTGGAAGAGCAGAACTGTTTGCGTGACACCGAGTGACTCCCATTGTACAGCACAGAAGAGCACTCCAAAATTTCTCTCCTCTCCCTTGCCCTTTTGATGACAGATAGCTGGCAGTGGATCAAAGCACAAACAGGATTAATGCTTTGCATATTCTGTCCTACATGGCCTGAAAGGGGCAGAGATGGAATTTTTTTCATCTTTCACTTTAAACTGCATTTAATGTTGTGGCCTAGTTTAGAGCTATGCGACTCATTCCTTCCATTTCCCTCGAGGCCTCTGTTTCTGGTCAAGGAAAAGCAGAGCATGGACTCCCTCTGGACCTCATCAGTGCTGCTCAGCTTCCTCGTCTTTGCAGCCTGGTGGAGGAGGCTGGTTTGAAGGTTGGACCATTCCAGCATCAGGAATTTCCAAGCAGCATTTGTGGCAGCTGCTGTCTCTTGAACCTATTGCTGTGGTTACAGCATGGATGCTGCAGGGCAGGGGGAACCTAGGGCTGGGGTGAGAATCAAAGCAGCCTTGAAAGCTGAAGCGGCTCACTACCCTGGGTCACACCACCAAAGGGCTGGTTTCAGTGGCCGAGGATGATGTCCAAGAATGTTCCTCCCCAAAGGTGTCCTCAGAATCATAGAATTGTCCAGGAACACCCCCAAGTCCCTCTCCTCAGGGCTGCTCTCCAGCCAGTCACTGCCCAGCCTGTATTTGTGCTTGGGATTGCAGGACCTTGCACTTGGTCTCGTTGAACCTCGTGAGGTTGGCTTGTGCCCACCTCTGCAGCCTGTGCAGGTCCCTCTGGATGCCATCCCTGCCCTCCAGCCTGGCTGCTGCACCACACAGCTTGGAGTCGACAGCAAAACTTGCTGAGGCTGCACTCAAAAGGAGTATTTCGATCCGCTTTTCGGATGGTGACTTGTTGGACCGGCAGAAGCACTTCAGAAACCAACTGAAAATGGCAAGGAAAAGGGAAGGTTCTTGTTTCAGTTGTGCTGTCAGTGCTGGAGTCCTTCACTGGAGCTTGCTGTTGCCCATGCGCTGGGCACTGCCTGCTCTGTCCTGCCCTCCCCTCTAGTGGGGCCGTTTGCAATTGCAGCTCCCTTCGGCCTGCCTGCCCGAGGGGTTGAGATGCTTTGCAGCCCCGGAATTAGCCACTGAGCAGAGCACGGCGCAGAGGGCACTAGGGTGGGTGTGGTGTACACGGACTTGTGGAAGAGCCAAACTAGCAGTGGTGAGATAGGCCAAATAGGGGAGCGTTGGCTGCAGCTTCTGGCGTGCTGAATAGCCTCTGGCCACGAGAAGACTGAGAGGCATTGGTGTCCAAGTGATGGAATGGGACCACTCTGCTAATGCCAGGGCAAAACAGGAGATCTGAGCTGCAGGCTGCTGATGGGAAGAGGAGGAGGTTAGTGAAGGTTCTCTCCAAGATCGCATCCTAGGTAATTGGCAATGGATCTCTTAGAATAGAATCAGAACATCAGTCAGGGTTGGAAGAGACCACAAGGATCAGCCAGTTCCAACAGCCCCTGCCATGGGCAGGGACACCCTGCCCTAGATTAGGCTGCCCACAGCCTCATTCAGCCTGGCCTTAAACACCTCCAGGGATAGGGCCTCAGCCATCAACTTGGGCAACCCATTCCAGGCTCTCACCACTCTCATGCTGAACAACTTCCTCCTCACGTCCAATCTGAATTTCCCCACCTGCAGCTTTGCTCCATTCCCCCTAGTCCTGTCACTACCTGATAGCCTAAAAAGTCCCTCCCCAGCTTTTTTGGAGGTCCCCCTTGTTGCTCAAATCACAGCAGTCTGCAGTTGTGGTTTTGCAGGCAGTCAGCTCTGTTGTGCTTCTAGCACAAATCTGCTACCTTTTTTGTCTAATATTAAAGAGCTCTTGTGAGAGCTGCATCAGAGACAGATGGTAACTGATGGGGCCACGTCTTGCTTTCTCCACACTGAGTTCTTGAGGGCTGAATTTTGAGTGGAGCCAAGATAATGAGCTGTATATTTCAGGATCTTCTCCTGTCATTTGTGGGACTTCTGGCTGTGGCACACCAGGCTTGCTAGCTGCTGTAAAAGTGGGTGTTTGGCATGTGGGAATGGCCATTCATTATAATCTTAAAAATGTTTGCTTAGCCTGGGTTCCTGAATGCTGCAGAGGAGATTTCAAGAGCTCCTTCAGATGTTTTACTTCACCGTGGGTTTTGAGGCACTCCTTCTCTGGCCAAATATACTCTTCTAAGCTGCTCTGGCTTATTCGGGACCCACATCATACCAGCTCTTCCCCTCTCCTCTGACCTCTTCCTCTTGCCCTTTCAAGTCAACACTTGGCACACCAAGTCCTTAAGGTGATGCAATTTCCTAAGTAAAAGGTTCTGTGGTTTTAGTATCTTTCCTGTGCTTGAGTCTGACACCACCCCTAATGCTGTGAAGCCTTCTCACACCTTTACATCAGGTCAGGCAGCCAGAAGCAGTGAGGTGGGGAGGGAATGGGCAAAGGCAGTGGTGATAACTGTGGTGCTAGTGTCATTCACAGGCTGATGATACTTGATTGCTTGACCCTTCAAAGCTCTGATTCCTCACTCTGCAGATCTTGTGTGTGTGCTTTATTGTTGTTGGGTTTATTTTAACTTCTGCTACAAGCACTTAAAATGTTTACAAGGGTCTATTGACAAGGTCTTGTACTGGCAGGAGGAGGGATAATGGGTTTAAACTGGCAGAGGGGAGATTTAACCTGAATGTTAGGAAGATGTTCTTTGCATTGAGGGTGGTGAAACACTGGCACAGGTTGCCCAGGGAGGTTGTGGAGCACAGAAGCACAGAATGTGATCTTTGATCACATTCCACAACCTCCCTGGAGGTGCACAAGACCAGGTTGGATGAGTCCTTGAGCAACCTGTTCTAGTGGGAGGTGTCCCTGCCTATGGTGGGGAGTTGGAAATAGATGATCTTTGAGGTCACTTCCAACCTAAACCATTCCATGATTGTAAATGTGGCTCTGTTAAGGAGAAGCCCTTGGGATGTGTTGTGAGTTGCTAAGAAGCAAGTAGTAGGGTAAAGGACATGTCACATCCCTCTGTTTCTGCAGGCAGGTCTCTAGAAGCTGATGCAGAGTATGCTCAGGACAACCCAGTGGGATCTATGCTCTCATACATGGGGGTAACAAGCACTTGTCCACACTGGCACAGCCCAAGTAAGTTGAACTCTGTGCTAGGCCTGTTTGCCACAACTGCTGTGTGACACTGCTGCATGGCTCAGACAAGCACTGTGTGATCTCAGGGACTGCAGCTATTTTTTTCATCACTGTTCTGCTCCAACCCACTGGGAATTGCCTGCATTTTCCAGTACTGGGGCAAGAAATGAATCTGCTCTCTCCTGGGAAATTCTAATAATTAGGATTACAAATAGAGGGGAAGAGGAACAAGGCAAGGAGGTGTGAGAAGTATTTAGGACTGAAGCAGACATTCTTTGCCTGCTCTAAAAATTCAGGTACTTACTGCTGTCATGCATGCAAGATAGTTAAGCAGTAGTGAAGGGTTTGGGAAGCCCTTGGTGTCTTTTGCAGGCTTAAAACGCTGCCAGGTCAAAATGCAGAGCGAGCAGCATGGTCCATTGAACACCTGCTGCCCCTGAGGTGTTAAGCAGCACAGTCAAAATGTGTGGAGATTTTGGCTGTGCATGGAGCATGAATTGCCAGGACAGCTGCCTTGTGTCTGGAGCTGTGGACAACAGTCTGGCCCAGGTAGGTCCTGAGCCAGTGTGGTTATTGCAAAAGCTTGAGTAATGGAAAGTGACTCTGCACCGCTAACAGTCTTGAGTCTGCACCCCAGAGAGCATCCTGGAGTGTCCTGCCAGGCAGGGAACACAACTGACACTTCATCTCAGGAGCAAGGGCTTGTCTCCCTGGTCTGGAAGAACTCCACATGTCATGGCTGTTTTTTTCATCTGCATATTTGCACCCCTCTGGATGATGCTGCAGCTTGTTTTGTGTGGACTGTGTGGTTCTTTGGTGTTTGTATTTTGAAGGGGTCAGGCTGCTGAGCTAATCCTAAGGTATGATGAGCAGAAGGTATTCCTGCCAGCTCTTGCTTGTTGTAGATGGTCTGCAGGTTTTAGCTTGAATTTGTGGTTGCAGGTGGCTCCAAGTGAACTGCTTCATGGTGGTGTTCCAGTTTTGTTCTTAGAAACAGGAGACCAGTACCAAGCATGCAATTTATTTTTTGTTGTTATTCTTCTATCTCACAGATTCAGATCATATAAGTAAGAGAAACAGAAGGTTCAGCAGGAGTGTCTGCATTTAACTCTTTATTACAAAGTGAACTGAAGAAGAGCTTTGTATGGAGTATGCACAGAGAATGCAGTCCAGGAGATTCTCAGGAAAAAAACATGTTTTTATGGTTCTCTTATGGAAACTTACCTGTACCACTCCTCCCCTTTTCTGAGCATGACACTGATTTGTGTTAGCTCCTGCAGGTTTTGTAAATGTGTCCTCTCCAGAATATCTTCTTCTTCTACTGCATCCATCCTCTCCTGCCCTGGGAGGCAGGTAGGTAGATGGCCTCTTCGATGGGGCTGAACCAGAGGTTCAGAGACATGCAGCTCCTCTTTACCTTTTATCCACTGATTCCATTTTGAATTAACATTTATCTTGTTCCCCAGGCTTCCCCTGGCCCATGAAATCTCTTCCACACCTTTCCTTAGCTGCTGTGTACTGTGGTATGTAAAACAGAGGGCAATTCGTGCACGACAGAGCATCTTCCCAGCTGCTCTCTTGAAGCAAGCCCAAGAGGGAGAAGAGGATAGTTGCCCTTCTCAGAAGAGCTGTAAAATGTCCCCGGGGGTTGTTGATGGGAAAACCTTTTCAGAGATCGTTGCAGCACTTCTCTGAGCAGTGCTGGGGAAGAGAGCACTGTGTTGGTAGAAGTTGAACTTCATCCCTGTGTGAAACACCATCACTCTCTGTTGACATTTTGGCTTCAGGGTTTCAGCTCCTCTGCAGGTGTTTGCAGAAAAGCAGCTTTGGACTTTCTTCTTCCCTGCTTTCCTGTTTCAGAAGCACAGCACAGAAACATTTTGTGTTTGCCTTCAGGAGCATTGCAGAGTGACCTATGAGTTCAGGAGCAATGCAATGAGCATGAGCATTCACTCTGCTATTCCCATGATACCTGTGCCCACATCTTTGCTTATGAGAGGATATCTTCATCTTAACTGATGGTGGGATGAGTCATAGAAAAGAAAGAGAACTGTGCTGGAGCTTGGTGAAAGTTGGATAGAAAAGAGCTCTGTAATCACATAGAAAAAAAAAAAAATAAAAGAAGACTTCAGAGAATTAAATGTCCATTGCATGGCTTTTGGAGTAAAACATTAGCACCCCTCTTGTCCTGCTGGCACAGGTCTCTTGCAACTATCTCCTTGCTGGTTTGTGACCGAAGTATGACTGAAATACCTGGTCCCATGCTGAGGTCTTGCTCTTCACTGTGGGTCAATTTTGTACGACTCCTGTGCAAATGCTGGGTGCTCTCTGGAGAGATCTGCAGGAGGCAAGACCAAAGCAAGCTAGGAACAATATTACCTTTTTCTTCCTTTGTGCCGAGCTGTGGTTTTCCTGAGACACTCTGCCCTTACCAAATGCCCGATACGTTTTAAAATGTGTTTACTCCTGCAGACCCACATCAACATAGTAAATTTTCACTGATAGAACAGATCCAGTAGTCCATGTCCAGCCAGCATCTGGCAATGCATACCTAAACGTACTGTGAAGTTGAATTAACTGCTGAGCTTTCTCTGCAGAGGTATTGCTTTGGTGTTTGATAGGTAGGCCTAGTCAAATTCCACAGCACATTAGACATTGTGCTCATTAATTTTGCATTTAAAGCTGCAGTTTGTCAAATTCCTACTTTCTAGTCTACCTGCACTCACCCAGTCCTGTCTGGCAGGTTTATTACTTGCTGGGTTTGTGGATTCTTACACTCCACTGCTGGCGCTGGGCTGTGAATTAAAATGATCTACGGAAAGGCAATAAAACATCCAGAGGTTTGGGGGGATTTTTTTGCCCAGAAGTAAACTCTGAGTTTGGCTCTTGACCTGCCTTGTTTGGCAGGGGTCAGTGGAAGTCTGTTCAGAAGCAAGCTGAATCCTGCAGGGGCAGACATGCTGAGGTTCTCAGTGCTCTGAGAGAGAACCTGAAGTGACAGCTGAGCAGAAAGTGAGTTCCTCTCTAGTGACAGCTGCATGCAGAAGCACTGAGAGTTTCCTTGGCCTTCTGCAATCAAACCAGTGAAATGCAAGTCTTTGGATCTTGCAGATACTGAAGCATATTAACTTTGTTTCTCCTTTCCTATGTATGCAGGAAGCAGACAGTGGGGAAGAAGAATGCCGATCCCAGCCCAGAAGGTAAGATTGTCACTTGAGGCTTGCAAGAGTCCTCAAGGATACCTTTCTGTGTGAAATGTTCCACGGGGGGATTTTGCTGTTGCTCTGGCATGCTCTGCAAACATCATTTTCTGCCTATTGTTAAAAGGTGCACAACTGTCTGATGTGTACCTGACTGAAAAAATGCATTTAACTATGGTATGAATGCAGTTCCCAGTAAAGGGATTGCTGCAGCAGGAGACAGAAGTCAGATGACACACTAAAAAATATATGTGGGGAATACTTGGCCATGTTGTCAGTGAGTATATTCTCCAAACTGTTGTTTGCATCCAAGAAGGATGCCTGTGGATGTGCTCTGAACGAGATGGTGAAGGTTCACTCTGCCTGTGGAGGCTTTGCTTGTGTCTTAGGAACAAATCCTGGTTGTGTTTTTCCTTAACTCCCTGTGATGCTTTTCCATCCCCAGAATACTCTGAGAGGAATAACCATAGTACCAAACTCTTGTTCTCTGGTTAAAAAGTCTCTTTTACCATCAAGAGCTGGACTGGGTTGCTGTAGTTGACAGAAGCATCACAGGAGAGACTTCAGTTTGTGTCTTAGGAACAAATCCTGACTGTGTTGTTCCTTAACTCTCTGTGATGCTTTTCCATCCCTGGAATACTCTGAGAGGAATAACCATAGTTAGCAGAAGCATCACAGGAGGGACTTCAGCAGTGATAGTCACCCTCCAGCTGTGTTTCTTCTCCCGGTTAGGCCCTTGTGTATGTCTTTGGGATTCATGAGAAGCTGTACTTCTAAAAACTGAGGTACAGGGTGATCCCCTCCCATAAGGACACCTGCTGCTTAACACAGCATGTGCAGCGGATGCATAGATACTTACTACATAGATACTTGTGCAGGTAGTCAAACATCTGCTCCAAAATGAAGAGAACACTGAGAATTTGATGAGGTTTTTTTTTTTTTTTTATTAGTGGGGATTGTTTTTCATGAAGATGCTCATCTTCTGTAAGTGCTGACTTCAGTTGCTTTAAGGAAGAAAGCTCTTTTGAGAAATGCTTATCCCTATAAAACCAAGCAGACATGGAAAATCAGCTGATTGAATGGAGAGGACTATTAATGGTGATGTTCTGATGTAGCAGTGGTCTTCAAAGTAGGCTTCCTGAAGTCTTGTAAGCTTTGTCTCCTATCCTCTTAAGCCATCAAAAGAATTATTTCATCTGAAGATGCAGAAGCAGGAACTGTATTTACTGGGTAACCTCTCCAGCAGCAGGAGCACTCCCTTGGTTTAAAATGTTGCAGTCAAATTTTATGAAAGGCATAAGATTGCCTCCAGAGGGAGTGAAGGGGAAGTGAAGGTGAATAGTTCTCCCTTTATGAGCTCTTTGGCTATTGCACTTCTCAACTCAATGTTGTTTGTGTGAGTAGGTAACAACAGAAGCTGTAGTTTCTGGTATTTAAAAGGCTTGAACAAGATTTGGGGGTTGGGTTTGAGGCCAACCTGGATGGATCTGCAAAAGAAGAAGCTGCCCTGATTGCACTTTCCCATGATTTCAGTGTAGTCCTGCAATTGTGTGGCCTGGGGAGGGTGACTGGTTGCTTTCCTTCAGTCTTCTGCCTTTGAATGATGATTTTCAAATTGCTGTGTCTTCATTTCACAGCTTTCGTGGCTGAGAGGAAAGCTGGAAAGCTCAGTTCCCAAAGGCTCAACCTGAACTCAGCTAAACTCCCCTTTTTAATTTCACTCTTAGCCTTCCAGCAGTCACAAGATCAACTCATGACTTGATCTCAGTATACATAATGGATTGGAGGGGCTGGAGATATTTAATTGTTGTGGGCACTTAGCAACAATTGTAGGTTAGGTTCGAAATGAGTGGGTTTTAATATATTTTAAATAACTTCCTGGGATAGGAAATGACAACCTGCTGTTGATGTGGTGATCTGAACTCTGTGACTCCTGTTGCTGGGGTCAGAAAGCTAAATGAAACCAAGATCCTTCTTGGGGAAAACAAGGAGATGGCTATTAAATGTGTTTGATTACAGCAGGATAAAAATAACAGAGTCAAACAGGGTAAGTAGTCAACCTGGAGTCCTGCTGTGGAGGAGCAGCAGATGTCTGTGAACAGCTTTTGAATGCATCTAATCCCCAGTTTTCAAGAGACTATGGCAAGTAGTAGCTGTTTAAAATTCAGGCAGTAAAAAAAGGCAATGGACTTTAAAAGCAAAGCTACGTTATCAGTCGGTGACACTGCAGCAGCCTGACATTCCTAGCTGCCTGCCTGGGCAAAGCCAGGCTGGTGAAGTGCTCCTGAGGCATCATTCAGGTGACCTGGCTCTAGCTACAGCCAGTGTTTTGGGGTGGGATTTTTTGCTGCTTGTAAAATCTTTTGGTGAGGATTCTTTTTGTCTCCCTCAGCCATCTAAAATTTGCTTAAACGCTACCTCAGGGCAGCATGGTTGGCATCAGGCATGCGTGAACTCTTCCCTTTCACTGGACAGTGAATGCAAGAGTACTACTGTGGTTAAAAAGCCTGTTTGGGTAAACAAACCAACAACAATATTTATTAAATAGGATGTTAGTGCAAAGAGAGGTTAATGCTTGCAATGGAATTAGCTTGAGACCGAAGCAAAGACATGGAGACACTTTTGGTGTCAGAAGTCTTGAAGATAACCAAGTTCAGCCTTGATTTTCACCCTTCTGAAACCTCATGTCTCTGCAAAGTCTGGGGGCTGCTGCCTCGGAAGAGATAAACGTTCCACTTAGATCAAGCTCAGCAGCATTGCTAGTCTGTGGCTAGTGATTTTTAGATAGCTTCTTGTGTTAGGTTTCTGCTGTTGCTCTTTTCTGACTGATGAGATATGGGATGTGTTGAGGTTAAACGGAATGTGCAGGAAACACTGGCAGCAGAACAAGCAGGGGTGAGTAGAGCTTGGAAGAGCAGAGGCTGTGAAGGCAACCAGTCTAAAATGTCCTCCAAAGAGGCAGGTAAGTGAGTTTCAAACAGGAGCTTCAGACGTGTAGCTAAGTACATCAAGATCATCAGACCTCAAACAAATAATGTGTCTGGTTGCTGACCTGTGCATGCTCTTGGAGATCTCATACCAGAGAAGACTGATTGCATAGACTGGAGGCTCACAGACATGGGAGAGGAAGTGTGTGAAAATGTTGTTTAAGCTTAAACCTGCTCTACCGAGCAGTCAAACGACAGGACAAGTCTGCACTCGCTGCAAGACTGCTTCTGCCAGCACCACCACACAGTGAGGAGCTTTCTGCTTTCTGAAGTAGCAGAATCCACTGGAAGCTTTTCTCCAAAAGATGGAGATGTGCAGAGAGCAAGAGAGAGCTCACCTGTGCTCGGCAGTTATCTTTAGAAGGTGCTTGAAGCTGGATTTTCTATCAAGCTCGTTTGTAGTGATGCAAAGAGGAATGGTTTTGTGTTCCTGCTCGAGGAAAGTATTTGGGTATAGTGTGCACAGGCCTAAGTTTCTGTAAAGATTTCTTGCTGTTGCTAAAAAACCACAGCAAATGAATGCTGCAGCAAACGCCTGAAACTCACCGAAGAGCTGCAAACCAGCTTGGCTCCTGGAATTAGGATTTGTTCTTCACATCCAAATCCTGCTCTGAGGGAAGCCCCAGACAGCCCCTGCCATAGCTGTGACCATTCTTGCAGTTTATGGATGAGATCCCCAGACCCCTGCCGTGGATTCAGGGTCCTGCTTTGGCATCCTTGATGGGGCCAGCCCTTGTCACTTGTCTTAACTGTTGGCCAACAGGACTAAGAGCATTGCATAAGCAGGTGTCCTGAACAATCTATTTACTACCTTTATAGCTACCTCCTAGACATTTTTATTGGGCTGCTTGGAGTCTGGACAGCTACTGGCCTGCAAATCTCCCCTTCTGTGCCCAAACATGCTGCTGCCACACTGAATGCCCTTTTAATGGAGCATCTGTGTTAACAATCTCATTGCATCACCCCAATGTTGTTAAAAACCTACCTAAAATGCATGTACTGAGCTTTGAGTTGTGTTTACACCAACTGACACCCAGGGTTTGCACGCTCTGTGCCAAGGTTACAAAGATTCAGCATCTTTGTTTTGCTGACAAACAACATCTCCAGGGCCTGGGGCAGCAGCAGTGCTGCAGTCTGTTTGCAGTCAGGATCCGCCAGTTGCTTTTTGGGTTTGTGTTTTAAATGGGGCCTCTATTTCCACACTGTTCCACTGCTGTGAATTTACCACCTGTGTCTGCTTTGAAACGGCTCTGCCTGCTGAAATGCAGCCAATTTGAGGCTGCATGGTAACTGCTGCACATAAAACTGGGCAAGCTGCATTGCTGAGCAAGGCTGCTGGGGACTTCAGAGGAGTTCTTTGAACTTCCCTGTCCCGGCGCTTGTCACACTCAAGTCCATTTGCTTAGGCAAAGATGAGGAGCCAGTCAAATCTTTCAAGTGCCCTAGAAAGAGATTAGGTCCTGCTCAAAAGCTGAGGTTTGTTACCTGAAAATGTTTTCCAGGAGAGCTTATCTCTTCAAGTGGGGGCAGGAGGGTGGTGTTAAAGAAAAAAGAAGAAAAACACCCAACACCTTTTGTAGCCTTCTGGTTTGTTTTCTTTAGTCAAAGTAGTTCCTTCCAGGAGTGATCTGGGAAGGAAAGCAAATCAGATTATTGCCATGATAACACTTGGATGTGCCAAGATGCCTCAAGGTTTCAAGCTGTGAGTAAATACCTTTGTTTTAGGAGCGGAAGACCACAGCCTGATGCAGGAGCTTATGGTTTGCAACAGTATAAATGTTGTTTCTCAAAGACTTAAGTGGAATTGGTGTGTGTGTTTCCTTGTATAGAGCATCAGCTCAATAAACTGGAAGCCAGCTTGTTTGATTTTTAAGCCAAGAGGCATTATAAGCTTCTCCCTGCCTCACTGTAAGCTTCTCTGTGCATATAGCAGATACCTGCTGCTCCCCAGGGGAGAGAGGGGAGAGACTGTGAGATACCCAACTGACTGCACTTCAGCAGCCTGGGTGACAGTCCATGCTGTGACTTTTGGGAATGCATATCATCACCATTTGGTGCTCCTGTGGCAGGCTCCTGGCACTTCTGCTTATCCTTAAAGCCTATCCGATGTTACAAGAGAGCCTGCCAAAAAAACGTGAGCTGTGAGTTGCAGCAGTTCACCCTTCCTTGTGCTTCCTCTGCTTGCTGCTGCAGCTGCCAAGTCTTTGCTTTGTTGGTGGCTGAACAGTAGCTGGATCTTCTAATGGATGTGCAAGACAGTTTGTTAACTCCAGATCTTGAGCAAGAGGGGACTGTGTGTGTGTGTGGCGTACAGGAAAGCTTGTGTTTATCCATGCTGGAGATTACTAAGCTCTTGTAGAATGAACCTTATCTTTAGAATGTGTTTCCTGAATCCATCTTTCTGTCTTTCCTTTCAGTGACAGCTTAGCCTCTCTGTGGCAGCTGCTTGTGCAGAATGTAATACCGAGATAAAGAATGGTTCTGGTAGCCTGCCAGCCCTGCTGACCGCCGGGAAACGTTCTCTGGGCCACGCAGGGCAATTCATTTTAAAGTGGGTCTGTGGGCTTCGTTTTCTAACCCCCTTCTGTTATCTCGAGTCGTGTCAATCAGGCATGTTTCTTCCTTGCTGGACTGAGAGCAGTGTTGTGTGTTTGTAAGGGGATGGATAAACTTTTTAGCTGCAATGGAGATGTTCTCATGGAGAGTGTTTTGCTGTGCAAATAGGGTAGGGGGCATTTGGTGTTCCGTCACCAAACCGTGAGCAAAGGTGCAGCACTCATAAGTGAAATTTGGGGTATCAGAATCATAGAATCAGTCAGGGTTGGAAGGGACCACAAGGATCATCTAGTTCCAGTCCCCCTGCCATGGGCAGGGACACCCCACCCTATATTAGGCTGCCCACAGCCTCATCCTGCCTGGCTGCAAACACCTCCAGGGATGTGGCCCCAAGCACCCCCCTAGGCAACATGTTCCAGGGTCTCACCACTCTCATACTGAACAATTTCCTTCTCACATCCAATCTGAATCTCCCCACCTCCAGCTTTGCTCCATTCCCCCTAGTCCTGTCACTACCTGATCTGTAACAGCTATCTGCAGGGCTGCAAGGTCTGTGTCTGTGGTTGCAACATGTTCAGTCCAGCCTGATTACATACCTGTGGATCACAATAATGTGTAAGATGACCTCAGGTGGGATCTTCAGGCTGGAGGACCAAGCAGACTAATGTCATTACCAAATCACCAGGTAAACGTGATGCTGCAGCAGGGAGCTCACTCCAAATATGTATGCTTATGGAAAGTTTATCTTAAATTTGTCGGTCTAAGTGTGTGAGCAGAGGAGAATGAGGAACTAGGCAAAAACAAAAGGGGAAGTAAAAAAAGTGAAGGTGGGCCAGATCCTTCAGCTACCAAAAGGGTCTGCTTGGCACAGAGCAAGCCCAGAACAGCTGTCCCCATGCACTTGTGCTTCTTCTTCAGAGGTTAGTGAAGGAGGGGCTGACCAGGAGGTGCTGTAAGGATTCCATACATGCTTGTGTGTCCTGCTGGGCATGAACCAGGTGCTCTGAGCTAGAGGAATCTAAATTAAGGAGAGATCCCAGCTGTAAATAGAAAGGGAAACTCCAAAATAGCCATTCTGGTCCCTTTCCTGGTAGGGCACCTTCACAAGGCTTCAAAGTTAAACATGAATCCTCAGGGTTTGAGCTTTGCATGGATTTCAAGCACTTCAATGTATTTTGAGAATCTGGGCCAGGGTTTCTTAACTTGTTGCCATTCAGGTCTTTGGTATCAAAAGCATTCCTTTGTAAAATTAGAGGGGGATGTGGTTTTGACAGTTCAGAGGATTTAGATCTTTCTTTTCCATAGGCCACTGAAACAACACATTACCCATTCTGTTATCTCAAGTCATGTCAATCAGGCACGTTTCTTCCTTGCTGGACTGAGAGCAGTGTTGTGTGTTTGCAAGGGGATGGATGAACTGTTTAGTTGCAATGTAGATGTTCTCCTGGAGAGTGTTTTGCTGTGCAGATAGGGTAGGGTGCGTTGTAGGTTTGGGGTTTTTTGCATCCGGAGAACTTCAAAGCTCCTCTTGAATTGTTTGAATGCACTTGGAAGGCAGCTCTCCAGAAAGCAGGAGGAGAAGGTAGCTGTGGGAGAAGGTGTTTGAGCAAAAGGTGTGTCCCAGCCTCTTTCACCTGTCCAGCGTTAGTGCTGCTTGCTGAGAGACCAAAGCTGTAGAAGTTTCTTCTTGCATCACTTCTCCCACCCCTGCTGCCTGGTGGCACTGCTTAGGTCCTTTTAGTTTTCTTTGCTTCAGCCCCAGTAAAAAGGGTGTAATTGAGCAATGACCTCTCTGTATCACACCCTCTAAGATTTAATGATAGCTAAACTATAGAATGATTGGATTAGGGGGGAGTAAGGGAAAGGTTTAATGAAGTGATAATATTGCAAAATAGGTGTTGAATTCTCAGCTAAGAAGCCTAATCATTGATCAGGATGGGCACCTGACCAAATGGGCCTTCAAAGCAGGGTTTTGTTCTTCCTGTGATGTGTATCACCCTACCCCTCTGCCTGTTTTGAGTTCTTTGCTGAAGAACTGGAAACAGAAACACTCTTTGACAGCTTAAATAACCAAATTTAGAATGTGGCTTCCTGTTCTGACGAGTTCTTCAGGATTCAAGTACAGTTTTGCATGCTTTCCCTGTTCCTGCCTCCCCCCCACACCCCCTCCTTTTCTTGTTGTTTTGGTTTGGGTTTGGTTTGAGTAGATATGGGCTCCTTTATAATTACTTTGCTAAATTTCCCTTACTGTGCCTACAGAGCTGGTGTATGCAAGCACAGCCTCGGTGGGTGGTATGCTCTTACTCACTGGGCAAGCTTTGTTTCTTTACTCCATCCCGTTCTACCCTGCATGCTTTGGCTTGTTTATGATCACTGCTACAGAAATGGCTTCGTGTTTTCCCGCTAAATTGCACTACATGATGCAGTAGGCTTTGTCTCCCCTGCTAAAAATGGCCAGAAGACTTTTGAGAGATCAGCTTCTGAGGTGAGGAGGCAGCAGCTAGAGATGAGTGCAGGCAGCGCTGCTCTGAACAGGTTGGTGTCTACCTGTTTACAGGCTTGCTGCATTGATTTAAAAGCAAAACAAAGCAGGGGGGGTCAGATCCTTTGGCAGCTGGAGCGTGGCACCAGAATAGAATAGAATAGAGTAGAATAGAATCAAATCGAATCTAGCCAGGTTGGAAGAGACCACCGTGCAATGCATGGAGATGTTGATGGCAACCCTCCAGCCCTGCTCTCTCACCAAAATTAAAGGATGATATTTTGGAAGGGGGGGGGTATTTTTAATAGAATAGAATCAGCCACGCTGAAAGAGACCTCCAAGATCATCCAGTCCAACCCAGCGCCCAGCCCTATCCAATGGCACTGAGTGCCCCATCCAGGCTTTGCTTCAACACTTCCAGGGACGGAGACTCCACCAGCTCCCTGGGCAGCTCATTCCAATGCCAATCACTCTCTCTGGCAAGAACTTCCTCCTAACATCCAGCCTGTACCACCCCTGGCACAACTTGAGACTGTCCCCTCGTTCTGTTGCTGGTTGCCTGGGAGAAGAGCCCAACCCCACCTGACTACAACCTCCCTTTAGGTAGTTGTAGACAGCAATGAGGTCTGCCCTGAGCTTCCTCTTCTGCAGCTGCACACCCCCAACTCCCTTAGCCTCTCCTCACAGGGTTGTGCTCCAGGTCCCTCACCAGCTTGCTCGCCCTTCTCTATTCCCCAAAGCTACCTCTTGGGTCGATTTTTCCCCCACCCAGATCAGCTGCTGGCACAGCGTCTTTGTGGGTAAAGACTGAGTGTGGCTGCCGATGAGAAGAACAAAGCCCCTGGCCCCAGCTTGGCAGTCGGCAGTGAAGGGGCTCCCTGCGCAGCTGCGGTGGCTGCCCGCGGGCGGCAGCGGAAGCAGCTGCCCAGGGGCAGGCAGCGAACCTGCCCTGAGCGCAGCCCTGCAGCTCAGCAGGCACTGCCCTGGCTCCGGCGCTCTGCGGGGAGAGGATGTGGTGGCGAGGTGGGAGGTTTGTTTGCCGAGCTCAGCAGCTGTACAACTTTTCTCATCTTCTGCTGAAAACGCCGCTCCAGGTTCTGCACTGCAGATGCCGATAGGCTGAAGCCGAAGCTCCTCCACCTCGCCACACTGAGTCACAGAATTAACCAGGTTGGAAAAGACCTCTGAGATCATCGAGTCCAACCTATCGCCTAACCCTTCTGATTGACTAAACCATGGCACTAAGTGCCTCATCCAGACTCCTCTTAAACGCCTCCAGGGATGGGGACTCCACCACTGCCCCGGGCAGCCCATTCCAATGGCCAATCACTCTTTCAGCGAAGAACTTCTTCCTAACCTGAGCCTGCTCTGGTGCAGCTTGAGACTGTGTCCTCTTGTTTTGTCACTGAGTGCCCCCACTGTTCCCTTTGCTTTGAGCATGACCTCTCCCTTTGCCTTGAGCATGACTGGTGTTGCGGCTGTAGTACCTTCCACAAGGTTATGCTGCTGTTTTGGAGGCAGAGAAGAACATTTCTTGCTTTTGCAAGGACTTGGGACTCCAGTGCAAATGGACTTTGAATAATACCCAACTGGAATAAGTTTCTAGAAAGGCTATGGCAATCTATCATCTTCATATGGAACATTTCATCTTCTGTTGAAAACCTGAAGGTGTTAAAAAAGCATAGACATGGATCCATAGAATATTCTAGGTTGGAAGGGACCTTAAAGATCATCCAGTTCCAACTCCCCTGCCGTGGGCAAGGACACCTTCTACTCGCCCAGGTTGCTCAAGTCCTTATTCAACCTGGCCTCAAACACCTCCAGGGAGAGAGCAGCCAAAACCTCTCTGGGCAACCTGCTTCAGTGTCTCACCACCCTCACCGTAAAGAATTTCTTCCTAATCCCCAATCTAAATCTGCTCTCCTCATTCCCTGTCCTTTGATCACTACAAGCTCTTGTAAAAAGTCCCTTCCTGTCTTTGTGTAGGCCTCCTTCAGGTCCTGGAAGGCTTCTGTGGCACTCAGGCTACGTAGTTTTAGAGGGTGTGATGGTATTGAGTTGATGGTTGGACTTGATCTTTTCCAAACTTGATGATTCATTAAGGCTCTTCAAAAGGAGAGAAGTAAGAGGACCAGACAAATTCTTGCTGGCAGACATAATTCTGAAATGAAAAGAGCTCCCTGGGCCTCAGTGTAGGCTAAGAATTGAACAAGCCTACTGAGACAATTCATGCAGCAGATTTAATCATCTTAGAATGTGAGCAGACACTCAGCAAACCCCTGTGGGATAGGAGTGGGTGGAATATGGTGACACCCACACCTTTGTGTGGTCTGACAAGAAGCAGCAATTCAGCCTTAAGCTGTTGATCTTGGATGGAAACATTAGCTTGATTAACGCCCTCTTTGCATGTGGACTATGTGTACCGACAGGACTGCCTGTCCAGCCCTGAGCCTGCTTTCTGCAAGCCTCAAATCTCTGCATGCTAATGCAAAACCTGACTAGGGTGCTTCATGCATTTTTTTTAATTTTTTTTTTTACTGGTGACCTGTGTTCCCAAGCCTCAACTGTACAAGGAGAACCCTATTTGGAGCTCCTAGCCCAGCGTAGGACACAGAATTACTCTGTTACATCACTGCAGGATCAAATCGCGTTAAGATGCTCAAGGAAGGTCAGGCAGATGAAGTTGCTGGTGCCAACTGCTGTGACAGCATAGCTTTGAGATAGAGGCACTGGGGCAGATGAGAACTGCACGAATAAACCACCTGTCTTCAGCTTTCTCGTCTCCCAGACAGAACACAGGAGATCTGTGCATGCATGTTCTCCCTCCAGCCCCTTAAACTTTTCTCCTGAGGCAGCTCTGGTGAGTATTCCCTCTGTTCCCTCCTGAAGCACACAGCCAGATGATCATAGCACATAAACCACCCATTTTCAGCCTTCTTCTCCCAGACAGAACACTACAGGTCAATACAAGAGATCTGAGCATGCATGTTGTCCCTCCACCCCTTTAAACTTCTCTCCTGAGGTAGCTCTGGTGAGTATCCTCTCTGTTCCCTCCTGAAGCACACAGCCAGATGACCTTAGCACTCCTCCTTGTAGGTTTTTCCATGACACTTCTGTCACTGGTTCTAGCTGCTGGAGTAGCTGCCTCAGCTAGATTCACCAAGGTTTGGGGATGGATTTCTTAACAGTGTTTTCCCTGGTGTAACCATCATTTATTGGTCTGTGTGGTGTTCAAAGGTTAGGTGAAATCCTGGGTGGTGTTGGTCTGAATGCAGATGTGGTGGCCACCGCTGGCCACCGCAGCAGGCAGCATAACCCTACTAATCCTGTGACCTCCTGGGGAGCACAAAGTGCTGACCAAGAAGTGGGACAGGCTGTGCCCTTTGCCCCTGCAGCCACCTGTAATTTCATGTGCTGGGCTGGGAAGCACTTGAGACCCCAGGCAGGCTTATTTATGTCTGGTCAGCCGGTGGTGAGCAGTGTGCTCACAGCACAGAAGTGATTTCGACTGCTGCAATTTTGTGCACTTTAAGGTCTTTATGTATTTGTCCCATCAGAGTGCACCTGCTTCCAGCAAGGAGCAGTTTCTTGTCTGTCTTCAACTCCCATCTTGTGTATCCCCCTCAAAGTCCATTTTCTCTGCCTTCTCCTCGCTCCTGCATGTGGAGAGATCAGGTTTTTTCGGCTCAATACTTCTGCTCATGTCTAAATGACATGACAGAGGAAACAAGGTCGTTCCTCAAGGCCGATAGTAAAAAGAAGACCCTGAAAATAAAGACTTGTTGTACAAAGAGCCAGTGGGAACCGAAGTGTTAATCTCACCAACGTGTAGCCTGAAGGCAGCATCAGCCTCAGGTTGGTATTCGAATCTTTATGGCTACAAATCCAGGGTCAAACACCTTTTTATTAGGTGTAAATTGCAACAATGGCCTTATTTGCAAATCTCTTCCTTCTGCTTTCTAAAGGTTGAAAAAGAAAAAAAGCTGGGATATCTCTGTGATTGTTTGGTCTCCAGGCATATGGAGATGCCTTGCACCATGGTCTTAATCCAGGACTAACTCATTTACAAATCTATTATCCATATGTTATGAGTAGTTGCCTTAAGAGTATTGCTTTGTAGTTAATCACTGCGTTTGTGTTTAGCACTTTTTAAGGGCTTGCCTTGGACATGTCAGATTTCTTACAGCTAACATCTGTCTGGACGGTATCTAAATGCATTTAGTCTACAATGCTTGAGTAAAGCCGTAAAGCCCTGAAGTTATTAATTAGAACAGAACAGAAGTTCTGGGTTTGTTTTCCAGTCTATGAATGTGTGGTATGTCTTACTACTGAGCGTGAGGTTCTTGCCAGTCTCCTGACCTCTGGAAGGATTGAGTTACCCTCCACGTCCTGATTTTTCCAGTGCTTCTTGCAACTAACTTCATTCCTGCCTAACAAAATGAATTTTTTTTTTTTTTTTGGGCACTGCAGCAGGCTGGCACTGCATTCCTTTTACAGCTGTGAGAAGCCACTACTAGAGATGTGTTTTTGGCTTTGGAAGATGACATTGCTGAAATTCATGTGACCAAACCATATCCTGGCAAAACCTGCAGGAACACAAATCCTGCTGCTGTTTTTTATCTTTTCTCAAGTTAGTCCCTGAAGTGGGAATGGTTGAGACCTTTCAGACAAGTGTCTGTCTTGCTCTGAGGAAGTCTCAGACCTGAACCAGCTGCAATCACACTGGTTTTTTTTTTTAAAGCCCTCTCTGAAAGTTTTAGTTAGTAGTTGAAAATAAACCTCAAAGGTTTCTTTTGACTTCTGCCTCGGCTATGTGATTATGCTGGAGCATCTCTCCTATATGAGGTTGTGAGAGATGTGGTGTTCAGCCTGAAGAAGAGAAGCAGCCTTCTAGTACCTGAAGGAGGCTACAGGAAAGATGGAGAGGGACTATTTATAAGGGCACGTGGTGACAGGACAAGGGGCAATGGCTTTAAACTAGAGCAGGGTAGATTTAGGTTGGACATTAGGAAGTTCTTTGCTATGGGGCTGGTGAGACACTTGAACAAGTTGCCCAGTGAAGTTGTGGACACCTCATTCCTGAAGGTGTTTTAAGACCAAGCTGGATGAGGCTTTGAATAACCTGGTCTAGTGGGAGGTGTCCCTGCCCATGGCATCTGGGTTGGAACTAAATGCTCTTTAAGGTCCATTCCAATTCAAGCCATTCTATGAGTCCAAGTTAGGGGCAGTTCTGCAATGATGCCTCAACAGTACTTTTTTGCTACTGGGTAGGGTCATTAATTCATGTTTAAACTTGTACCTTCCACTGCCAACTCACTTGTGCCTTCTTCCTGGCTCTCATACGAGACAACTTATGAATAGTGAATTATTTGGGTTCCTCTGTGCTGGGGTGTCCTGCATCCCTACAGGAAACAGCAAACTGAGCCAGCTGTCAGGGTTTCTGGGTTGTTGTCCCACACTCCTGAGTGAAACTGCTCACTTGGCTGGAGAACATAGATCTGGAACAGGCACTTTGTGCTCTGAGGGTGTCCTGTGTGCAAGATGGGATGGAGCGAGCTGCTCCCCACAACTCCCCCAGTGCAAAACTCTGTTAAAAGTTTCCCTTGTGCTGCAGCGTCTGAATTCCCAGCAGCCAGAGGACAAGGTTTTTTGTTGTAACAAACTTCCTTTCTTCCCTGTCTCTTGAGGGACGACAGAGCTGAAGATTAAATAGCACTGAAAGGCAGCTGCTTCTGCTCTCCTTTGGCAGAAAGCAACTTGTCAAGTCTCTGCAGAGGAAAGTTATTGCCAAGAACTATTTCCCCACCACCACCTCCATCTCCTGCGGGAGAGAAATTAAGGTCGTTTCCTGAGCACCCAATTGTGCACGCACAGCTTTTGATGCGCTGCTTCAGACCCCGGCTTGCGGCGTTCCCCGGTTCTTCTGGACTAGATTTGGGGTTGAACGGTGGGGAGGGAATGAAACCTGCGCACCCACAACCGGCAGCGTGTGCCGCGTTCCACCGCTTCCCAATCGCGCATCCTCCCCCTGCGGACACCGGGGATCAGGCTCCGGGCTCTGTCCCTACACTGTCTCTGCATCGCCACGTGCGGACCGGGGGGCGGGTCCGGCTGGGTCCCGCCCGGTCCCGCCCGGTCCCGCCCCGCCACCGAGGCCGCTCCTGCGCAGTGGGCGGGGGGTGTGCCGAGCGCGGCGAGCCGCGGGGCAGAGCGGCGGAGGCGGCAGCAGCGGTGGGGTTGAGTTCCCCGATGCCGCGGGGCAGGAAGGCCGCTTCGGCGGGCAGCCGAGATGATTCCCTACTTCTCCGACAACGCCGTGATCTCCCAGCGCGCCATCGCCCAGCTGTGAGTACCGGCGCCGACCGGCACCCGTCTGCCTTCCCGGTGTGCCGCGCAGAGCTGCTCGGGCTGCTGCCCTCCCCGCGCCCGGTGCTCTGCTCCGCTGCACGTTGCCTTCGGGCAAACTTTCCCCGAGCCGGCTCCTCGGTCCCGGGGAAAGTTTGTTCGAGAGCAGCGTGGCCGTGAAAAGTTTGCCCGGGAGGTGGCCGGTGGGAGCGAGGCTGCATGCCTCTCCGTTGCCGCCGCTTTACCGAGCGCTTCCGTAGCGTTATACAATAGCTGACCGGAGAACCTCGGAGCTCCGCATTCTTTACTCCTGGTGCTGCACCCCCGTGCCCGATATAGGGACCCCAGAGGGTGGTGCGAGACCTCCATGCAGGAACCTTCGAGCATTACGTGGAACCCTCGTACTCGGTACAGGACCCCCGAGGGTGGTGTGGGACCCCCGGGGAGGTCCGAGTCCTCCATTCCCGATAGAGTGGCCCCTGGAGCTATCCGGGTCCGGGCTGTAACGCTCCTCTCGCCCACTCTCCCCTGCACTTCCAGATGGTGAGAGTGAGCTGCGAGCTTCCTGTGGCCATGTACCTCATCCCTCGGAGCTTCAATTAGAGATTAGCTCCTTAATTTGAACTTTTGGGTTGGTTTATCACGAGGTGGCAGATAGGGGCTGCGGGTTTGGGGTTGATGGTTTCTTTTTCAAGTCTGTGCAATAGGAGCGTGACTGAGACCTGACACTCAGGACCTGCTGGTCCTGAGGGAGAGACGTGAGCTGGTGCCAATTTTTGAGTACTGTCAAATCTCGGGCAGTTTTAAAGTGTAGAGTGAGTGTCTCTGTGCCCCCGGCTTAAAACTGCTTAAAAAAAATCAGTCTCTGCAGCTGCACCCACTCCCCGCCCCCCTTGAAATGCAGATGCAAATAATCATTTAATTCGGAGACAATTAAGAGTGGCTGCCCGAGTTGTGGGGTTTGGCTGGAGGGATTAAGGAGGGAAATGGCTGCTATGAGGTGGAAGATAAGGCTCGTGGAGAGATAGTCCCTGTGGTCTAATCATGCTTGATATTTCTTTAAAGAAGCCACCGGCTGGTTTATCTCTTGGAAACATCATGAAAGGCTTTGAGATAGTAGGATGAAGTTCTGGGTCCCACCTGGAACTCTGTTCTTGTAAGAAACTGAGTTGGCTTGCACGCAGGAGGTCTTGAGCCTATCTCCCTGCTCTTGCTTGGTTTAGAATAAGTCCCCAGACTCTGTGGCCTCCTTTTTGAGTGTTAGCAATCGCTGCTGCAATTGGTAATCGGTTAAGTCTTTCTGAGCCTTTTCATGCTCGACTCAAAAGTGCTTCTAATTAGTCATATTTTTTTTTCTTCCCGCTTGCAGTGTTGCCTGTAAACAGGAGGGCTCTGCCTGTGGTTGCTGGTAGTGTGGGTTTAACGGTGATACACCTGTGGGAGCAAGGAGGGCGAACTGGGTATGCCCTGGGCATGCCCTGGGCTTTGGAAAGCGGCATCGATTCTGGAGTTGCTGCCGGGAAAACCCCATCCTACAACGGGATGAAACATTTACTTCCAGCTCACACCGATTTACCGAGCAATTAGGTAGTAGCTAGGTAACAAGTGGAGTGCTTCTCAGATGTTTGTTTTATCCGCTGCTCAAACACTTAACTCCGCCGTCCGAGGCCATACGGAAAGGGATCAAAAGAGAAGGGGAAATGCTGCTGTCTCTGCCCCCGCTGTCACGTGTAACCCTGCGGGTTTGGAGCTAGGAGTAGTTCAAATGGCCACTTAGTTGGAAGGACCACCCTTTCCTTTTCTGGGGAGAGAGATAACCGAGTTATCAGAGGAGCTGACGCTGTCCTTTGCCTCCTGGAAGGAAAGATTAATAAGCATGAGAATGACAGAGCTTTTGGCCCACGCATCAGTGCTCGCACCCGGCTCAGCCCTGGATTAATATTTTGATAGCTTTCTCAATCAAGTCGGCGCTGTGGCTTTCAAGCTGGCATAATAAAAGACCCGCTTTAAACTTTTATACCCTTTTGTGAACTCGTAATGAAGTTGGGCAAGGCTGGTTAATGTTGGCTGTCCTTGTTTCATTGCGGGCAAGACCTGAGGGTCCAGGCTTCTGTCGCTTTGCTGTGCTAAAAATGCGTTCTGGGTGGAATGGGGAGGGGCAGTAGTGACCCAAACGGTATCAGAAACTTCTGTTTCAGTGTATTCTTTAGTAGATGTATTTGGCTGATCAGCTCTGACTTTCAGAGATCAGCAGAAATTGCTCTTGTGTTGACGCTTTTAGTCAGTAATGTAGTCAGCTGGTCTGGGTCTAATTCATTTCAGGTTCACAAGGATTCAAATAATGTCCCAGAGACTTGTGTGTGTCAAAATGCTCAGAATTTGTGGTTGTAACTCATTCCAGAAAGTCTTGCTACTCTCACTGAACCTAATGGCAATTGTGCTGATTTACTGCTTTATTTGTGTGCGGGATTCAAAATTTACTCTGGTCTACTAAAAACTCTAAGGCAGCTGATAGGGGTGAAAAAAATAAACAAAAAACAAAAATACAAATATTCTGGCAGTCTGCAAACAGCAAAGAGCTTAACAGAAGAATCCTGGAGAAATTGCCCTCACTTGGTTCTTCCTGCTTGCAGTTGCTTCCTCTGCCTTTAGCCAAGCTTTGGGGATCTCACATTGTTGATGTCCCTTCAAGTGTTTTCTTTCCTGTGTCCCTGTGATAATGACAGATTCCTCTGTCTCAGTTTTCCCCTTTGTCTCAATAGCAAAGCAGGATTACCCAGCCATCAGGGTGCTCACTTGGGATTTGGGAAGACCCAGCTTTTGCTCTTTACTGCACCACATCCTTCCTGTCTTACTGTAGCCAAGTCTCACCAGCGAGGAAGTGGCGCCTGAAAATGCAGATGGGTGCTTAGCCTTGCTTTGGAACCTCAGAACTCAGTTTTGGTCCCTGCAGCTCCCTCTGGCATCTTTGTGCATGTTTTTAAGCATTTCTGTCTCTGCCTTGCCTTTTTTTTTTTTAATTTCCCTCAATTTTATCCTGCAAAGCAGCAGTGAGAACCCTCCTGGACTCCCACTGAGCACGTGTTCCAGCACTCTGATTCTGTTTACTACTTCATCCTCCAACACTTGAGGAGCCAGATGGATCTAAAACTATGAATGTGCTTGCTGCTTTTCATCGTTCTCATACTTGCTTCATACCAGTCTGCTTTCTATTATAAGATGTTAACTGATAGTGTTTGTAAGTGTGCTAAAGTTTGGAAGAAGAAAAAGGGAGGAGCTAGAATAGTGTGAGCGTTGTGGGTAGGTCTCAGAGCACTTAAAAGTAAAGCCTCAAGAGAAACAGAATTAATTGTCAGCAAGAGGTTAAAGGTAGCCACAAGATCTGCTCTTGCAGACTTGGCCTAGCAGCCTAATGCTCTCCTTTCACACAATCACATTTCTTCTTCTGCCTGGTGTGAAGGAGCAGCACTTTGCCACGAAAGAGGAAGTGACAGGCTCTGCAGGTATTTACAAACTGTGTGCTAAGTTACACCACGGGGTAATTCGGGCTCCTTTGTTGCCTCTTCCTTGCTGGAACCTGTGTTTGTACCCAGCCTACTTTGCCCCTTGCCCTCCCACACCCCTTTCTCATCATGCAGCCTCGGCCCTCATGCTAGGAGGTTTCGTGACCTTCTGATTTTCAGTTATGCCAAGTCAGGAGCTGAGGTAGGTGTGTGGCTACTGTTCCTGTTGTTTGGAGAGCTGCTTGCTTATTTATTTATTGTATGGGAAGCTTTACAAGCTTTTTAGCTGCTCGCGATGCTACTGCTGCCAAAAACCTTGACCGCTCAGCAATTAGGCTGCAGCCCTCCCAGCAGTGTGGTATTGGAAATCTTTAATTGCCTCCGTGCCGTTGTAAGTGCTGTAGCTCTGCGAGTGTTGGAGCGTTGGGCTGGGAGCCGATGATATTTGAGAGTCGACGAAGAGATGCCTGGAAACAGCTGCTCAAAAGAGTGGAAGATCAGCAGAGTGATTCCAGTTACTGCTATCCAGCTCTAGCTGGAGCTGGCTTCTGAGTTGAGGGCTGCTCTGGTTGGAGGTGCTGGAAGAGAAGCTGATGAGCTCTTCAGCTGCTGTGGGAGCTGGTAGGATCACGAAGGGCTACAGCGGTTCCGTTTCCCGTTTGAGCAGGTGTGATGTTCTCGGGGTTTTATACAAACTACATGACTGCAGAAGATGATTCCATGCTCCACCAAGGACGCAATGGGAATGCACAGGCAGGAGAATCTGACCCCTTGCCCTTCCTGCCCATCCCACCATGGTGTTTGGACTTCCTGTTGACCGAGCAGTCTGCTCAGGGATTTCTCATCAGTTTTTATTCCTTTGCTGATTGCGATTAACACAAAGGCAATGTGTAAAAGGCCTCTCCACTCCCCACTGATTGTTAGGAGCTCTATGCAAATAAGCTGTGGTAATTGGGTAAAAGTAGTGTGCTGTGCGCTCCGAGAGCTGATCATTAACTAAGCCAGGGCTCTATTGTTCATAACTACTTTTCCTGTTTGGCTTTTCCTTTTATTCCCCTGGAAGCTATGGGTATTTGTCTCACCGATCCTTCCTGGTAGAGGGTTGGAAGAGAGACAGAGATGGTTATCAGATGTAAAATCAAAACTTGAGCAGCAAACTCCAGTTTCAAGGACAATCCCCCCACACACACACACACCACCACCACCACCACAAGGTTTTAAGCAGTGTTTTAGTTAGGAAGCCCACACTAGTGGGCTGCCAAGCTCATGTTTTAAAAAGGCTGTGAATGGTGGAGTTGCCTCCGAGATTCTGTGTTTTCTTGAAACTTCTGCAGATGTTCCTGCCTCTGGAAATGTTCGAGATTTTTCTAAAGGCTACAAAGCAGAAGGACCCAAATGAGATTATCAGCAGAAAAGGACCTTTTGGGAGCTCTGAATAGGCTGGCTGGGATTTTTTTTTTAAAGACTGTACTTCCTTGTACCTTTATCACAGAGCCCCTGGCTACAATATTACTTCATTGTTTTTTAAACGACTTCAGGCTAACTTTCTTGAAATGCTGCCTCTGACTGGTGTTTGTGAGGTCAGAGAGAGGTTAAAATTCTCCATCCCCTTCTGCAATGAGCTCTGAAGAGTTGCTGTCTCCCCCGTCTTAGCCTGATAAAGTGCATTAAAATTGTCAGCCCATGTGGGCTTCAAACTAGTTCAGCAAATCAGCAATTTTTAATTTTTTTTACTCCAGCGTAATGGATGTGATGTGTACAGAGCAAATTTGCAACCTGAGTTTCCAGCCCTGGCGTTTTGTGGCAGCTGGCTGAAGACTCTTGTTTTCACAAGCACATGGAGTAGAATTCTCTCCTGATGTTAATTCTCAGTGCTTTTGCTGAAGCATTCACGGGACACTCCTTTGCTCTCTATCTCCCTGGGACAGAGCAGCTTGGGAAGTGATGGGGGACTGACTGTTATTGTTCTGCAATCACCTCCTGCTGCCTTGTGTGGGATGAGTGTTTTGTGACAGAGAGAAGCTTCTGGTTCAAGGACATCAGCCCACAGATAAGAGAGGCTGTGGAAAGTAAAACCTGTAGAAGTAAGTGATAAAATTAAGCCATGCCCCAGCATTCACAGAGCCCGGGGGATAGTACAGGAATCCAGCCTGGAGATCTCCCAGTAGGCTTGGCACTCCCTTGGCATTGGCAGCTTCTCAAATTTGGGTATTTCTAGGAATATTGAGGCCACAGGTTCCTGGTTCAGTGCATTTTGCCTGTTTATCCAGTACTTATCTGGCCCTCCTCAACATTGTGTTCAGCCCTTCTTGGTCTCTGGTTTTATTTGCAATAAGCCATTTAAGAAGTGTGTTTTTTTTCTCAAAACACCTTTGTTTCAAGTAGGCTAAATCCACAGACTGCTGAACCACAAATGATTTAGGCCTTTCTTTTAAACAAATGATCTTTGTCACTTAGCAGTGAAGTCCTTGGTTTCCTCACACACTTCCCACAATGGCTTAATGGGGTCCGTGCTGTCCCACCAGCCTGGGCTTTCTCCTGCCCTTCAGCTGCTCAGAAACTGCAGCTCTGGTTTGGTTCACATTCTGTTAATCTTCCAGCTTCTCACTGGCAAAGTGCAGGCTTGTTACGCCTGGATTTTGCAGCGTGGCTCTTGTGGAGGCACAGAGACAAATCAGAGTAAGTTCATCCCTTGGCCTGGTGCTGTTGTGAGATGCCCAGGATAGTTTGGGACCCCTGCCCCTGCAGAGGACTGTTGAGATGAGCTTAGACTTCGCTGTCTGTGCATCATTGTTATCATGTATCAGCTGCTGTATTTCCATTCCCCCCCTGCTTTTTTCATCACCAAGAAGAGAAGGAATTTGCTGGTTTAAGCCTCTTGTTCCTCCGTTCTCACAGGGTGCTTTGGAGTGGGCTGTGACCTGTCTGGCTGAGCCACCTCTCTGGTCCAGATGATGGCTGACAGAGGAGCACTGCCAGCCACATTCTGGATGTGTTGCTGATGTTTCATAAGGGGCAGATGGGACTGGACAGAGTAGGCTAATTTTGATCAGCAAATGATAAATTTACCACTGCCAGGTCACAGTTTAAGGGGCAACCTCTTTTGCACAAAGCTACAGATGGGAAAAGCTGTTATTGCTCTTATCTCTGTCCTCTAGAACTTAGTCTGTTCATCTTCTGCTTGCTTTCTGCATGGAGGTGCTGTGTTAAAGTGAACCCAGACCTGTTTTTCTTAAGGCTCATTGTGTGGTGGTGCTGAAGAGTTTGTCACTTGATTTTTCTTCATTGTTCTTATTGTTAGGGATGTTTGTGTTGGGTTGTTTGTTGTTTTGGTTTTTTTTTAATCCTTTATTTGCTTTGAAAAAGAGATGGGGGGGGGAAACAAATGCAAAGTGGACCAGCTGCATTCCAATGCGTTGCAAGGAGGGGAAGGTCTAAATAAAAAAAAAACCAAATAATTTGTCAGCACCATCTCTAGCCCTCCCGTTGGCTTGTCACCATGAGAAGGTTGTGGGGAAAGCAAAGGGAGGAATATTCATGTGCCTTGTTAACGAGCAGGGCCGAGGAGCACAAAATAAACACCGGTCTAAGAGTCAAGTGGTAAGAAGTTTAGCGTGTGTGAGAGAGTTAGGCTGCTGTGTGCTGCTGACCCTCAAAATGCTGGGGTGGGGAAGGGAGCCCAAGAGCCCCTGTTAGGGGGAGCAGCCTCTGCTCAGCAGGAGATAAAGGAGATGGGACAGGACATCGCTGAGTTTCTCCGCGCAAAACCTTGGCATTCATATAACCTTACTGACTTTTTTTCGTCCTTTGTCTCTTTATGCCCATCGTGAAATGTTTTATGAGAGGCTCTCTAGCTTGAAATTAAGCAAATAATCTATTCTGGAGCCTTTTAAAAAGCTGTTTAAGAGCCTTTTCCCTAAAGTACATTCTGTTCTTGGTAGAGGCTTCTCCAGGTTCTGCAATACTCAGCAGTGTTTAGTATTCCGTTGGTCTTTCTGCTTTAATTTGTGGTTTGCAAAAGGGTTTGCATGCTTTTAGGAAATATGAAGACCTGAGTTAACCACTGAAAATTGGCTGCCAAACTGCCTAAAGTGCTAATTCTGATGAAATTTAGCACCTGACTTCTGCAGGGATAAACACATCTGGAATCTCTCTATGGCGTTCCAAGCTCTTGTAAATTAAAACTTCATTTAACATGTTGCCGGTTTGAGCCTTAGCCAGCAAAACTTTGCAGGGTTTTTATCTTGACTTACAAACTCCTTAAAACCTCCTTTCCCCCCCCCCCTCAAAATTAGGCACTGACATCTCTTTCAGCTAGGAGTTTTCAAGAGTAGTCTAATTTGCATCTGCATTGAAGAATCACAAGCTGCAGAGTGAGGTTTCCAGCTCTGCCTTACCTTTTATTTACTCTCTTTGTGAGCAGGTATGATGAAGTGTGGATGGTTCAAAGGTATTGCTTCCCTGCTTTCATCTAGTTTGAAGGTAGCTGTATTATTTAAAAAAAAAAACACAACAAAAACATTTCAGTGCTTGGGAACCATTTGAAGAAGTTCACTTCTCTGCTACTTAGAATATCTTCTAGTTCCTTTCCCCTCTTGGGCTGCCTTTTGTTTCCACCTTTATTTAGGCTGGGAGATGCTGCGGTGGTGTTAGACATCCCACACTCTGTCAGCTTCTGTTTAAAGTGGTGTATGGTGAGTGATTAATGGAAATATTTCAGGAATAAAGGACTCCTGGTAAGCTGATCCCTATTCAGAGAGCCCAAAGAAAAAGGCAGAGTCACAAGGGATGTTGTCTCCAGGAAGAATTTGCTACATCCGGGGGGCGGGAGGAAAGAGTTGGATTGGAAAGTGATGCTGAGTCTGCATTTTGAATGCATCATAATTATATCTCATAGTCTGATTTGGAGAGCTTTTCCTGATGGCTCTCCAGAGACTGACTGTCACACCAGCAAAACGTCAGAGTGCTTTGCTTGGCCGCTGCTGCGGTAGGTGAGCTGTGCAGGGGAGAAGCTGAAGTTTGTGTTAACCTTGCTTGTGCCAAGGGTTGTCCTTCTGAGTGTTACCTTGGATGGAAGAAAAGACAGAGAATCCATGAAATTATTCTGACACTGAAGCATTTCTGATCCGTTGTGTTTGAAGTTTTCTCACTGATTAGAATGTCAGGTTATTATTTACAGCCACTTGTGTTCCCTCGGCCGTTTGTATCCCCCCTAATTGTGGCTTTGCTGTTCCGTACAAAGTCACTGCTGTATTTGCAAGGGTGAGCAGATCAATATAACCTGGTTGTGGGTCCTATCAGCACAACAGGTAAAGCTCCCTGGGACTCCCAGTTTCAAATCAAAACCTATTGAAAGGAACCTGGCACGTGGCTGTCCTCTCTGAAAGGCTTCACAAACCACCTCGCGTTGCTGGTGACTGCTGACTGTCCTTTTTGCTAATCTAAAGGGACAGTCAGTCCCAAACTGATTTTACTGTTCCCGCTGGAAGCTGTCATTCAGGGATCAAATAGCCCTTGTGCATGGGGAGGATGCAGTAAGAATGAGAGAAAACTGAAAGTGCTGAGTGCTGCAGGAGTTCAAATACTGAACAAATAACTTCCTTCTGTGTTTTTATGAGTCAAATCCAACGGCCTCTTGATGATTTTTGATGCTTTTGGTAAACAAGCATCTGCTTCTTTTTAGGGCAGAGGAAATGGCTTATTATTCAGCATTAATTTCTTTGTCTGGAGACAGAGTGGTCCTTGTTTTGGTGTTCTATTTACAGGGGTCCATTACTGTATTTACTGAGGGCAAGCAAGGAGGCTGTGAATGGAGCCAGGCTGCTTCCCCAATGTCATCCCTCCCTCCTGCTCTGGGTGTCGGGGTGGTTGCAGAGCTCAGTCCTGGCATGGTGTTCCTTCACAAGGTGGCAAGATCTCTGCTCCCTGGCTGACCACAGCCATGCTTGGTGTTGGCCACCTCCACCATAAACCAGCGAAAAAAGTGGTGGAGCAACATCCTCCTGCCCACACCCAGGCTGTGGCTGCTCTGCTCTAAGTCTCTGAGGTTGGAGCCGTGCCCGAGGAGAGCGTGGTTTTGTTGGGTGCCCACCTTTGAGCAGGTGCCAGGGTGCTTGCCAGCTCCTGTCTCGGGGAGATGGCCAGCACCGATGGTGATTCAGGCAAGTGAGTGGTCCCCTTCCATCTTCAAAGTGCTGGGCGTACTGTGTCTAAATATAGGTGCTGCTGGAGCTAGCTGCTGCCGGGGGGCAGTGCCCTGACCTTCGCCTGTCTCCCATGACTTGTCTCAGTCATATTTACAGGTCCAGGGTCCTTCTAGTGGGGTGCTGCCGGTCGGGCCAAACATGGGCAGGTCTGTGACAGACACCGCTGGACCCCGCACATGCAGGGAGGTGGGAGAAAAGAAGGCGTTACAAAATCCCCTGTCTTGAACGTATTTAAGGATAGCGAGGTGAGACCTTTGGGGTTTGGTGGTGGTTAGCCAGCTGCTGGAGGACCTGTCAGCTGCTGTTTAAGGTTGGAAAAGAAATGTGCTGCCTACAGAGGCGATGCTTGCAAGCTCTGGTGGCAGGGGAGCTTATCGTGTGGCTTAAAAGATGATCCAGACAGACTGTCTTAAACACAGAGAATTAAAGATAAGTGTCACTTGCAGGGTGTTCTTTCTGAAGATAACTAATCACAAAGCTGAGGGTTTGTTGTTTTTTTTTTTTCCCGCTTGATCCACGATGTGATAGACTCTTCACGATGTTTTCTCACCCCGATTAAATTGTTTTTAAGAAGATCTTTGTGAAAGCATTTGGTTCATACCACAGCAGCTGGCTCATTTTGGACCAACTAGGCTTGGTAAGAGCACAGCCTGTGGTGGTAAAACATCGTGGAGTGCTCTCCTGGGTATAACTGTCCTGCTTCATGACCCCCGTGGTATGCATCGAAGTCTGGATGTTTAAACAGCATATAGCACAAAAATGTCATGTGGGGCTGTAATCTGGGAATGTCTTGACTTGGAGACCTGCAAGCCTTTGGGGACTATCATGTAAAACAAATTCCTCGCACGGTCTCATTTCTGGTCCGGGTCTCTTGCTGTAAAAAAGTGCACAGACTCAGATTTCTTCTGTAAACACCAAATGCCCAGATTTCTTGATAAGCATCCCAGTTGTGTTAGCTGCCAGCTTCTGGTACGTGAACTGCTGTGCTTGGGCTGGAGGAAAAAAAAAAAAAAGGCTTTGTGCATATCTTCAACCTCGGATTCCGGAGCACATCAGAGCTTTGTTTGCACAACTTGTTTGGGTGTTGCTGTTTGGAATATTTTTTTTTTTTTTTTTCTTCCTCTCTGAATTCTCCGGAGCCAGCTCGGAGGCTGACTTTGGGGCCACCCAACACGGGGCTGGTTGGGACTCCCTTAGTACCATGCTGCAAGGTAGTAGCCAGGCGGCAAAGTTTTCCTGCTCTTTTGTGCCGTGTAGAAAATCAGCGTTATGGTGTGTGCGGTGGCTCGGGCATCCTTTGCATGGCTTTCTGCGTGGGTGAATCATAAGCTCCGTGCCCAGCTTTGTGTTCGCTGAGATAAATTCTTACCTGCTGACCCGTGCTGGGATGTCCCAGCCCACGCTGCGTTTCGACGGCGGCAGTGTTGGTGACTCGGTGCATCTCCTTCGCCCGTGAGCCGTCCCAGCCCGGCACGGGGGAGGTTGGCAGGAAGCGATGGCGACAGGCTCGGCAGCGAGGTGACACGGGGAGGGCTGCGCGCCCGTTACCGTACTGCGGGCACGCGTTGGGCGGCAAGCCCCGGCCGGCATAACCGGAGCCGCTGCCGCCGGCGGCACCACGGAGGAGTGGGTTGGGCTGGGAAGGCAGCGCTGGGCCAGGCAGGCTGGGGAGGAGGCAGTTGATGGCCTTGTGAGGGGTCTGCCTGCCTTGCCTCGCTAAGAGTTTCTGTGATGTAGAGCAGATCGTACAGCTGCATTTCAGTATCTGGAGGGGACCTACGGGAAGGCTGGCGAGGGGCTTGTAGAGATAGGATGGGAGCAATGGTTTGGATCTGGTTAGGTTTAGGTTAGACATTAGGAGGGAGCTCTTCTCAATGAGAGTGGTGAAATACTGGACCAAGCTGCCCCGGGATGTGGTCAAGGCTCTGTCCCTGGAGGCATTCAAGATCAGACTTGATATGGCCCTGAGCAGCCTGATCTGGTTGGATGTGTCCCTGGTGCCTGCAGGGGGGTTGGACAAGATGACCTTTGAGGTCATCCAAACCAGTGTAGTCTGTCAGTCTATGAGCTGGTTCATTCATAGGCTGGGGGTATGTGAGCAGAACAGGGAAATCCACGTGGACTTTGATTTCTATCAGAAATTACAACCATACGTTCTGGAGTCCTCCTTAAAACCACACACACAGTTTGCCTTTCTGCACCTGTAACAAATCCCAGCCCTGCCTTTGGGGGGGAATATATTTGTAGGAGTCCAAAGGTTGGCTCACCCCTGCAGAGTGAGGCTTGGGGCACCAGGAGGCAGAGGAATGCTGCAGGTGGTTGTGATTGTCTTCAGCACAGTGCCGACCGTTGCAGCTGTGTGGGCTGGAAACTTTGGCTGCAAACAGCAGCTGTCCTTGCTCCCCTTGCTGGCAGGAAGGCATCTCTGGCAGGGATGAGTTTCTTAGCCCAGAGCTGTCATCATCTGTGCCACATCCAAAGGATGCCACTGCTCTCCCCAGCATACGCAGGCTGCCCAAGCTGCTTTAATTCTGAAGTTTGCAAAATGGTTTTTGGAACTCAATTCAAGTGACCCTGGTAGCACAGGATCACCGGTGGCATGTGTGCATGGTGTTCTTTTCCAGTAGTGGGCCTGACTTGTAGGCCATTAACTCAGTAGGGTATCGAGTGGGTGTCAGCACTCCCTACGGTCTTGTTGGATGACCTAAGGCTGGTTAGATCCTGCCTCTGAAACTGTGTCTCTGAGTGTAGTTTTTCCATGCATCTGAAGTGGTTGAGGAGGAGCCTTGTTCCTCAGTGCTCCCCTGTGCACGTTGTAGCTTCTGCATTTACCATAAATTCTCTCCACCCTTGGAGGATGTAAAGGAATGCCGTAGAGTTGGCAGTCTTTTAGAGCTCAGATTCACACCCAGCATCCTCACTTTCAGTATCTTCTAGCAAACTAAGTTTTTCTTCATGTCTCAGCTCAGTTTCAGCAGATGGCCACGTCAGGGACCAAAGCAAGGGGGAAGGTGACTTGGCTATGATGAGAAGGGACTGGTAGATAAGTTAGTGCAAATGAATTACTGTTGGGGTTGAAACTCTCTGTGATTGCTCCTGTCTGTGTCATTGCAGCTGAATTATCTCTGCAGGGAGCCCCACCTTGGAGCAGAGGAAGTGCCTGTAGACATTTCCTTTAAAAAGAAGAAAAAGAAAAAAAACCCCAAACCATAAATGCAGCTGTTTCTGAAAATGCAGCTTGCGTCAAAGATCTGAGCTGGAGCTGGGTTCCCACGCTTTGTTTGGTTTTCTCCTTGTGCTGTTTCTTAAGTTGCAGAAGTGCTGAGTGGCAAGAGACAGCCTTTGCTGGACAACCACTTCCCCTTTCTTTCCCTGCCCTCAGTGTTTTCACCTCCGTTGTCAGTGCTGCAGAGCTCTTTTTGGGTAAGCCGTGACCCTTGTTTTGCTCTGCCCTGGGTTTGTTTCTATTTTGGCTATCAGAGAAGCCTAGACTTGTCTGTGCGTGCTGCCAGCTGACCCTGCTAATACAAACGGCAGTGCAGAGCAATCCTGCCCTGTCCTTGCCTTTTCCATTTTCCTGTTGTTCTTGTGGGGGCTTTTTTTTTTTTTTTTTGTTTGCTGGGGTTTGGGGCTTCTATCAGTGATTGCTCCTGCTCTGCTTGACACAGCCCTGGGATCTGGGCTCTGTGTGAAGAGAACCAGGTGCCTTCAGCACTCGCCTAGGAGCACAGGCTTATGCTGGAAGCCAGCCATTGCCCTCCTCTGGATGATTCATTAGTGCTGTTGGCAGTTTATTAAGCCAGGTGCCCTAAGAAGGAAGCAAGGGAAATAGAGATGTTTACAGAAAAACAAACCACAGCGAAGGTGAGAGTTTGATGCTGCTCTGGAACAGGACGCTGGAGGTGTGTGTGATGCTCTCATCCGGTGGTTTGATGGAGAGGTGCCCTTGGCTGCCAGGCTGCATGTTCTACCAGCTGCGTACCCAGCCTCGGTGCCACTCTGACACTGCTTTGTTAAGCAGGAGCTTCCTTGTGGCCAGGTAACCTGTGTGGAGACTGGTGGTGAGAGCTGGTCCCAGGGCAGGTGTAATGCTGTGCCCCGGGCCTGCGGGCAGAGGAAGGGAAACAGCCAGTTTGGGAAAGGGAGCAGGAGGAGGGAGGGAAGTAGCTTGAGGTGCTGAGAAAAACAGCAGGCTGCTTGCCCTGCCCTCCTGTAACTTTTTCCACAGCAGGCACAGTGAGCTGCAGTTGGAATTGCTGCTCTTGCAGGGTGAGTCCTGGCGTGCCGCAGGCGCTTGCTCTCGTGTCCCCAGCTGCCCTCCCTCCCTCCGCGCCTGGCTCCACGGCTTGGCAATGAGCTAAGTATGGGTGCCTGCCACAGCACTCCTGCCAGCACCTGAATTTTGGCCGTTTCCTTGGTTTTGTGTTTTGCAGCCTGTGGATTAAAGGAGGATGATAGAGCTGAGCTGGTAGCGGATGAGATGTGCAGTGCAGAGTTGTGCACTCTCTCTCCACCCCAGCTCCTGCTAGAGCAACATAGAATCATAGAATGGTTTAGGTTGGAAGGGACCTCAAAGCTCAGCCAGTTCTAACCCCCTGCTATAGGCAGGGACACCTCCCACTAGAACAGGTAGCTCAAGGCCTCATCCAACCTGGCCTGAACACCTCCAGGGAGGGAGCAGCCACAGCCTCCCTGGGCAGCCTGTTCCAGTGTCTCACTATGCTTACTATAAAGAACTTCCTCCTAACATCCAGTTTAAATCTCCCCACTTCCAGTTTAAACCCATTCCCCCTAATCCTGTCATTACAAGGCCTTGTGAATAGTCCAGGGGGGGCTCTTGAGGAGCCACCTGGCTTAAAATCAAGGGAAAGGAGCTGGACACACAGGTGTCTTGTTCAGTATTTTTCACTTCCCAGTAGACATCTTTCTGCAGTACATCTGTTCCCCATCCTGCCCCTGTTTAGCTGCTGGCTCTTCAGATGAGGCTGCTGTGGACTGCACACACAAGCAGTGTTTGGTGGAGCCAGCTCTCAGCTGAACTCCTCAGTGCTTCAGTACAGATGTCTGTGTTGACACTTCCCTTTTTCAGGGCTTAGGCTGCTGAGTGCTCCCAGTTAGCCAACACCGAGGTTAACTTGTGTCATTTCTTACTGTCAGGCTTGCCTGCCTGCAATGTGCCTGACAGCAAAATTGCATTATTTCTGTAAATAATGCAGGTGGTGGACTTCTAATCAAGTGTCAGGCATCTTCAAATCTTCATTTCCCCTCTTCCCACTACTTTTTAATCTCCTCCTTTCTTCCAAGGACAAAGGAGAACAGGATAAGAGGGTACAACCTCTCCATAGTGCTTATGTTGCTGGTGAGGTGACAGCACAAGGAGGTTTGCTCTTCATGGCATTGGTATGTTCCCATGTGGTGTGTGGGAGGACTTCTCCTGTTGAACCTTCCAGAGGATGGTGCCAGTTCTTTTGATTGTGCTATTTGGCAGGTGCCCATTTAAGGGCTGGGCTGGACAGGACAGAGCCTGCTGTAAAGGAGCTGCTCTGATGAGTAACTAAAGCTGACTGAAAAGTCATCCTCAGGCTTACAATAACTTTAATTAAGTGTTTGTTAGGATAAAACATTGCCAGAAGCTCTTCAGGTGCTTCTTCCCTTGCCTTGCTGTACTTCTAAAAAGACCTTTTTGCTTTTCTTTAAGAAATTAGTTTCTAAAGAAGACTTTGTGGTTCCTTTCTGAGTGTTTCAACGCTGAGAGTTTGTCACTGAAAACTGGTGGGTGGTGCAAATCCACCTAGCTCCTGTCTGGGGGAAGCAGCTCCTGCTTCATCATCCCCTTAGCTGGAAGGGTCTTACAGGGAGGTCGTGGCAGAGTGTCAGATGATTTATGCGATGGCATCGCTGTGGCAGAGCCCGGAAACCAGTAACATTTTGTTTCCAAACCAGTTTATTTGGTGTTTGTGCTCGCAGGTAACGAGGAACTTTGCACAGGGTAGCAGCTGGGAGCACATTCACTGTTTGTTTGCCATCTGTAAGCTTTAGGTGGCTCCCTGCTTTTGCAGCGCAGAGAATTTGGTGTGAACCCAGCAGTGTTTTCTTGTGCAGGAGGAGCTTAGCTGCCGGGCAGAGAGTCTGGGAGCAGAGGAATCGTTTCTGTTTCGTGCTGTTACTGCTGTTTAGAAGCTGGGTCTTCTGAGGGGAATGTCTGTGCTTTTTGTGCTGAAGGCTTTAAATAGTTTTGATGATGTGCCTTGCACAATTTCCCCAAAATCTTTTCTGCCTGGGAGAAAATTTGGTAACAAGCAGTGATTTCTGTAGGAGTCGCTTAAATCTTCTGCCTCTTGCACAATTTCTCCAAAATCTTTTCTGCCTGGGAGAAAAATTGGTAACAAGCAGTGATTTCTGTAGGAGTCGCTTAAATCTTCTGCCTCTGTTGGTTCTCTTCCCAGTGAGGCAGGAATGGCAAATAGCTCATCGCTGGTGGCCTCAAGGTTGCTGCTTCACTTCAGGGGTGAAGGGGCTGAACTTGGAACAGGAGGGATTTTTTTTCACAGCTGCAGTGCTGTGCTCAGTGCTTTAATAACCCTTTCATAGATAGGTCCCAGGTTTCTCCAGAAGAAAGCCACCGTGTAGAGCAGAGGACTAGTGGCGAGCCTGATGCGCCGATAAAATACAGCTCAGCTTTCTTACCTCTGCCAAGTTGGCTCCCTGGTTTCTGCTTTCCCGGACTCAGCTTTTCCCTTAACCACATTTAGTGACTTTTAGTACCCAGTCCATCTTCAGGAGACTGTTTCAAAGAGCACTGAAGCTGCAGGAGGCTCCTGCAAACTGGGTTTTACCAAGTATTTCAAAGCCCAGGTTATGCTTGGGAGCCATTGAGCAGGGAAAGGTAGCAGTGGGTGGGAGTGTGGCTCTGCTGTTACTGTGAGCACAGTCTCATGTCCTGAGAGTTGTTTTGAGCCTCTGGTTGCCCTTTTCACAGCTCTTGGTCATGTTTGATCTCTCAGTAATGCTGTTGTCTTCAGTCATGGTGCATCCCTGCTTTGGAGTAGCCACTGAAACATGTCCCTGGGGCAGGGGCTGCAGGTAGCCTTTGTTCAGTAGCAGTGAGGTGTAGTGACTTGGCATGTTTGAGCTTTCACCTGCATCTTGGAACATGGAATTTCTCCAAGTATATGGTGAGGGTTTTTATTCCTACTATTTGCCAGTCCTCATCCCCTAAAGGAAGGGAAAAATAATTAGTTTTGGTATTTGTTTAAGCAGAGAAAGGAATTGAGGAGTTCCTGGTCTTGTTCAGTGGAAGAGAGCAAGCCAGCATCTTTTTCAAGACGGGGAGCTGCTGGGATGCACCATGCCAGGGACTCTCCCATCCTGTCTCATCATATTCATCGACCATCCTGTTGACTGTAGAATTGTATCTGGCTTTCTTCAAAGCCTGTGTGGCTGAGAAAAGCAGGAACCCTTAGCTCTGCCACACGATGACTTCGTTGAAAACCCCTGGGGTGTCTCCCTTTTTCCATGAGCCACAGCATCTCTGAGAAAGCTGCTGGAAGATGTGCTTGAGGTATCAGCTGTACTACAGAACTGGGGGACTCTTTATTGTCCCTTTTTCCACAAACCCCTCTCCTCCTGTGACTCCAGAAAGAGCAGAATCGAGGCAGTAAGTGCTGTCTGAATCCAACAGCATTACAGTTTTGCCTTTAATTTATGTCTTTGAGAGGCAATTACCCTCCAGCTCGTAGACAGCAGTTTCATGATTTCTTAATCTCTTATGTGCACTAATTTTCTTTTGGCTAACTGCTGAAGGGAGCCATTTGTTTCTGCAGGGCATCAGCTGTGTGTGAGCCACAAAGCAGAGGGTTAAGAGAGGCGGTAATTAGAGAGCTGCGTGGGTTGGCTGCATTCATCACCGTTTAGAAACGTGGATCTCTCCTCTTGACTTTCAGATCGAAAATTCAGCCATAGGTTAATCCCCTCTGCCTGCTCAGGTTCCTCCTCTGCAGGCGGAGTGGCACCAGGCATATGTTCTGCTTTTCAATGCTTCTCTGTTCGTGTTAGGCTCTGAATGTTTGCGGCGCTTACACCGGGTGGGGAAGTTCTTTACCAGCAAGATAATTTGGTCTAAATCTCTTTTATTTTTTTGGAAAAGAGGAGAGGATGCATCCAGCGCCCTCAACTTCTCTTCTTCCACTCTTTTTCTCTTTCAAAATAAAACACTTTTTTAATTACTTACTCACTGTTTGTCTCTCCCCTTGCAGCATCAGCGAAAGCTTCCTCACTGTGAAAGGTGCAGCTCTCTTCCTGCCACGAGGAAATGGCTCCTCTACTCCCAGGATCAGTCACAGGCGCAACAAGCATGCAGGTAATGCCTTGCCTCCAGTGGCTGAGCCGTGGCTGCTCGCTCCTCACTTCCTTCTCACCAGATGACACACTTCTCTGTTTACACCAGCTGTGCCACATGTTTCTGTTTACACCTGGTGTGCACTGAAGCCGTGGCACACATTTCTGTTTACATCTGGTGTGCACTGAAGCCGTGACACGCGTTTCTGTCCACACCTGGTGTGCATTGGAGCCGTGACACGCGTTTCTGTCCACACCTGGTGTGCACTGGAGCCGTGACACACGTTTCTGTCCACACCTGGTGTGCACTGGAGCCGTGACACACGTTTCTGTCCACACCTGGTGTGCACTGGAGCCGTGACACACGTTTCTGTCCACACCTGGTGTGCANTTACTTACTCACTGTTTGTCTCTCCCCTTGCAGCATCAGCGAAAGCTTCCTCACTGTGAAAGGTGCAGCTCTCTTCCTGCCACGAGGAAATGGCTCCTCTACTCCCAGGATCAGTCACAGGCGCAACAAGCATGCAGGTAATGCCTTGCCTCCAGTGGCTGAGCCGTGGCTGCTCGCTCCTCACTTCCTTCTCACCAGATGACACACTTCTCTGTTTACACCAGCTGTGCCACATGTTTCTGTCCACACCTGGTGTGCACTGAAGCCGTGGCACACATTTCTGTTTACATCTGGTGTGACACACGTTTCTGTCCACACCTGGTGTGCACTGGAGCCGTGACACACGTTTCTGTCCACACCTGGTGTGCATTGGAGCTGTGACACACGTTTCTGTCTACACCTCATGTGTGACACATTTCTGTTTATACCTGGTGTGCATTGAAGCTGTGACAAATGTTTCTGTTTACACCTGGTGTGCATTGGAGCCAGGCCTGCCAGTCTTAAAACTGTCGTATTTCATACCCATGCTAAAAAAAAAAAGCTTTCAGTACTTTTGTTTTCCATCAGCATCAAATGAGTGGCATTAGGGCATCACAGGAAGTTGAGAGCAACTCAACTGAAAACGCCTGGTTTTAAGAGAAGGGAGATGAAACTGGTGAGGGGCCTGGAGCACAGCCTTATGAGGAGAAGCTGAGGGAGCTGGGGGTGTGCAGCCTGGTGGAGAGGAGGCTTAGGGCAGACCTTATTCATGTGATCAACTACCTGAAGTGAGGGTGTAGCCAGGCAGCCAGTGACAGAATGAGGAGACACAGTCTCAAGTTGTGCCAGGGGAGGTATAGGTTGGATATTTTAGGAAGAAGCTCTCTGCAGAGAGAGTGATTGGCATTGGAATGGGCTGCCCAGGGAGGTGGTGAAGTCTCCATTCCTGGAGGTGTTCAAGAAAAGACTGGATGGAGCACTTAGTGCTGTTGGATAGGGCTGGGTACTGGGTTGGACTGGATGATCTTGGAGGTCTCTTCCAACCTGGCTGATTCTATTCTATGAAAACTGCCCCCCCTCACCAAAATGTCATCCTTTAATTTTTGTGAGAGAGCAGGGCTGGAGGGTTGCCATCAACACCTCCATGCATTGCACTGGGAAACCTGAGGGCATGATCCAGGATGAGTAAGTCCTTCCTGATCTGAACGTGACCTGTTAGGATGGAAGAAAGGGAAGGGACTAACTTCTACATAGTGCTGAAGAAACCTCTGAGTAGAATCAGTGTGACCTCTCAGACATGTGAGCAGGGTGAATAATACAGAGTCAGTCACAATTCCACCCCCTTTATCTGCTGATAGTTTGGGTTGTGTTTTTGCTTTGGCTTTTTGTTTGGGAAGTCAGCCTGAGTAATGAAACTCAAACATTTCACCGTGCTTATTCACTGATGGTGTGTTAGGGGGATCAGATAGTGTGTGTGTGTGGATTTTCCCTTCTGCTAAATAATCAGCAGGGGAAAAACAACATTGGGAACCTTTAGACTTCTGCATATAGGTCAGGGACAGAAATGGAGAGGCTGGAGTCTGCTTCCTGTGTCAAAAGGTGACTCAGTTTGGTTCCAGGTGTATGTTTCTCTATACTTTGATACTAGCAGACTGGCATCTAGCTCTACATCCAGCAGAGTTAATCCAGCTGGTGACTGGGCCAGGCAAAACCTGTTTACAAACATCTTTTTAGAAAGAGTTCAACTGGGGAGGCATTAATGACAGACCTCCAGCCAGCCACAGCACAAGCAGTACCCTAAGTGCTTTGTGTGAGATGTGTTAATGACCACTTGTCAGAAGAAAAGAAATTGCCCTGAAACATGAGTTTAAAACTGGCCTTTCTGCTTGAGGCTGAAGCAAAACAGCCTTCAGTGTGCAAACAGAGTTAGCAGTGTTTTAGGAGTTTATCTTGACCTGTCTTGGTTTCTAATCTCTCCAAAGTCCTCTGCATAGTGGAGGCCTGGGTCAGGGGCTGGTTTGGCTTCACCTTGCAGAGGAGACCTGCTGGATGATTTTCCTTGTGAACCTGTGCAAGGCAAACAGCTTTTGAGCCTCTCCTGCTTGCATCTTCTACTTGCTACAGCTGACTTGTATGAGATCTGCAGACCTTGGTGGAAAACAGTTGCTTGTCTAATCAGCCCAAAGCTCTTGGAAGCCAGACTGCCAAGAAAGCAAATCCAGTGTGTTGTAATTGCTTACAGCAAGATGTTTTGGGTTGAAGAGGCTGGCTTGCCTAAGGGGTGGGATTTTTGTTCTTAGGAGACTTTATCCCTGTGTCGTCAACTCAGCAAGTCCAGAGGAGGGCCATAGAGATGATCCAAGGGCTGGAGCACCTGTGCTATGAGGACAAGCTGAGAGAGCTGGGACTGTTGTGCCTGAAGAAGGAAGGCTCCAGGGTGACCTTACAGCTGCCTTCCAGTACCTGAAGGGATCCTACAGGAAGGCTGGAGAGGGCCTTTTATATAAGGGTGTCTGAGCAATAGGTCAAGGGGAATGGTTTGAAGCTGAGGGAGAGTAGGTTTAGACTGGATCTTAGGAAGAAGCTTTTCAGTACGAGGGTGGTGAGACTCTGAATAGGCTTCCCAGGGAGGCTGTGGATGCCTCCTCCCTGGAGGTGTTCAAGGCCAGGCTGGGTGAGACCTTGAGTCTAGTTGAGAGACATCCCTGCCCATGGTAAGCAGGTTGGAGTAGATGATCTCTAAGGTCTCTTCCAACCTAAGCCATTCTGTGATGATTGTATGATTTAATGAGGCATCAGTACTTGTCCTTTCCTCAGTTTCCCTGCTTGCCAAGTGATATGAATGATGTAGTATGGTGGGGGGTGAGGTTTATGGTGCTTGGAGGTTTCACTGAGAAGGGTCCTTTTAAAGGTAGGACAGTGTGCACCAGTTCTCTTTTCTGTCAGCTTTTCTAATGTCCTGTCTATGCCAGCAGACCAAGCCACCGAGGGACCAGCGTGTCACCTTCCTAAGCAAAACATCTGTGCCACCAAAATTAAAACAGTGGTGCAGAGAGAGTGGCTCTGAGGGGCAGACCAGCCCTAGGCAGTGAGCAGGCAGAGCCTGTGGCAACTGTCTCCTTTCTTGGACTGGGCTAATCCATGCTCAGCTTTCACTCCCACGTCTGTGTCGTGACTTATCTGTGGCACACGAGATTAGGAAGGGGTTAGAGAGCAGACATAACTTTCCAGTATGGAATTGCTGCCCGCGGCTGCAATAGTGTTTGAAGTGGCTACAAGAGCATTTTCTAGGAAGGTTGGCTGACCTTCTGACCTGCCTTTGCCATCCAGCAGAGGTGCTGGGATCCAGCAGAAAGAGTAAATGCCTAACAGGAAATATTTAGTGCCCGCACCCGTTTCTTTAATCACATCATCCCCAGCACTGCCAATCACTGCCTGGCAGATCGACTAGATGTGGTACCAGCTGCCCACACTCCTCTCCCTGGGCGGTCCTCACCCCCTGCCACCTGGCACTGTAGCCTGCTGGGCTTGCTTTTGCACTCCAGCATCCACTGGAGGAAGCCAGAAAAGGATGTAACTTTCCCGGGGCTTTTGCCATCTCTGGGATACTGTAAATCACTTCTCAGATCCCAGCCTAGCTGATGCTTTGCACCTAGCCTGCCAGCTCGAAGGAAACAAAAGCATCTGCTGGTTGCTGGACAATGTGATAGGAAGCAGCAGTCGTGCTGGGAATGCCAGCAGAGCAGAGAGCTCTGCACAGGACAGGATGTGATATCTTTGTGCTGATTCTGGCATGCTAAAACCTTCCCTTTGCTTTTTCTTAATCCAGGAAGTTTACAGAATGCCTTCTGAGAATGCTGCAAGTCAATGAAAGTTGGCCAAGGCAGCAACACTTTGCTTTCCAGCTCTGGAGCTCCCAAGATTGGCAGGGCAGGCTGGGGAACAAGGAATAAACTTTGTGAGGATTGGGGGATAATGGAGCTCGAGTCAGCCTTGCAGAAAGGGTTGTCTTAGAAACTTCCTCTCTCTTTTATGTGTTGACATAATCTACTTGTCCTGGTGGTTTTTTGTTTGTTTGTTTGGTTTTTTTAAACTCTGCAAAATTCAGCTCCTGAACTGGTGCCTGGTGGTAAATCACTGGCAGCAACAGGCAGGAATGGTTACATTTTGGGTGGGGAAAAAACTGAGGTGAAGCATTTTGAGACAGCCCAAGGCATGTGAATGCTTCATCAGTCACATACTTGCTGGGCTCTTCCAGGCTGCAGGCAGGAGGTGCCACCTGAAGCAGGTGGACTGTTGGATTGGCAGTTCTCAATGCTTTCCAGCACTCTTGACAGCTGAAACTTGCTTGATTACTCAGGTGGCAGTTCTTAGCTGCTCTTGGGTGGGGCTGGCACAGAAATGTATGTGGGCATGTGCTGCTCTAAGCTGGGACTAAAGCTCGCTTCAAAGGGGAGACTTTGGTCTGGGAAGTAGTGCTGTGCTAGTAAGCTGTTGGAAGGGGCAAGGCAGCTTGCTGGTTTGGTGCACATGATGGAGTGAGATACTGAGCCATGGGGTGGGGCTCATTTCTACCTGGTTTGCCTCATCTATTCAAGGAACAGAGAGTGAGGGAACACTTCATTTGCATTCAAAAGATCATTAGCAGGACAGAGGATGGTAAGAAGAGAGCAGGTGAGTGCAGACATGGAGCAAAGAGCAGCTGACTAAGAGATGGAGTTTTGTCCTCTCTGAGTAGGTGGAAGTGACAACACTCACGGTGAGGTGTCAGGTTTCTTGGTGGACATTTGCTCTGGCTGGAGAGCCAGGACCTTGCATGTGATTTCAAACTGGTTTTGCACATTCAACTCTTCCTCTTCCCTGCAGGGGATCTCCAGCAACACCTGCAGGCCATGTTCATACTGCTCCGGCCAGAAGACAACATCCGACTGGTAGGCTGCCTTTTTGCTTATCTGCTCTTAAGGAACATAAAAGTTCAGTTCCACTTGACAAACACACCTGTGTAACTCCTGAGAGCAGTGGAGGGGGTGTTGGGGTGGTTTCCTCAGCGGGTTTGGGGAGTTGTCTCTGCAACCACAAAGGCAGAAAAGCAGCAAATTATGAAAGGCCTGTTTGTTTGGGTGTTCAGTGAGACAAATTGTATGGCTAGGAGACTGCCTTTGTCTGAAGCACATACTAAGTACTTAGGCTCTCAGGGTACTGTGATAATTGCCAGAGAAGCTGGGTCAATGAGCTTGGTGCCCTATTTGAATCAAGAGTAGGGGACTTAGGTTTGACCGGCGTGAACACCTGCCCTTCCAAGTTAGTTCAGTTGTGTTCCTCACTCTTCCTAACTTGCTGCATCCCAAAATTCCACAGCTTATCAGGAAGGAGCATGTAGGATCTCATGAGATATAGGCAGGTGTCCCTGCCTATGGCGGGGGGTTGGAACAGGATGATCTTTGAGTTCTCTTCCAACCTAAACCATTCTATGATCTATGTAGAACTTTTCCTTTAGCCTGCCTGGGTTGTTGCCTTCTCTAATGACGCAATGAAAATCAGACAGTGCTGTTTATAGCATTGATATGAGACCTCCAGAAGCCAAAGAAGAGCAATGAGGAATTTGTCTCGGACCTGCTGAAGTGCTCTACAAGGTCAGGCACAACTGCAGTGTATCTGTGCCTCTCACCACTCAGTAGCCTGAAGTTTCTTTCCTGTGTTGCCTTGGCACATCTTAGCAACGTATGCCCAAAGCAGGACTGCCAGCATCAGAAGTGTTATTCTGGCACCTCTGCTTTGCTGAATCCTCCTGAGCTGTGCTGATCGTATAAGTATAGCTAGGAAACAGCCAAGATTACTATGGAATGCTTTGACGTTAGAAATCACCACCAAAAATAATTTGTTCTAAGCCAGCTTTGGAAGCAAACTAGAGGACTTGCTCCTAAACTTTGTCAGTCACACCTTGCTGTCACTAAATTGTCAGGGACAGTAATGGGAAGAGGAGGTTCTTGGTGCTTTTCAGCATCTGAGCCAGGGCTAGAACGTTGGAAGCTATTGAAAAAGTCATTGTTCAGCAATATCACTGCCTGCATTGTGTGATTTGGGACAAATCAGCCTTAACAGTTGAATAAGGACTTTGTGGGCTGAGACATAAACCCTTTTGTTCAGCGCTGCATTTGGAATGCTGAAATCTTGCAGGAGGTTAAGTTGGATGGGCTACTTGAATTTAATTGATTCTTGACGAAGGAAGGGTGTGCAGAACTGCAATTGACTCTCTGGTAAAATGGCAGGTACAAATGAGATCTGAAGTGCAAACAGGGCTGGGAGAAATGCATTCTCCTCTTGTCTTGGCTGATGTCATTTGGAGGGCAGGCTTCACACAAATCAGAGGAATCCAATCCTCTATCAAGCCTACACTGGAAATTTGGAGCAACTCTTGTTTCTCTGGAACTGCTGACAGAGTTTTTAGCCTGCCATGAGAGCAGGATTAGAACAATGGTACCAATGACTCTGCCTATGACGGGGTGTTGGAACTGGATGATCTTTGAGGTCTCTTCCAACCTAAACCATTCTATGAATGTAAGATCAGTAGGGAGGAGGGAAGCGAGTTGAGCACAAACCTTATGGGGACTTGTTTGCTTACCTGTGTTCAATAATTAAAGAAGACTTCAGAAAGTCATCTTCAAGTCAAATATCCCAATGAGAAATGTGTTCATGTACGAAACACCTACTACTGTGAGCATGAGAAAGACAAAAGGTCAGCAGGAACTTCAGGGAATGGGGCAGGTAAATAGCACAGCACTCTTCTGACAAAGCAAGGATGCAGCAGAAGATCAAGTTGGCTCGTGTTTAGGTGAGCCTGAAACTAAGAAAAATGGTGCTGGCCCCGAAAAGACCACAGGGGATGACTTGTCCCTGAACAGGCTGTAAAGAACAGAGGAGGTGAGCTGTTGAGGAGGAACCTTCCACCTCCTTTCAGTCCCTGAAGCTAGGTCATCCACCCTGTGGTCTGATGGGCAGACTGGAGCTCTAGCAGTACCTTCTGAGGTTGGTTGATTTCCAGTGTCAAGTTTGCTCTTTTCTTATTCTAGAAAATTGAGCAAGACACTTTATATGCTCCAGTCGTGGCTCTTTGCATTGTGGTGAGGGTGTAAGCTCAGGCTAGAGAGCTACAGTAAGCCAAGTCCTGTTTCTCTTAGCTGACTCTCTGAAAATCCCACTTTGTGACCTTTGGTTGCTAACTTGTCTAGCCCTGTTCTGAAGGAATTTGCAGGGAGACCACACTTGCTATCACTGCTGGCCAAACTGGTTTAGCAGTGTAAGTTAGATGATGTTAATCCTCTTGGTTGTCCTCAAGGAAATCAGAACAGAATCCATGTATGGATGCCATTTGTCCCTCTGCTCCTGGCTTAGGCAGGTTTGTTTCTGTCTGAGGTTTGTAGATGATGACTTTAACCACCAAGACCTTGGTGACTTCTTGCTCTTCTAGGTTGAAGAGCAACCCTTCTGTCTTGCTGCAAGTGGTTAGTTGTAAAAAGAGCTGTCTTTGGCAGAATTCACACTTTGAAGGACCTGACCACTTTGATCCTCCATGTTTCCAAAAGAGTGCCAGTAACTCAAGGAGCAAGAAGGAAAACAAGGCTGGTTTTAGCATGACTTATCCTAAAGAGATGGGGTGGGGCACAGCTGCTCATTGAACAGAGCACCTCTGTCTGCTGGCATCAGCATTTGGGTAGCTTCTGTTAGTCTTTGGTCCCATTGGACAACTCTAGAAGATAGTCAACTGTCTCCTGCCTGCACTTGCTCTTCCACCCTGTCACTAGGGCTGCTGCTCCCTGCAACGCCACTGGGAAGCTTTCCCTGCTGCTCTCAGCATAGTCTCCTGTGATAGAGCACTCAGCCAGCTCTGGTTAGCTGCCATGCACTGTTTTAACCTTTGTCGTGCACTTTGACACATTCTGTGGCCAGAATTTACTGGCTAGTGGACAGGCAAGGTCTGAGGAGGTCAGAAGGGGCTTCCTCTAGGCTAGGAGATGCCATTTAAGCCTCCAGATTGAGTCAGAAAGAATTAAAGGAGGTTTTTTTTTTTTCCTTTAAGGATAACATGAGCGTTTAAACTGAACTCTGAGCCATGAACTCCAGTGGGAAGCCAGGAATTGTCTACACAAGCAGTGGCTCAGAAGGGTTGCTGGCTTGGGGGGATTGAGAGGCAGTTTGTGAAGGATGTCAAACATCACTTCGAGCTGCAGCCAGTGGGTCCCAAGGAATTCAGCAGCTGGGTCCTGCCGCAGCAGGCAGGTGTCTGTCCACAGCACGGGGCAAGGCTGGGCTGTGACAGCTCCTCCTTGCCCATGTTTGCTCTCTGCAGGCCCTGCTCAAAGTTCAAGAAGCAGCTTTACTTTGGTGATACGATTAAACACTGAGGCCAGACAGCGTCTTGGGCTTGGATTAGGCTGTCCAAAGTAGTGTACACAATTAGGATGCTTCCTTTCTAGGGATGTCCTAGTTTCTGCAGTTGGGATCCTGTGACTGAAATAACTGCAAATGACTTGGAACAGAGTCCAAAAAGCGTTGCAAGGAAGGGCTGCCTACTGCAGATGTTTATAAGCAGAACTTGCAACACTGGGATCCTGTCCCTCAGCTCCCTGCTAACCAGCAGCCTGCCTCTAAGAAGGCTTGCTGGAGTCACTTGAGTTCTTGCTTCTTTGTGGCTTCTGGAGGAGCATCACACTTCAGTGTAGCCTTCCAGGAGCCTCAATGTTGGTTTGACATGCACAGCTGCTTTCTGAATGCCATCAGTAGTATTTGATCTGGAAGAGTCTGGGGGTGAAGTTCAGACATCCTCCAGTTCTGCTAGACCCCTCTTTTGGCACTCAAGTACAGGTGGTTGTGGTACAAGCAATGAGGCACAATGACTTTGACCTTTTTTCTGGGCAATCTGAACCCAACTATGGCTACAGCTTAGTTACAGGGAAAGCTTTTCCTGCCAGTGAGAGGCAGTAAGGTTCCTTCTGCACTGGGCAAGTTGTTAGAAAAATTCAAAGGACCAGCAGCAAACCACATATGAATTAGATCCTAGTTGTCTGTCCAGCTGCTTGGGAAGGTATTGGAGAGTGTCTCATTGGAGCTGTTGTAGCACACAGTAATTTAAAAGGAAAGCCCCAGCTCCTTGGCCAGAGCCCTTTGAGAAGGTGAAGAGCACATTCAACTCTCATATCTGCCTGAACTCTTCATGCTCCTTGAAGCTCTCTAGGCTGGGACTAGTTGGAGGACGGTGGCAGCAAGTTTGTGGGCTGCTGTTTTAACACAGCCTTGGTGGGACGGAAGAGGCCTGCAGCAGGCGGTGCAGAAGGCACCAGGAGCCTGCCAGCTGTTGGGGAAATTGTTGGGTGAGAGAGGAAGTCACTTCAGGTGGGTGCCCAGCTGAGAAGCGTCTGCCACCTGTACCTGTGCAAACTGCATCACTGCTTCTGCGCCTGTCACTCAGCATGAACGAGAGGCTTGTAGAGGTAATAACCTGTGTTCTGCTGGCTGCACTGCTGACCTCTCCTCTTCCCTTTCTTCAGGCTGTAAGACTGGAAAGTACCTACCAGAACCGCACTAGATACATGGTGGTAGTGTCCACCAACGGCAGACAAGACACCGAAGAGAGCATTGTCCTAGGAATGGATTTCTCTTCCAATGACAGGTACTCAGGGTGTCCAGGTGGGGATAGTCCTCGTGTTCACCCACATCAGATGTAGAAACCCCTGTCTGGTGTCCGTGCTTCAGCTTTTCCAGCCTAAGCTCTTCCTGAAGGTGCAAAATTTCCCTCTTGTTTCTGACAAGAGGCAGCACATGAGAAAGCAACAGCACAGGGCAGCAGTTCCTCCATTCCTGCAAGCCTCAGGCTTGCGTGAGGACACTAAGCATCTCTGAGTGGTGAGGCTCCTAAGCCCTGCATCTGCACATCAGAGACAGGGCCAGATTGCATGCAGAGAAAGAAGAAGCTGCAATTAGAGAAGCTGGACAGCAGGGTTCAGGGGGGCAGCTAATAAGAAAGTGACTGTCAGGCAGCCCCTTGCCAAGGTCATGGCACAGAGGGCCTGATGGCAGTGTTGGAGCTATTGATGGCAGATGCTGCAGAAGGCTGCTCTCCCCAGACATCAGTTTGTCATCAGTGTTTTGCTCCCTTCGTTTAAATTGCTGCTGACCTCTCCAAAAGGCTGCAGACTGTGGCTGGGAAGTGGCTTCTGGTGCTGGAGTGACTCTGTGAGCCAGGAGGCAGCACCCCCAGCAGCTTCATGGGCAAAAGCTTCAAGTTGAGAAGGGGACACTGGGCATTTAGGAGGGACACTCTCTCAGAATGAGGAAATCTTGGCCTATGTGGGGAAAGAATCTGAGTATTCAGGTCATTTTGGATTTACAGATATTCTTCTAGCACAGCTGCTGTTCTAGGAATGAGTCTTGGTTTTGACCCTCACTAGAAGAAATTCCTTTTGGGTAGTGAGCAGAGTCACTAGAACTCGTTTGGTTTTTTTTAACTATTTGGCTAAGAAGTTGCCTTTCAGCAGCCTACAGATCACAACAGCCACCATGCCCAGTTTGGAGTGGCTCAGTTTGGATGCTTGGCTCAAGTGATGCCTGCTAAAAACGGGGACCAGCCTGCTGCTGCCACTGGCTCCTGGCTCCCTTCCTCTGTGTGTGTGCACAGCTGCAGCTCAGTGATGCTGGTGTGGTGGTGTAAGAATAACTTAGAATCATAGAATCAGTCAGGATTGGAAGGGACTACAAGGATCATCTAGATCCAACCCCCCTGCCATGGGCAGGGACAGACCATCCTAGAAAAGGCTGCCCACAGCCTCATCCAGCCTGGCCCCCAGGGATGTGGTCCCAACGACCTCTCTGGGCAACCCATTCCAGGCTTTCACCACTCTCATGCTGAAGAACTTACTTCTCACATCCAGTCTGAATCCCCCACCTCCAGCTTTGCTCCATTCCCCCTAGTTTTGTCACTCCTTGATAGCCTCAAAAGTCCCTCCCCAGCTTTTTTGTAGCCCCCTTCAGATACTGTAAGGCCACAAGAAGGTCACCTGGGAGCCTCCTCTTCTCCGGACTGAACAGCCCCAACTCTTTCAGTCTGTCCTCATAGTAGAGGTGCTGCAGCCCTCTGAGCATCCTCCTGGCCCTTCTCTGGACATGCTCCATCATGTCCACATCCCTCTTGTCCCAGGGGCTCCAGAACTGGACGCAGGGCTCCAGGTGGGGTCTCAGCAGAGTGGAGTGCACTTTGTCCTTACACAGGGTGCTGTGAGCCTGAAGCTCACTGCTGCCTGTGACACACCAGCACAGCCACCTTTGACAGCTGAGAGCTCGCTGGTATTCAGTCTCTAATAACACAGCAGGGTCAGTTTAGCTTTCTGCTAGAGTTACCTAGGTTCTGGATGGTCAGTCTGATACCACCCCCACCCCCCCCAGGCCCTCTTGGTATTTATAACTCCATGTAGACTTGTTGCTATGGTCTCTGATAAGCGCTTGCTGAGCAGCATCACTAAAAATACCCTGGCCACCTTGGGAAGCCTTTTAAAATCACATCTTTCCATGAGCTCATCGCCTGTTGTCAACAGAAATAGCTGCGTGCTGCAGTGTCTCCTTCTGCTGGGCACCAGGCCCTCTGAGGGCTTTGCATTTTCCAGGGCTTTGTGTCTGCTGACCCTCTGAAGCCTGCGGTCTCACCCTCTTGCCCCACTTCTCATCAGCTGCAGAGTCCGCTGAGGGTGTTTTGGGGCTTGTGGAAATTTGACAGCAGCCTCAGTGCAAAGTGTAAGAGCAGGAGGCAGATGAACCCTGCTCTTCAGGATACTGCTTTGATTATGGACCAGTTGCACAGCTTCCTGAGATGCAGCTTCTCCATTAGACCACCTGGTGCAGGTTGTGTTGGGGTTCCCCCACCCCTGCCTCTCTTGTGTTGCTTGATCTTAACTTTTAACTTGGCTCTTCACTTAGCCTTGCAGAAAGCAGATGGCTGTGAGGGCAAAGAGGTCAAGGCAACTGGGAGAGGAGTGGGATTGCCAAGAGGTATCTGTCTGGTCTGGCTTTTGGGCACATCCTGGAGGTGTGGGAGGGTGAAGAAGAGGCAGGAGTCAACAGCAGGTGACAGGCTGTGATTGCCAACCTCCTGTGCTCCCAGTCACCCTGCTATTACACCAGGCTGATCCCAGTTCCCAGCAGCTGTGGCTGAGCAACAAATGAAAAACCAAAGCTGTGGATTGTAAAATCAGAGCTAGAACCAAACCACTTGAGCCTGAGAGGGAATAACCTGTGAAGAAGGCCTTGAGCTCACTGAAGACTGAGTCCCCTCTGCCCTTCCACACAGAGCTTGCTGCCTCCCAATCCTGTTTGCTCTTCTGGGCATGCATCAACCCTTTGAGCTGCTTGAAAGAGTCCTGCTGTGCCCTGCTCTGGTTAGTGATCCTTGCCAGACACTGGTAGAACAACACTGGTGCTCTTTGTCCCTGGAGCAGCAGAGGGGTTTTTAGTTTAATGAATTCAGAAGTAGACAACCATTGGTGTGAAATCAGAGTTGCAGCAGGGTGCTGTGGCAGGTGGCCTGACCTTCTCTTTCTCACCACAGTAGCACTTGTACGATGGGCTTGGTGCTGCCGCTGTGGAGTGACACCTTGATCCACCTGGATGGGGACGGGTGAGTGGCTGTTGTATCTGCTAGGCCAATAGCAGAGGCTCTCTCTGTGTGTGAGCTTGCAGCACAGTGGATGGGGAAGGATTCAAACCATCGCAGAGCCCTGGTGGCAGGTCCTGCAGGCCTCTTGCTGTTGACCTGTGTCGGGTTAGCAGGCTCAAAGGCCTTGAACCACAGCGGTGGTGGCAGGGAACACCAATAATTGACTTAGCCATGAATAAGCATGCACTGAGACAGTGACTCGTGTGTGTGTTTAAGCTGGAGTAAAGGAGCTTTTGCTGCTGAGTGGGTGTGTAGTGAAAGCTCCTTAAAAGGATCCTATTATGTGTTCCTCCATTACCCAGGCAGCGTTGGGCTGAACATGAAGTAAGAATGATGTTGCTCTGCCAAACAGACACCTGACTTGCAGGCTCCTGTTTGTGCTGGCTGTCCAGTGCAGTGCATGGAATGACTTTTCTTTCCTTGGTAGCTGCCCCAGGATCACTTTAGCTGGACTCTGTTGCTCCCAGCTGTGGCACTGAATTTTGTGTTGCCAAGGTAAACAGCACAGCCCAGCACTCTCCCATTACCTTAGTTTCCTTCCCAAACGGCAGCTGCTTTAAGAAACAAAGAAAAAAAAAAAGTTATCTTTAGAGCTTTTTAGTTTGCTATTTTGATCTGCTCACTCAGCAGTGTATGCATAGGGCTACTCCCTCGCTCTTCTAACGTGCTGCAAGCTTATCAGTTATTAACTGAGCAGTTGCCTCTGGGATGTGTTTTTCACTGTGCCTTTTTTGCCTCTCTCCAGAGGGTTCAGCGTCTCGACAGATAACAGGGTTCATATATTCAAGCCAGTGTCTGTACAGGCCATGTGGTGAGTATTTGCCATCCCTCTTCTGTCCTGGTCGTCCTTCTCCCAAGGCGTTTGGGCTGCTCCAGCTGTTAAAAAGCAGCTTTGCATTATTGGTATCTTGAGACCTACTGGAGCAGCCAGAAGTCTCCTTCCAAGACAGGGAAAGGAAGTTTGATAGCAAAGCAAAGCCATGGGAGTGCTGGTGTACAGCAGAGACTTCACAGAATGCTTTGGGTTAAAGGGACCTTGAAGATGATCCAGTTCCAACCCCCCTGCCTTGACCAGGGACACCTCCCACTAGCCCAGATTGCTCAAGTTCTCATCTAACCTGGCCTTGAACACCCCCAGGGAGAGGGCATCAACAACCTCCCTGGGCAATCTGTTCCCACCCTCACTGTAAATAATTTCTTCCTAATCTCCAGTCTAAATCTGCCCCCCTTGAGCTTCAAACCATTCCCTCTTGTCCTCTCACTACAAGCCTTTGCAAAAAGTCCCTTCCTGGCTTTCTTGTTAGGCCCCTTTCAGGTTCTAGAAGTTGATTGTCCTGCTGTACCTTCGTCTCAGCTGGGAGCATGAAGGAAGAGGATGATTTTTTTTTTTTTTTTTTACCTTGCACAGGACTGCTGCTTTGGCTCTTTCCCGAGCTGAATTGCTCTGAGCAATATTTTATTACTTTGCATTTGTCATAAGGAAATACACACTGTGTGTATTTTAGGAGCCATCTGCCTCTACTCAGACATGTTCATTGTGATAGTGAGAAGGAAAGAGAAGCTGCCTGCATTTTTCATTCCTTTTAGGGTGGTTCATGTAAGAATGCAGCAGCCATGGAAGTATTTCTGGCTCAAGCTTCTTTGCATTGCCAAAATACATCCCCTGTCAGCATGTCACACTACTGTGTCACCCCAGTGGTTTTGACCTGGATCCTCCTGATCTCAGTCAAAGATTTTAAGTAGACTAAAAATAGGAGAGGGGGATTTGTTTCTCAGCAGCAGCTGAAGGAACTTCTGACTTCTCTTAAGGGTAGACACCTAAACACCTCAGTAAAGACGAGGCCTGAGCCCTTGCTTGTGCATCTCTCCTGGTGTCCCTGCACACAGGGGAGCTGATGATCCAGTAGGAATTGTCAGAGCACTTGGTCTTACATACATCTTACATATGGCTTAGGTAGTTGTAGCAGTTTTGGGGGCCAGAGACAGGTGCCTCTGCCCTCTGAATTGTGAGCAGCTTCACTACTGTCCAGGCTTGGCACACTTCAGTTGAGGCATGCAAGTTCTTGCAAGATGTGGTCATCTGCATACATGCAACACAACTTCGTGCTGGGGGCTGTTGCATGTGGCACTGGGGCTTGTACCAACTGGTGGGATAGGAGCAGCATCCAGGGCTTGGCCACTGCTTTGTGCTCGATACCAGCCGGAGGAGTTCTAATTCTGCAAGGATTTTCCTCTTTCTAGGTCTGCTCTGCAGAGTTTACATAAGGCTTGTGAGGTGGCCCGGAGCAACAACTACTACCCAGGGAGCCTCTTCCTCACGTGGGTCAGTTACTATGAGAGCCATATCAACTCTGACCAGTCGTCAGTCAACGAGTGGAATGCCATGCAAGATGTCCAGTCCCACCGGCCCGACTCACCTGCCCTCTTCACAGATGTGTAAGTTGGTCTGGCTCTGCTGAGCCAAAGTGTTTGGCTGTCAAGCACAGCAGCCTGTGAGCAGAGAGTTTCCACAAGAGATTGCCCTTCATTACATATTAATGAGGAGAGATTTCCTGTTCCAGGTAATAAGTGCACCCCTGGTTAGGTAAACACCAGCACTGGAAGTTTAGCCCTCCTGGGGGCTCCCTTGCATCTCCTCCAGCCTCTCTTTTCAGTCTAATTGTTTACCTTGGCCTTTAGGTTCACTTTGCTTCTGCAAGGGTAGTCCCCTGTTACTAATGAGAGAGAGCTGTGGTGTGTTTTAGTACCTAGGTCTTCTTTTTTACTCTTCTATCCTCTCTTTTCCTGGTGTCTCCTGGAAGGGACAGGTTTCTCTGGGCTTTGCTCTCACGCTGGCATGTGGTGGTCTTTCTCTTACTCAGTCCAATTTGTTGTAAAGGGAAGTATTTATGTATGGACTCCTGAGACTCTGCTCAGAAGCAGCCTCACAGGCATCCATTTGGTACACTTAAGACTGGGGACAAAGACCAGTGGAGCTTTTCATCGTTCTGAGATACTCTGCAAGTGTGAAACAGGACATATATATAGGTCCCAAGCTGTTTTCAGCTAACTGCTTGGATGTGTGGTGAGAGATGGTCCAAAACAGTGGCTGAGGTAGGTAGGTAGCTTGGAAAGGCAAAATTTATAGGCTGCATCAGCATTCGAGGTTTACAACCACTGTAATTAGTAATTACTGATGGTACCAGTCCCACACAGCCTCCAAGGTGGTCTGTGTCCAGATGGTGCCAAGTGTGAGAGCTTCCTTGCCCACTTTGTAGTAGGAGAAATTACTTCAGTGGCCCCAGCTGCTCTCCCAGCATAATAGTGCCACTGGTTGATTTATGCTGCCAGATATTTCCTGTTGTTGGAGTTCAGTGAGTGAATAATAACTCTGAGCAGTTGTTCAGCTGTGAACAAGTCTTCACTCTTGATTGCTTGATTGTTTTTTTCCTAATGCACAAGGAGGGTGCCTGGCAGGTTTTGGCAGGCTGTCAGCCTCATACTCACTTGTAGCTTTTCCTATGTGAGTGTCGTGTAACCCACACTGTCCCTGGTGGCAGCAGTTGAGTGATTTCCTGGGGACACCTAGACAGCATTCTCTTAATTGAGTCCTGAAGTAATGTGTGAGATGAGAAGGACCAGGACCTCCCACGATTTTGCTCTGTGAACCAGCAGGTGTAGAGCAGAAAAGTGTCCGTGCGTTTGCCACCCTGGCAGCCTTCCACAGAAAGGGGAAGGTGGTGTGAGGTGGTGCTGCTGGGTCCCTTCTAAAGAGATGGGTGAGGTAGTTCTGTGCTCCTGCTCTGTTGCAACTTCCCCTGGTGTTAGTCAGGCTATTTTTGCAGCTGGTGATAAGGCCTCTGGCAGCAGAGGCTGGAGGAATGCACAGAAGCTTAGCTGCCCTCGTCTCTCCATGTAAGGAGCTTTGGAGCTGTTACCTTTCCAAGAAAGGTAGGGAGAGGCTTGGATATTGCTCCAGAGAGTATAATGCAGCCTTCCCAATTTAAATTTTACCAAATACCAGAGGTTCTCTGGATGACTACAATGGATTAGGAGCATTCAGTTGGTTTCTTTCATATACCACTGGGATTCTAAACTGGGCTTTACAGTCACCTGAGTTCCCTCCAACTGAGGACATGCTTGGGGGGAAGTAGTGTTGAGTATCTGAGACTCTGCAGAGTATCCAGTCCATACAATCCCTGAATAAAAAGTGCCATGAGTGCAGTTTATTTCCCCTCCCAGTGACTCTCTTGCTTTCTTTTGGTAGCCCAACTGAACGGGAACGTACAGAACGGCTAATTAAGACCAAGTTAAGGGAGATCATGATGCAGAAGGATCTGGAGAACATCACATCCAAAGAGGTAGGTGGTGAGGGAGCAGCACTGGAAGGGCTGTTGTGCAAACTAGAGAGCTCTCTGCTTTTCTGCTGTGAAAAAAGGCCAGAGCAAAACTCTCCCATGGCTTCCTTGTGTTCCTCCTCCTCGCCCAGATCCGTACCGAGTTGGAGATGCAAATGGTCTGTAACCTGCGGGAGTTCAAGGAGTTCATTGACAATGAGATGATAGTGATCCTTGGGCAGATGGACAGTCCCACACAGATATTTGACCACGTCTTCTTGGTAAGTCTAACAGTGAATTCAAGAGTAAACACTCCTGATGCTTCTCACTGTGTCTTGACATAAGAGCCTCTGGAGGAACTTGAAGGGAACTCTAAAGGAGAGGTTGGCTGATCCTGGGGTCATGTACTCTTAAGCAAGGCACCAGACACAACTGGTACTGAGCAGGAGCAGCTTGGCTTCTTGGCTCTACTCAACTTTGCCATACTTTGCCATACTTCACCAGCCAAGCTGTAGACCCTGTCACTAGAAGACAGAAGGGAAAAAAAAAATCATTTTAACTACTTTCAGGGCTGTTACCATTGATGTAAGACCACTTTTGTAGCTTTACCTGTGCAGAGTAGCCATACACCAAGTTCTTGCTGTGTGAGTGTCTTAGGGAAGGATGTAAGTATAGCAAAGAGGGAAGGGAGTTCTTGGGGAGAGCTGTGTAACACTCAGCTGGAATGATACTGTGCTAACATGGAAAGTTCTGAGTGCTTGGGATCCAGGAAGAGCTTTACAAAGAATCTTGGAGAGAAGTCACTTCAGGAAACAAACATTTTGCTATTTAATGTTTTGCTTGTTTAGTTGCCTTCCATTGCTGCTGGGGCCTGTTTAATGACTGCACCTTCTTCTGGGTGAGTCAGAGCTCTGCTGGGTTTCCCAGCCCTGAAGCAATGGACTCGGGTCTGACTGGGCTGTCTAGCCTATGAGGTTGGCTCAACTTTAAACAAAGCCATTCCTCTTGGACCAACTGATCTTTCCAAATGGAGAGGGCCTCTCCCAGTCTCCTGAAGCTTAGTGCCTTGGCTGGGAAGGGGTGGTGGATGTTAATGGGAGCACTCCCAAGAAATTCTGATGGGGTAGTGCCAGGAAACTTTAAGTACCTGCAGTGGAATGGATTTTATTTTGCAGTCTGTGCTCTCCAGAGAGAGAAAGAGACTTGTAATAGGCTTACAGTGCTACTCAAAAGCAATACAGGCAGCTTGATCTGCTGCAGGGTTTGGAGCCATGGCTCAATGTGTTCAGTGGGAACAAGGCCTTTAAAACATGACTTGCAGGCAGCACCAAAGAGAAGAGCTGTGGCCAGTGCATGGAAGGGAAGTATTGGCAGAGCAGCTCTGTGTGGGGAAGAGCATTGCTGCTGGGGCTGGGCACCAGCTTCATTCAGGAGTGTGTATACTGCAAGGAAAAGTCTTACAGCAAGGTCTCTGAAAAGCATGGAGCTGTTTTCTCTGAGGAGGAGGCAGCAAGGGCCCTGTGGGATTCCACTTAGGGAGTGGTAAAATAGCTAGACATGGAGTAAGAGACCTGATGATGGTGACTGAATCAAAGAATGGGAGAGAAGGCTCTCACCAGGGCAGCATTGTTCTCCATACCTGTGGAAACTGGTGGTTCCCAGGCCTGAATTAAATTACTCATCTTTGGCCAGAAAGAGACAACATGAGGCAAACTAAATCTGGGGAGCTACAGTAAATATGGCAGGGATCAAAATATGTGGGTTAGTAAATATTGAACACACCAGTGCACAGCTCTGGACCTTGCTGGGGTTGACTGACCTGTGGCCAAAGGCTGTTCTATATCTGGGCTACCATGGCATATGTTTGTCCCCTCTATTCTGCTCCAAATTCAGGGTCCCATCTTGGCTGAGCCCTTGAATGGTGTACTCATGATGGTGATTTCCCTTAGGAAGCAGTTCAGCTTGGGTAGAACCAGCTGCTTTATGCTGGTTGTATTCCAAAAGTGTCAAGACCAAGTCTTGCCTCCGGTAGGTGCCAGAACAGTAGCCCAGCCCAGCCCTTCCCTGCCTGTGTGCACCTAGAGGCAGTGAGGGCTCAGGACTCTTCTGCAAGTGCTGTCACAGGTGTACAAGTGTCTGTGAGTCCGAGCTTCTGGAGCTCACTCACCTCACACATGGAGTGTCCACACACTTTCTGGGGCAAGCAGCACCCCGGCCTCTGGGTGGACACTGCTGCAAGCTGGGGAAGTTCTCACTCTTGGGCAGGCAGAGTGGCTGTGCTGCAAGGGCCAGGTCATCTTGGCTCTGTCTCTCCTGGCCCTGGGGTGATATGGAAGCCCATACTGTGGGAGCAGCCATGAGCAGTGCTGTTTTGCTGGTGGGGAGATAGTGCTGGCTGGGTCCCTCTTGTTTACTTCCTCCATCTGAGTTGTCTTTCTGTGAGGAGCTTTTGTAGGGCAGGGAGCAGATATCTTGTGCACCTTCGAATCTGAAGGAAGCCTTTGAGTAGTTTTGTCTTCAGTCAGGCTTTGTGTTTGGGCAGGAAGCAGGCAGCTTGTTGGAGGCCCTGTGTGTGCTGCAGAGAGAAGCCAGGGTTTAAGGTGCTTATTTCTCTGCTCTCTCAGGCTTTGAAGGTGGGGAGAAGAGGTGTGACCCAAGGGAGCTTATGGTGCTGCTTCCTTTGATGTGCAGGATGGATGTTTCATGTATAAAGATTACCTGGATGGCTTTTAAATGCAGGCAGTCTGAGCTCTGTGGGGTAGAGCTGGCAGCAGCCTCCAGGGAAAGGGTGGAGTGGTCTTGTCTTCGCAGAGGTTGGTTTGTCAGTGCTTTGCAGGCAGTGCCAGCACATGGTGTTGGGCTGCTGCTGTGCAAAGCTGCCTGTTGCTTCAGCAGATCTGGTTAATGGGCTGAGATAAGGTGCCAAACATCAGCCCTGTTAGCACGCTTCTGTGTACCCCTATACTCAAAAAGACCCCCTGCTCTCCAACACTTGGTTGCTCATCCTCCGGTTCCCTGGTGACACTCTTCCCCTCCTCCAGTTGTCTGCCCATGCCTTCCTTCTGGCTGATGTGTCCCTTTGCATGCTTTCCCTGCAGGGCTCAGAATGGAATGCCTCCAACTTGGAAGACTTGCAGAACAGAGGGTAAGTAGCTTCAGGCCATCAGCTTGAAAGCAAGAGCCTGGCCTCAACACTTGTCTGTGCAACAAACTCCCTTCCATACCTGCTGTGTAACCTTAGTCTCACTAAAGGGTTTGCAGATCAGAACAAGCTCTTGCTTCCTCCAAGCTCCACGCTCCACAAACAGGCACCCTAAAGTAAAAGAATCTTATTCCCTGACCTTGACTGACATCCCCTTGGCAAACAAAGGCAGGCAGCAATCTCATAGCTATAAGCAGCAAAAAGCTACAATTACTGCAGTGGATTCTGCGTGGTTGGCTCCGTGCCCTCTGCTCCAGCCCCTTCTTCTGGACTGAGGTCTCGCAATTACAGAGGCGCTTCGGCGTCTGGAGCTCCAGACTGTGGCAGGAAGGAAAAACCTGTCAAAGAGCATTTGTTGCTTTTGAGTGGGGCTCAGTAGGATGAAAAAAAATGCTGTAGCTCTCAGGCTGAGCACTGATGATTTCCTCTGTGTCCTGCCCTTTCTATCTTTTTAGTCTTAAGCTTAGTGTGTCCTTTCTCTAGACCAGGTTGATCTCAGCACTGAGATTTTTGCTGTCAAATCATTATTTAGGGGCTTCCAATCCAGTGGGAAAAAAGCTAATCACTGCTGAACTGAATTGATAGCTTCCCTTGGAGGATCAGTCTGGCAAAACTGATTCTCCTCATTCAGCTCAGGGCCTGCTGCAGTTTCCTTGGGTCAGACAGGTCCTACTTGACTGCCAACAATCTCACACCTGCTAGGGAAAAGAAACATCACTCCCTTGCAAGTGCTCTTGTTCTGTCTGATGTCCCAGCATGAGTACAGTTCATCAACATCTTAGGAAGTAACCCTCAGGGCTAAAAATACTGAATGTGTTATACATAAATACCAGCTGCTTTATCTAGCAAGCTTCCTTTCCAGAAAATTTAGGGAGAAGAAGAAATAAATCCTCCCCAGTAGCTCATTGTCTGCTAAATCTCTGTAGTTATTTTATGCAGTTGTTTTAACTATGGAGCTGATGCCTTCAATCCTCCCGTGTGGTCTGTGCAGCAGGAGGAAAGATGCACAAAGAGGCTTGGAGAAAGCATCCAAACACTAATTGAACAGTCTGTGCAGGAGCTTCTGTGGCACAGGAGTTGCTGACAGGCTAGGGAGATGAGGAGCAAGCAGTCTGCAACCTGACATAGCACAGAGGAAGCCTCCCCAGTGTGGATGGAAGCCCTTTTATCAGAGCCCAGGCTCTAAACTGTGCAGCAAAGCCTTTTGTCTGCGTTAGCTGCCGCGGCCTTGAGTTAGGTTTGGTTTCTAAGGGGTTGTGTTTGAAAGCTGCCACTTCAGATGCTCCAAGTTTTGCCTCTTGCAAAGCAAAGGCAGGCTGTTGTGTAGCAGCTGTGCTATCTCCCTGAGCTCACCGTGCTCTGCAGAGCCTGCATGTTTATCTGCTCTCTGTCCCGTGCAGGGTGCGCTACATTCTGAATGTGACCCGAGAAATAGATAACTTCTTCCCTGGCCTCTTTGAGTACCACAACATCCGGGTGTACGATGAAGAAGCAACAGACCTTCTGGCTTACTGGAATGACACCTACAAATTCATCTCCAAGGCAAAGTAAGCCTTTTCAGAGCAGAGCAAAGACGTTTAGCAGACTTCTACTAAGCATTTTTTATTTTCCTACTGCTTTGCTTTACTCTTCCTCCTCGCCTACTTCAGATCAAAGCGTTTTCATTTTGTAATTGTGTTACAGTTGCCTTCCACGTTCTTGTGGGTGCTTGTACCAGCAGCAGGTTAGGACCAGTGAGAGGTTTCTGCCCAGCTGCAGTCCAGTGGAGGAGATCATTCCTCTACTAGAGAGCTAACAGCTCTGCCTCTAGGAAATGCGGTGGATCTGCAGAGCTGCTGGTGTGAGGAAAGGGCAGAAACAAATAGAGCAGGGGTTAACAAAAGAAACCAAAACCTTATAAGCCAAACACAGACATAAGCTGTTCCCTGCTTTGTGAGGTTGCATGATGAAGCCCACAGTCAGGAAGTGATTTCTTGTAGCGTAATGCTCCAAAGCAAGCTTGGACAAGAGGCAGTGCCTGTGCAGGACTCTGAGTTGTCAGTTAACAGTGAGTAACCTGACAGTGGATGCTGCAAGCAGGGCCTATTTACTGCAAAGAACTGCATGCCAATTATATCAGCTGTCTCCAGTTAATTCAACAGCCTGCTTAAGGGAAATTTGGTCAGGAAGCAGATTGGCATAGGTTGCCTTGAAGCTGTTATTGCCGTTACAGAAGTCTGTTGTCTCTTAACCATAGCTGGTGCTTGCAAATTCTCATAGCCTTTAAAAGCTGACTTGTTTGAGTGTGGCTCAAGACTTGATTTAAGATGGTTTCTTGTAGTCCCTTATTTATTGACTTGGAGTTGTCATTCTCACAAGTAGTCTCCTGCCCAGGTTATTTTCCATTGGAGTTTAAACAACTGGGCCTCAGTTACTGTGTACAAAGTGATATAAGTTAATAATCTTCCATAGTAGGGCAATTATGGTACCCCTTTCTTTGCTTGTTGGGTTTGGGGTTTGTAGACTCACCAGAGGCGTTGCATTTCTTTGACTGATTTGACTTGTAAAGTTGAGAGAGCCTCAGAGCAATCTAAAGACTGCTATGGCCCAGTACAGCCCAACCAATGCAAACATCCCTCAGTGTCTGGGGAGCGTGGATGCAGGTACAGGCTCAGGCAGCTGCCAGCAGCTGAGGTCTGAGCTTGTTGGGGCACATGACTGTGTGCTTGATGGCCTCCTGGCTTGTCCTGTGGGAACCTCACGTGGCTGGCAATCCAGAAAACCCAGCACTTGGAGGAGAACATTAAAGGTGCCAAACCCAAGTTCTCTCAGCCCACCCCGTGCCAAGGCTGCCTGGCACACAGAGTTCACACAGAAGGGCCATAGCCTTCCTCCTCGTGTTTCTCAGCAGACACATGTCCTCTAATTCCTTAGAGCAGAGTGCTGGCTGTCCTTTCAGGCTCTAGACCAGCCTCACCAAGCACTGTAGCTGCTTGTTGCACTCTGAGGCACTCTTTGCTTTGTGCTCAATGAGGAAAAATTAATCTGAAGCTGAAGGATGTTCCATCTGATTGCAGCAGGATGCTGCACTGCAGCCATCACTCAAGCTCTGCCTCCAGCCATGGGGAGGTTACCTTCTCCACTTGCTTGCGTTTGGACAGGTGCTGAGGTGAAGGACTGTTAGAGCATGTGGGGTGAGCTTTCTACCTATAGACAGTCCTAAGAAATGGTGGTATCAAAAAAAACTGCCAGGTTGGTCCATGGGGCTGTTGAGTGGATTTGCATCTAGTAGGTGTCACAGGAGAGGTGAGTCAGGTTGAGTGTCTGGGGTATCACTGTAGGCCTCCTTCAGTCAGCTGCCAAACCAAATAATGCACCCTCAAAAGTTCACAGCAGCAGAACATCTCTGAGCCAGAGGCTGCCCCGAACTGCTCAGCATCTTGCAATGATGTGTTTCCAAACTTCATCATCAGGTCTGTGTGTCAGAAGCCTCTTCTGTTTGGAGTGCTGCCTGCTCCTGGTGGGCCATGTGGGCTGGGTTCAAGCCCATCTTTGTCTTCAGCAGCCTTCAGGAAGCTCTGCAAACAGCTGACGTTGGTCTGCTTTGTGATGCAAGCTTCGGAAGAGCTGTTGTGACAAAAACCTGCTAAGAGTATTAGGACCTCATTCTTCACTTTCTGTGTCTCACTTCCAGTCTGTAAATTGGATTATCAGATCTCATCCCAGACTTTGGCTGTGGCCACGCTCTCGGCAGTGTGTTCCGGGATGCTCGCTGCAGAGGCTGCTGCTTTCTCAGTGGCTGTGTTCTCTGCTTAAGGATCCTCTCTCTTGCCTTTCTCCTGCCTCAGGAAAAACGGTTCTAAGTGCCTGGTGCACTGCAAGATGGGGGTGAGCCGCTCAGCCTCCACGGTGATCGCCTACGCCATGAAGGAGTACGGCTGGAACCTGGACAGGGCCTACGACTACGTCAAGGAGCGGCGCACGGTCACCAAGCCCAACCCCAGCTTCATGCGGCAGCTGGAGGAGTACCAGGGCATCCTGCTGGCCAGGTGAGTGGAAGGAATGATCCTGACTGCCCGTGCTAAGGCACAGCACCGAAATAATTGACTCCATTGTTTTAATTAGGGCTTCCATCGCTGCCTTATGTAAGCTCGTGACTGTCTTGGGAAAGATAGCGCTCGCTTCTCGTGGCTTAGCCCTGCTGAACCTGGGAAAGGTGGATGAGAAGGAGCTTTTAGGAGGCTTTTTGGCTCCTGGGATGGCTGGGTTTTGGAGACGAGCATCCCAGAGCTTTCAGGAGGCTCTTTGGCTCTTGGGATGGCTGGGTTTTGGAGACGAGCATCCCAGAGCTTTCAGGAGGCTCTTTGGTTCTTGGGATGGCTGGGTTTTGGAGACGAGCATCCCAGAGCTTTCAGGAGGCTCTTTGGCTCCTAGGATGGCTGGTTTTGGAGACAAGCATCCTGTGAGCTGCCATCTGAGTGCAGCCTTCAGAGCTGTGCAGCCTCCAGCAGAGCTAAATGGTGTCCCTGTTGTCTGTAACATCACTTGGCAGGGAGCTCACTTTGTCTCAGCCTTACAGCTCCCTGTTGAACCTGCCCCTCAGCAGCTGGTTTGGTTTTTATTTAGATCTCTTGGGTAAGTGCTGGTGTTAGGGGAGGGGACAGGATGTTCTGTGTATTGCAACAGTGCTGTTTATTCCTGCGTGGAGTCCTGAGGCTGGTCTGGAGCTGGGCCTGGGTATGGGCAAGTGTTTTGTAATCTCAAGCCTGCCACCTGATTAGCAAAAAAGACATCAGTAGGCCATGTTTCTGTGAAATCAACTTGTAAGCTGTGTTAAGCAACATCTTCACGTGATCAGCTGGAAGGAGGTAGTGATACTCTGTGTTTCGCCAGATTCTGGTATTTTGTTTAGGATCCTGATGTGCTTTGCCAGAGAGCAAAGATCTGAGGCAAGCAGAATTACTCAAGCTGAGCCTCCTGCCGCAGGAGGTGGCTCCTGGCATGTTTTGACCAAAGTAATTATTTAATAGCTTCTTGGTGCTGTTGAAAGGTGCCTGCCTTGTGATGCTCTTGCAGCAGCTCAGACACTTGTGCATTCTTTAGGGCATGCTTCTCACCTCCACCCTCTGCTTCATTTTGTCCCTTTTGGTCTGTCCTATTCACCTGGAAAGACCTCCCTTCCCTTTTTCAGTGCTAATAACTTGCTGCCCCTCCTTTGCTCTCCACTTGCTGCCTCTCCTTTGCTCTGCTCTTGCTGCCTAACAGTCTGGCTACCTCTGCTCCTGGGCCAGAATCTGGATTCCAGTATTTGCACCAAACCCCTTGTGTGAGCTCCTTCTGTCACTGCAGTGTGCTGCCTCTTTCCCTCTCTGCACAGGTTGCAACCTGAGGGCTTCTCACACCTCACTCTCTGATCAGGTGCACCCACAGAACTTTGTCCTCTTGCTCTTTCCCTTGCTCCCCCAACTCTGACTGACCCTCTTCCTCTCTGAAAAAACAGCCAAGTAGTATCAAGTGACAGGATAGGTCACAGGGAAATAGATATTTTAAGAAATTGTGCTCTTCTGGACTGAAACTCTTTGAGACAGGCCCCACACCTGCTTTTGGTGCCTCGTGACACCAAACTGGCAGCAGTTAATAAAGGTCAGCACTTAACTCTGGTGTGCTCTGTAGCAGTGAGCAGGCTGGGAAATTAGATCTCACTGAGGGTAGACTGGATGGAGGAGAAGAAGCTTTTCAGAGATGAAAAGCACACCACCAACATCCTTTGCGACAGGTTGGTGAACACCTGTGAGGAGCCCTGGGCTGGTAGCAGCTGGTGCATCACATCACATCTTAGAATCATAGAATGGTTTCAGTTGGAAGTGACCTCAAAGCTCATCCAGTTCCAACCTCGTGCCACAGGCAGGGACACCTCCCACTAGAACAGGTCCCTCTAGGCCTCATCCATCCTGGCCTTGAACACCTCCAGGGAGGGAGCAGCCACAACCACCCTGGGCAACCTGTGCCAGTGTCTCACCACCCTCACTGTGAAGAACTTCCTCCTAACATCCCATTTAAATCTCCCCACTTCCAGTTTAAACCCATTCTTCTTCATCCTATCATAACAAAACCTTGTGTATAGTCCCTCCCCAGCCTTCCTGTAGGCCCCTTTCAGATGCTGTAAGACTACTCTAAGGTCTTCTGGAAGCCTTCTCTTCTCCAGGCTGAAGAGCCCCAGCCCTGCAGTTGGTTTAGGTAATGTGTCAGCCTAGGAGTGGGTGGCACATCTGCAAAGCTGCCCTGAACAAATATTTTGGTTAAGGACTAGTATTAATTTTTTTTTTTTCTTTCTGCTGTCTTCTCAGTGATTTATTTTTCAGGAGGTCAGTCTTTCTGGCTGCCATCATTTCTGTGATGTGTGGCTCTCTTCCCACAGAAGCACAACCACTGCCCCTGACCTCCCCATACAGTGGCACAAACAGGATTACTTGCGAGGCTTTAATAAAATGCAGGGAGCAGGGCATTACGTCTGTGTGGGACTGCAGAGCCTGCAGTAAACCAAGCTTCAGTGAAGCAAAGAATTGGCCTCTCTGTGCTGCAGGAATGGTCCCTCCTTGTGCAGTTCCTTTCTCGGCTCCCAAACTGCTTTATTTCCTTGCTGCGCTATTTAGCTTTACCCTCTGGCTGCCTTGTTTATTGCTGCCATATTCCAGGACAAGTTAAAACAAATAACGGGGGGGTTGGGGGGGGGAAGGCAACCCACCACCAAACCCAAAAATCCAACAGATTCACCCTCATGTGACTGCTCAGATTTCAGAGGGGAGGTATGTGAGGGCAGCCATGTGCTCACACTATCTAGTTACAGGTTTGTGTTGGGGTTATAGCAACTGGGATATGTTTTCCAGCTGTAAAATGCAAACCCCCTGCCTGCTTTTAGTCACAACAACAAGTGTGTTTTGCTCTTTGGGAATGTCATACTTCCTGGGGTTAGTTAAACTGTCCCTTCCTCTGGTGACAGACACAGAAAGGCTGAGCCAGCCTCCTCTTTCTTTTATTAGCTGTGAATAAGTCGCAGGAAAAGAGTGTTTGGGCTAACCTTCTGCCTTGTGCAGCTTGGGAGTCAGCAGCCCTGGGTTTATGCTGGAGCCTGGAGAGCTTGCTGCAGTGTGGGGGGCTCCTGGTCCAAGGCTGGTGTGGACACAATCTTGTCCCCACCAGCTGGCCCAGACCTTGTGGCATGCCTGGCACACAGAGTGCCTGGGCAGCCATCGGCTTGTTTGTTCTGGCACCAGGATTACTGCTGAGGAAGGTCAAGAGGTGGCTGTGGACACTAGGAAAGAGCTCTGCTCTTCTTTGACCCTGCTTTTAGCACCTCTGGCAGGTTGTAGGACTGGAGGAAGTGTGGGATGAAAAGAGAATACAGCAGACCTCTCCCAGCAGTTGCTGGCATCTGGTTTGATTCTCAGATCAGGACTGTGCTGGGCAAGTTTGATCTGTTCCTGGACAAGGGCATTAGAAAATCAAATGCAAAGCAAAGTGCTGGGGCTGAGGACTGAAGCACCAGGCTGGGAAGTGCCACCTGAAAACATGAACAGCTTCTTTTTAGGTTACATGAGTAGAGGCTTGGGAAATCTTTGGCATCCCATACAGAGCCTGAGCCACAACCTGCCTCAGGAACAATCCTGGTTCTGCTGCCAGTGGCAGACTTTGCTCTGAAACCGCTTAGACACAGAGCACATGCACCCAGGGCAATGCTGTGTGAGCTCTCCTCTTTTCAGAGAGGACCTGATTCTGCCCTGTGCCACACGTGAAGATTGTAGCTGACTGTGGGGCTGGGAAACTCAGTCTATGATGGGTTATTTTCCTTAGCTGTTGGGCACCCACAACTAAACTGGCACGTTGTAATTAGTTCAGCAGCATCTGCTAATTAACTTGCTGCAGCCAATGGATACGTTTGGGAGTGCCTGCTCACACTGGCGAGGGACTGAAGAGGTTTTGCAAGGTCTCCTTGGATCTGCAGGACCTTTCTGTGGTGTCTGCTCTCCTCCTAGGGGCAAACGGTGGAAGCACAGCCCTGTGGCCGTGGTCACTCACCAAAGCCCTTGCAGGCATGGCTGGCTGGTGTGGCTTCGCTGCCAGAAGTTGCCTCCTTTGCTCTGTGCCAGCCTGGGTACATGGGCCGGGGTTTCTGGCAGGTGGAGAGAAGGTGGTGCAGTGCCTCTGGTAGTTGGTTGGCCTTATGACTGCTCAGACCTTCCTAAAGAGGCTTTCTGTGACCTGGGGAACTTTTGAACTTCCTTCCTGCGGAAGGCAGGTGGTGGTTTGGGGCTGCTTGTTGACTGTCAATGTCTTCTGTGTTTTACACACACCCACACTTACATCCACTCACCTCACCCTACCACCTTGTTTACCAAAACCCAGTTAGTGATCACTGAAGCTGTTCAAAGAAGGAACCACCAGAAAAATTGGACTTGGTTCAGTGTCTGCCATTTACTCGCATCCAGGACCAGAGACCTTGACTCTTCTGGTCGTTGCAACCTGTTAGCAAATGGAAGGGTGCTTGCTGGCTGAGAAAGGGCCACTTTTGGTGGTGAGATCACCACTGCATTTGTTGAGTGGACTGATAAGATACTGCTGGGGAAACAGATGTGTGGAGCAGAGCAGTACCGTGGGAGTTAGCTACTGGAAACTGGCTTGTTGTCGGATCAGCTTCCTCCGCAGCGGCTTTGACCCTGAGCTGTTCAGATGAAGCTGGGGTTGTGGTCAGTGACTCCAGTGTTTGGCACAGTTTTTCACATAGGTTGCACCCTTTTAGGAGGTGGCTCTGGTACGTGAGAACACCACTCAATGTTTTCATTTGCTTCTCTTCCCCGCAGCAAACAGCGGCACAATAAGCTGTGGCGCTCACACTCCGACAGTGACCTCTCAGACCACCATGAGCCCATCTGCAAGGCTGGGCTGGAACTGAACAAAAAAGAGATCACCACCTCAGCAGACCAGATCTCAGAGGCCAAGACCAATGACAACCAGCAGCCAATGTCTCCCATCTACTCAGCTGAACTAGACAGGGAGCAGCAGGTCCCGGCAGACGCGAAGGTGATCGAGGAGGTGTGCATGAAGGAGAGGATCCACCTAGAGTTCACGTGTCGAGACTTCCACAGCGAGCAGGTGGAGGACAAGCTGAACCTGAACAACATCAATGGCTGTACGGCTGGGTGCTGCGTAGACTCTGTCCCCCCTGATAACTGCCATGCTTCTGAGGCCTTACTGCAACTCCAGCACCCCTTGGAAATTGCAGAGTTTCCCGACTTTACGGTGGACGATCTAGAAAAAGATGCCCTTAAGCCTGACGGGAGCGTGCACTTGGTCCCCATGGACGAATTCACCTCGTGCTTAAAAGACCTCCCTCACTCCCCTAACCATAATTCCCCAAGCCTCCACCAGAATCCCCAGCCTGAGGTGACGGAGCTCAGTGCAGACAGGATTGATTTCTTCAGCGCCTTGGAGAAATTCGTGGAGCTCTCCCAGGAGAGTCGCCCCCGCACCTGCTCCCACTCCCGGGCAGAGGAGCAGGGCAGCACAAGGAATGGGGTCTCCAGGGTGCCTGTACTGGAAGTGCTGCCCACTGCAGATGCAGCTGCAGATGGTCAAAGGAACAACTCTGGAAACTCTCCTCAGGCATCAGATGACTCTTCTGCAGATGAAGAACAGCAAAAGGTTAAAACAACTTGCTCAGAGCTTTTAGGAACTGCTGCTTAGGCCTCTCTGTGGGCAGCTGGGTTGCTGTGCAGAGGGCAGCTTCTAACCCTGGCTTTCACAGAGCAGGGCAGCTGCCTGGGGAGGGATTGAGAGATGCTTCTCCTTGTCTTCACTTTTAGATACTTGCTCTTTTCCTGCACTTTTTCCTTAAGCATCTGTTTGCTGGTAGCGGCAGGGCACTGGTGGAGCTGACCTTCACCTGACCTGCTCTGCTCTTTTCATGAGAAACTTATTTTAAAGAGAGTAGATAGGTGGGACTTGTCCCCCCAACCCAGCACAGATGGACCTTGGAGACGCTGAGGCCAACCAGCACCCCAAACCTATGCAGATATGTAGCTGACTTGAGGAATCCACCAAAGAATGGAACAAAACTGGCACCTTTCCCTGGCTGGGAAGCACCAGTATGGGGACAGTAGATCAAGGCAGGTGTAGAGCTTCCACTGGTGGAAGGGAAAAAAAAAGAGGCCTGAGGTAATGGGGTCAGGCAGGTTCATGGAATCTATTCCAAGTAGTTGTGCAGTATTTAAAATCTTGTCATGATTGTTTTTCTGCCATGCATCATAGCCAGCAACTAGGATCATCTGAAATGCTTCAGGAGGAACCAAAATGTCTATTTTCTGTGCTGTGAAGCTGATGATGAAGCAAGAAATTTGAACTTAGATTATGAGAAAAAAAAAAAAGAAAGAGCCTCAGTAAATAATCTTGTGGAACTTCCACCATAGGAGGTGCACAAAACTTGTCAGTCAGCTCCCATGCAAGTAAAGAACACCACGGGAACAGGTTGCCCAGGAAGGTTCAAGGCCAGGTTGGATGAGGCCCTGAGCCACCCTGCTCTAGTGGAAGAGGTGTCCCTGCCTGTGGCATAGGGGTTGGAACTGGATGATCTTTAAGGTCCCACCCAACCCAATCTTTGAATCGATGTCATGGCTCTCTTCTCTCCTGGGCAGAGAGATGTTCCTGACAAAATTTGGTAACTCCTGAATCGAGGCACTTTTCAAGCTGCTTTCCACCCTCCAGGACTCTCCCAGGGGTGGATGATATCAGAGGCCATGGTTTTCTGGGAGCCTCTCTTATTTAAATTCCATGCTGCATTGCTTGAATCTTTTCCATCTCCATGTGAGGCAGTAAGGCCCTTCCAAATATACTAGGCCAAGGCTCTCTCCAGTGCTTTGGCAGGGAGAAAGTCTCTGTGGATGGGCCATGTTCCTCTGGGAAACCAGAGCATTAGAGCACTCACTCATTCTCTATGCTGGGCCTCTCTTCACTTCCTTACGTGAGCAGAATCTTTCACATTTCCAGTTCAAAACTACACTTAGCAGCATAAGGTTTGGTTTGGTTTTTTTTTTTAAACTAGATTTTCCTTTATTAGAAAACCAAAAGAAACCTCTCAAATTCCAAGGGAAGTTCAGTGAGTTAAATTTCAAAACTACACTTAGCAGCATAAGGTTTGGTGTTTTTTTTTAAAACTAGGTTTTCCTTTATTAGAAAACCAAAAAAACACTGAACTTCCCTTGGAATTTGAGAGAGTTAAATTAAGTCCTTCAATCTTAGTCTAGGTGAAAATCCAGCCTGGGATATGTTAAATATGGAAGGAAGTGATTGTGCCTCTCTGCTCAGCACTGGTGAGACCACACCTTGAGTACTGTGTTCAGCTTTGGACGCTGCAGTATAAGAAGGACGTTGAGGTGCTGGAGCGGGTATAGAGAAGGGCAACAAAGCTGGTGAGAGGTTTGGAGAGCAGATCTCATGAAGAGAGGCTCTGGGGGCTGGGATTAGTTAGCCTGAAAAAGAGAAGGCTGAGAGGAGTAGAGTAGCCAGGTTGGAAGAGACCTCCAAGATCACCCAGTCCAACCTATCACCCAGCCCTCATTGTTCTCTACAGCTACCTGAAAGGAGGTTGTAGTGAGGCTGGTGTTGGCCTCTTCTCTCAAGCAGCTAATGACAGGGCAAGAGCTAATGGCCTCAAGCTGTACCAGGGAAAGTTTAGGTTGGATGTGAGGAAGAATTCTTTACTTGAAAGAGTAGCATTGGAACAGGCTGCCCAGGGAGGTGGTGAAGGTGCTAAAAAAAAAAAAAAAAATTGAAAAGAGTAGATGTGGCAGTTCAGGGCATGATTTAGTGGTTGTGGAGGTGCTGGGTAAAGGCTGGGACTTGATGATCTCAGAAATCTTTTCCAAGATTCTATGAATGCAGTCCCAGAGACTGTAATGCTTCTGTGTCGGTGGTCATGGCACTTGTGCACACTGGCACAGGCACTTTGTGCTGCTCTGGGGACGTGCACCCTCATTTCCTTTAAGCTGCTGCTGTTTGCTGTGTGCCAGCTCAGCTGTTCCACTTTGTAAATGTCCTGTTTCTGTCTTGCAGGAGGTCCCCGAGCCGCCTGCTGCAGGCCAGCTCACGAGATCCCACTCGGAAAATGCCATTTCTGTGAAGGAAATCATCACTGAGATCGAGTCGATCAACCAGGCAGCAGGACCTGCCCAACAGAAAGAGACACCAAAGAGGAACACAGTGCACGATGTGCCGGTGGAGGCTATTTGGCTTTCGGAAAGGCTTGAGCAGAGTGAGGGAGTCTGTGCTGGACACCAGGAAAAGGAGAAGGTCTCTCTGCAAGCTGAGCAAGAAACTGCCCCTTCCCTGCAGCCATCTTCTGGAAAATCAGACTCAGAGGAAGGCAGCTCTGGTGGGGACCCGCAAGAGCCTCACAGCTCCATCAACCCTGAGCCCAAATGGTGCCCTGGCTCCGTCCGGCGAGCCACCTTGGAGTTCGAGGAGCGCTTGAGACAGGAGCAGGAGCACCAGCACACGTCCACAGTCTGCCTCTTACCGACCCGCAAGAACTCCAGGAACGACTCTCCTGCTGCCGAGCTCCTGCTGCGGGGGAAGAGCGAGGAGCCACCCCTGGAGCTGGCTCTGGAGGGTGATGAGCCACAGGGCCTGGGTGCTGAGGACCTGGTGCTGCCTTCCAGGGCAGAGCTGCCTGCAGAACCTGGGCAGGAGGGAACGGCGCAAGAACACAGGACAGTGGTCTCCTTGGATGGGATGGAGCCATCCCTGCCCTCCCTCCTCCCAAGGAAAATGGAGATCGTGGAGTACGCTGCGGTGGTCAGGGCTGCAGAGCGTCCCGGTGCAAGCTGTGAGCAGGGCGAGCTGGCCACGGCCGTCCTGCCTTTGGATGAAAACTTGAACCCTTCACTGTGCTCGGAGAAGGCACCCACCTGCCTCGGAGCTCTGCTGCTGGGGAACCCCTCGATGCCAGAGCAGGCGGTACACGGGCAGGCCACCTTCACCCCGGGCAGCCCCGGCGAGGAGGGGGCTGGGTCATCTGCTCACCTCGGTGCTGCTTCTCCCTCCACACCTTCTGCCATCTTGGAGCGCTCCTCTTACCCCTACATAATCCACCTGGAAGGCGTCACTGAGCAGAGCACGAGTACGGACGATGAGCCGGTCACGCCGTGTGGCACTGAGGGAGGTGCATCTCTCCCCTTCAGGGACAGACCCAACCCTCTCTGCGAGGGAGGTGCTGGCACCTCGAGGCAGCCGAGCAGCGAGGACTCCACCGGCCAACACGCTGAGAACGTGAACCTTCTGGACATCTCCTTCTTGTGCTACAGCCTCCCCCACAGCTCCAGCAGCCACAGCGTGGAGGAGCGCAGCGACAGCCCCGGGCTGGTCAAGCAGCGAGCCAAGGAAATAGAGGCTCGGATCCGGCACGCGGGGCTCACCACCCCCTCCCACATGAAGCGCTCTGCCTCCTTGGCCAAGCTCGACTGCCTGGACCTCTCCAAGGACGACTTGTCCGAGAGGCAGTCGGCCTCTCATGATGCCAACCCCCTGCTTTTCACTTGCGTCGCCCTGGGTCGAGGCTTTTGCAAGGGCAAGGGGGAGCAGGGCTCGGGGGGCGCCGTCGGGAAGCATCGCCTGTCCTCCCCAGAGCCTGCCAGGCACTTGGTGGAGCAGCTGAGAACAGCCGAGTGCATCGCCCAGAGCAAGCCTGTGGAGAGGCCACTGGCGCAGTACGCCAAAGAGTGCGGCTCCGGCCGGCCCAGTTCGTTTTCCAACGCGGATCCGACGTGGACTAGCCCCGAGGAGGGTCCTTCGCTGCTCCAGCTGCAGCTCCTGGACTCCTTACCTCCCCCTCTGGGTCTGGCTGTCACACCCCGGCAGCAGCACGGCAGAACTCACCCTCTGAGGAGGCTCAAAAAGACCAATGATAAAAAGCGGACAACCAATCCCCTCTACAACACGATGTGAGCCCTGGGCTGCCACCTCTGAGCGAGGACCTGTGGCGCTGGCTGATGCAAGGGGCAGGTGTAATACAAGGAACATGCACTTTATTGGTTAATTTTATATACATATATATATATATATATATATATATCGNTTTGGTAATTGTTTTATTGTTGTTAGTTTTGTTTTAAAAGAACACCTTCCCCATCTGCAGTTTGGTGTTGGCAAGGTGGAGTTCTTGCTTAGAACCAGATCCTAGTTCCTAACTTGAATTTTTTCCCCATGGCCTTGAAACATGGTGCTGGGTGGTTATTGGGGTGAGAAGCCCACCCTCCCCCTCCCAAAATGTGAAGGCTGTGCCAAGGTCCCTTCGTTTGGCTTTTTTGTTTGACTTCTGCAAACTGGAACTCCACGATGCTGGCAGATCACTCAGAAAGCTGCTTCAGGACAACCCCAACCCCAGGCTTGGTTCAGTTTGGTGCATCCCCCTGCCCAAGTGGGTGGGCTCCACAATCCCCAGGCAGCCTGGCACTAGTGTGGGTCATGCAGAGCTCCTCATTTCGTGGTGAGCTCCTCCAGGAGCTGCCCAGCTCACCTCTCCTCACTGCCCCAGCTGAGCAGGTGAGAGGAGGAGAGCCCCAAAGCCCCAGGGTGTTCTTTTAAAACAAATGCCTCATTAGGGTTTAACCCTCCCATTACTTGAATACTGCTGTGGGCCTTGCAAGTTCACAGCCATATTATCTGTCCTCTGCCTTCCTGCTGCCTCCCCTCCACCCAAAAGCTGTTCTTGTGTCCCCTCTGCCACACTCACAGGCCCTTCTGATTGCTCCCAAAACCTGGAGGCCATTCCAATTGTTACACAATTTATTGCCCTGACCGAAGGCAAAGCTTTGTCCTCTGCTGTCACTCCTAACACTCAACCTGGAGGGAAGATCTTTTCTGGAAGATTTTTTTTTTTTTCCTTTTTTTTTTTTTTTC
>VWZI01014194.1:488054-500701 GCA_013396835.1 Psilopogon haemacephalus
CTGCTCTGTGTCCGCATTGTGCTCCCCGGCGTACCCCTCCGGTGCATCTCCAGCACCCCTGTGAGCCCCCTCCGCACCCCATGGTGTCCCCCGGTGCATCCTCGGCTCCTCTGTGAGCCCCCTCCGCACCCCGTGGTGTCCCCCGGTGCATCTCCAGCACTGCCGTGAGCCCCCTCCGCACCCCATGGTGTCCCCCGGTGCATCTCCAGCACTGCCGTGAGCCCCCTCCGCACCCCATGGTGTCCTCCGGTGCATCCTCGGCTCCCCGTGAGCCCCCTCCGCACCCCATGGTGTCCCCCGATGCATCCTCGGCTCCCCTGTGAGCCTCCTCCGCACCCCATGGTGTCTCCCGGTGCATCCCCGGCTCCCCTGTGAGCCCACTCTGCACCCCATGGTGTCCCTGGGTGCATTTCCAGCACCCCCGTGAGCCCCCTGCGTACCCTATGGTGTCCCCTGGTTCGTCCCCAGCACCCCCGTGGGCCCGCTCTGCTCCCTATGATGCCTCCGGGCGCATCCCCAGCACCCCTGTGAGCTCCCTCTGCACCGTGCAGCACACTCCCTGCTGTACACCCTCTGCTGTGCTCTTTTGCACCTCCTACACCCCACAGTGAGGCCCCTTCGCACCTCCTGGGTGTCCTCAGGACCTCCTGGGGCATCCCCTCTGCACCCTGCAGTGCATACCCTGGGCTCCCGACTTCAGTCCCCTACTCTGCTCCCTGGGAATCCTCTGATTTTTCTCCAGTGCAGCACCCTGGTGAAGCCCCTGGCCCCCTTTTCCCATCCCATCCCTCCCCAGGAATCTCCCAGCACACCCCTGGCATGACCCCAATAAGGCTCCTGCGCCCCCACTGCCGCCTCAGTGCACCCCATATACTCCCACTGCACCCAACACCCCCGTGCACCACCCACGGCCTCTGCACCCCTTGGCACAGGGGTGGAGATGTGCCGGTCTGTGCCAACAGCATCAGGGATGCTGCAAACGGCAGGATTTGGTGGAGGGGGACACCCTCCTGCACGCCTCCGGCACCCTGCAGCCAGCACCCATGTTGGCCAGGTCTGGACCCAGTGGTGCCAGCAGGCTGAGCCAGGCCGGTGGCGGCTGTGCTGCAAGCTGGAGCCTGAGCCTGGGCAAGACAATTCACATCCCCAGCGGTGCCTGTGCCTGCAGCCCCTGTGCCAGGCCTGAGCCCATCGGTGTCGCGGTGAGGCTGGACCCCCAAAAGCCTGCCCGCGGCCAGCGCGGCGCAGGTGGCCCCGTGGCGATGAATGAACGGGGATGAGAATCGAGGTTTGCTCTGAGCCAGCCCCGGAAAGCTGCCTGCGAGCCAAGGCTGTGCCGGAATTATTCCGGCCACGTGCCAATGGCCAGATCCTGCCAGGAGAGCCAGCGGCATGCGTGGGCACAGGGCTGCCCCGCGCTGGGGGGCGAGCGAGGGGCATGGAGGCGCTTGGGGCGGTCCGAGGGCCTCCTGCTGGGGTGGGGGGAAATGGAAACCAGTTTCTTCCATTCTCTTATCGCCCAGCAGCCATGTGAGGAAATGAGTTATAAAGTCCAGAGGCCACTTCCTACCGTGCCGGGAGCACCCGCCAGTGCTGCGGGATGAGCTGTCTGGGCTCTGCGTGGCAGGATGCCCGTGGGGTGCCCTGGTCCCTCTGCCCGGGCTGCCTTGACCGAATCCTGCTCCGCTGGCCCTGTGCAGGGATGTCACCTGCCCCTTACCAGTGCTGAGGGTGCTGGTGCCAGCCTGTGCTCGCTGGGGCAGGGACAGAGTGCTGGGTGGGTTTGGCTTCAGGGTGTCCCTGTGCCAGCACTCCCCGAGCTGCTGCAGTGCCCCACCAGGTCCCGGCTGCGGGAAGGAATGGTGCCCCGGGGGTACCCCAGATCCACCCGCTGGCAGGGCCTCAGGCAGCCTCTCTGGCCGGCTCCCCCCACACAGAGCGTTCTGTTCCAGGCAGCACCCCGTGGGCAGCGGGCGAGAAGGCACAGATGCCGCTGCGACGGCTGCCAAGGCTCTGCCATCTGTGTGCATGGGGCTGCCAGGCTGGGGGGGCATCGCTCCCCCTCCAGCCACCCCACCTTGACCCTGGGGCACTGCAGCACTTGCAGGGCTGGGTTCCCCCCACAGTGGTGTCCCCAGGGCTCTGGGGGGCCCTGGAGGAGGGGTTGCAGACTCTGGTGGAGAGGGAGAAGGGGGAGACTTGGCTGCCTGCCATTATCCCCAGGTCTCTACAGTCCTGGGGCCACCATCCCTCTCTTGGGGACATGGTGGCCGGCCAGTGTCAGCACCCCTGTGGGTCCTGTCCTCCCTGCTGGGCTTGGGGCTCTTCCTTGCCATGTGGTAATGCAGTGTTTGTGTAGGCCCTAAACAAGGGGTGGTGGGGCTGGGCAGAGGCTGGCAATGCCCCCCCCTCCCCCCAGGGGCACCCAGATTTGGCATTGTCGCTGTGCACAGCCACGTATCAGAGACTGACCCAGTGATGAGCGCCCTCAAATTCTGTCCTTGATGCTGCCCGGGTCAGCTGGCAGCTGACCCCATGGCCACCCTTTGGGGCTGAACCCCAACCTGGGCCAGCCCCAGAGCCCATTTTTGGGGTGTGGGTGTGGGGAGCTGGTGCTCAGTTGGGAACAGGGCCCCTGCGGGTGCCGGGGTTGGTGCCAGCGTGGGGCCAGCGTGGCCGCTCAAACAGCCCTTTGTTCCCAGCAGGGACACAAAGGGCTGCAGTCCGGCAAGCTGGGGCTGGTGGGGGGGGGTATGGCAGCATCAGAAGGGCTGTGCCAGCTGCCCCGAGAGCTGGGATGCCCTGCAGGGCTGGCCAGGGGTAGGGTGCTAAGGCTGTAAAGCCAATGACATCATACCTGGGAGCCCACGGGCTGTGGGTGCCTACCCATTGTGGGGCACACCGCCACCATTACAGACCCCCCCAAATACCTGGTGGGGAGCTTCGTGTGCGTGTGGCACTCACCAGGTGCTGCAGTGAGTTGGCTTACCCCTGCCCTGGGTGTGCTGGCACAGGACCGGTGTCATCCCTGCCACCGACCGCCCTCCTGATAGGGGAGGCCAAATCCTATCCCCTCCAATTTTGGCTGGTGCGTGGTTGCCACGGGAAACCCGTGGGTTTCCCCTGGTGATGGGCTGAGCCCCTCGCTGTCACCTGGGAAACGGTCGCTGTGGCAACTCATCCCTCCCCCTGCCCCCTCCGACGGCGGCGGGGTGAATGGGAAAGGGAACCACACGGGGCAAGGACCTAGGTGGTGGGGACACCTGGTGACACCCCTGTGCCACCCTGCAGATCCCGGATGGGCCTCCATCAACCGCGGGGTGCTCATCTGCGACGAGTGCTGCAGTGTGCACCGCAGCCTGGGCCGCCACATCTCCATCGTCAAGCACCTGCGCCACAGCCCCTGGCCCACCACCCTGCTCCAGGTGGGTTCTGGCCCCGTGGGGACGTGGGGGACATACAGGCGAGGAGCCCCTGTGCCCACTGGCCCCTGCCTTGCTCCTGCAGATGGTGCACACCTTGGCGAGCAATGGGGCCAACTCCATTTGGGAGCACTCGCTGCTGGATCCAGCTCAGGTGCAGAGTGGGCGTCGAAAGGCAAACCCCCAGGACAAAGTGCAGTAAGTGCCCCGTGTGCCTCGGGGAGGGGACCTGTGCTGGCCAGGTGCTCTCCCTTCACCCTGCAACCTGCCACTCCCCTCCTCCAGCCCCACCAAGTCAGAGTTCATCCGCGCCAAGTACCAGATGCTGGCCTTCGTCCACAAGCTGCCCTGCCGGGATGATGACGGTGTCACTGCCAAGGACCTCAGCAAGGTGTGGATGGGGTGGGGATGCAGGAACGCCCCCGCCCTTAGTAGTAGGGATAGACTTTCCCCAACCCTTAGCTGTTCTCTTCTGCAGCAATTGCACTCGAGTGTGCGGACAGGCAACCTGGAGACCTGCCTGCGCCTGCTCTCTCTGGGCGCCCAGGCCAACTTCTTCCACCCGGTAAGCACCCATAGGATCAAGGTCCAGTGGGGATGGTGTTGAGCTTCAGGAGGTAGCAGGGGGTCCTGGAACCCCATCCCGTGGACAGGTTTTGGAGCTGAGGCTGCCTATGCCTGCAGGAGAAGGGCACCACACCGCTGCATGTGGCTGCCAAGGCTGGGCAGATCCTGCAGGCAGAGCTGCTTGTGGTCTATGGCGCTGATCCCGGAGCACCCGATGTGAACGGCCGGACCCCCATCGACTATGCCAGGTGAAGATGGGGAAAGCATGGGGGGGGGGGTCACCCAGCCTGCAACTACCTTAGGGTGGGCATCACCCCTGTCTGTCCCCTCACAGGCAGGCAGCCCAGCATGAGCTGGCAGAGCGGCTGGTGGAGTGCCAGTATGAGCTGACAGACCGGCTGGCCTTTTACCTCTGTGGCAGGAAGCCAGGTGAGTCTGGGGTCCTGGGGTGAAGACTCAGCCCTGGAGGGGCCACAGGGACCCACTCAGCACCCTTCTCTTTGCACAGATCACAAGAATGGACACTACATCATTCCGCAGATGGCTGACAGGTGAGCGTCCAGCACCTGCAGTGCTGCCACCCTGTCCCGTGTGCCCCTCAGTGTCCCTGCTGGGTCAAGGTGGGGACCCTGGTCTCCTCCCCGTGACCAGTGCTGGAGCATCCCCGGGGAGGGCAGGGAAGGGTCCGTGTGCCCGCGTGTTTAACATCCACCTTTATCCTGTTCTTCCCTCCGCTGCCTTCTCCGGAGCGCAGGGTGCGCCCAAAGTGCATGGCACAGAGGTATTGTCCGCTCGGCTCTCAGCTCTGGGGGCCCCCCAGTGCCACCAGCGCGGACCCCCCTCTGCAGCCCTGACCACTCAGCCCAGCCTTGCACCTGGCGGGCACCTGGGGAGGGGGTTTCTGCTTGCCCCATGCCACCTCATCCCCCTTTGCCTGCTTGCCAGCCCCACTCAGCAAAGCCCTCCATGCCCAGGGTGGGTGGCCCCTGTCCTGGTCGGGTGCAGCTGGGGACTGTTTCGGTGGGGACAGGCCAGCAAATAACCCCCACTTTGTGTCTTTCCCTTCCCCACCCAGCCTGGACCTCTCTGAATTGGCCAAGGCAGCCAAGAAGAAGCTGCAAGCAGTAAGTAATAGCCAGAGCAGGGTTTGGAGGGGTCGTGTCCACTCCCCCTGTCCATCCTGACGCTGTCCCCGGTCCCACTGTAGCTCAGCAACCGCCTCTTCGAGGAGCTGGCCATGGATGTCTACGACGAGGTGGACCGGCGGGAGAACGACGCGGGTGAGCTGGGGACGCAGAGTCCTGCCCCCCGGGGCTGGGGCTGGGGCTGTGGCCGGGGCAGGCGGCGTGGCGTGGGGAGGAGCAGGCGGCGGGGCCGCGGCTGAGCTTGGCGCTCCCCCAAATCTGGATCCGTGCGCCGGGACCGCAGGCCCCTCCTTCCTCATTCCTCCGGCCTGGGAGCTTTCCTCGTCGTGAGGGGCCACTGCTGGGTGCCGGGTCTCAGGGTGCTGCTGGAGGTGCGTGCTGGGACCCCCTTGAGCGAGGGCTTAGCCTAGTGGGGTGCCCTTGGCCAAGAGGGGAGGGGGCTGGGAAGGGGAACTCCCTGTGTCCATGGCACCGAGGTGGGCGCTGACAGGCATGGCAAATGCTCTCCCTGCCGGCTGGGGTGGGTGCAAAGCAGATGCTTCAGAGGGCGAAGATTGGGGGATCCTTGCTGGGGAGGGCAGAGGGGACACCCAGCTCTGCAGAGTGGCCAGGGGAGGCCATTGCCGCCAGCCCGGCCAGGCTCCGCTCCCAGCTCCAGCAGGCTGGCCCCGTGCCCACGCCTGCGTCCTGCCGCCTCTGCTGCCGGCCCTGGGCCCTGCAGCCTGCTCGCTCCAGGGGGGTCTGGCCCCCACAGCCCCCCAGGGAGCTGACACCGGGTGTCTGCCTGCAGTCTGGCTGACGACACAGAACCACAGCACGCTGGTGACGGAGCGCAGCGCTGTCCCCTTCCTCCCTGTCAACCCTGAGTACTCAGCCACACGCAATCAGGTGAGCCCTGAAGCTAGAGCCCTGTGACACTCCCCACCCTTGCACCCAGACCCCTGCTCACCACCTTTTGCCTGCTGCCCTCCCAGGGTCGGCAGAAGTTGGCCAGGTTCAATGCCAGGGAATTTGCCACTTTGCTCATTGACATCCTTGGGGAAGCCAAGCGCCGGCAGCAAGGGAAAAGTCTGCTGAGCCCCACAGGTGAGGGACAGGGGACAGCCGAGGGGGATCTAAGCATTCCTCCCCTGCCCAATGCTCAGTATCCCCTTGCCTTCCCCCAGACGCCCTGGACTACTCACTGCGGACCCAGAGTGATCTGGACGACCAGCACGACTACGACAGCGTCGCCTCTGACGAGGACACGGACCAGGAGCTGCTGCGCAACGCCTCTCGCAACAACCGCGCCAGGGTGAGCCCTGGACCCCCAGCCCTGAGCCCCTCCCCAGCTGCAGGATCATCCCCGTGCTGAGCTCTTCTCCCCACAGAGCATGGACTCCTCCGACCTCTCAGATGGCCCCATCACGCTGCAGGAGTACCTGGAGGTGAAGAAGGCTCTGGCTGCCTCCGAAGCCAAGGTGCAGCAACTGATGAAGGTGAACAACAGCCTGAGCGATGAGCTGCGCCGGCTGCAGCGCGAGGTGGGTGCAGGGCCGGCGGGACCCCCCCCCTCAGCATGCCCCTCTCTTTGCTGATGCCTCCTTCTCTCCCTGGCTGCAGATCCACAAGCTGCAGGCAGAGAACGTGCAGATCCGGCAGCAGACGGGTCCTGCACATCCAGCCCCGGCTCCCAGCGAGCGGCCGGAGCATGGTCACCCCCCGAGCACAACTCCCCAGCACCGCCGGGACCGTCAGGCCTTCTCCATGTATGAGCCGGGCTCGGCGCTGAAACCCTTCGGGCAGCCAGTGGAGGAGCTGGTGACGAGGCTGCAGCCCTTCAGTGCCAGCGTGAGTGTGCTGGGGCGGCAGGAGAAGATTCTGGGCAGCAGTGGTTCCCCCAGCCCCACAGCCCTCTGGGTGGTTTGCTATGGGTATGTTGTAACCTTTCGTGTGTCACCAGGAGATGGAGGACGAGGCTCTGTACCCCATGCACATCCCAGCCAGCGTGTACCGGGTAAGGGGGCCGTGGGGGGGGCGGCTCCTGCATGGGACGTGGTGGCTGTCACCCTCCTGGGACATGATCTCCATACTGTCCTAGGAAATCCTGTCCCCCCGACACCCTGCACCCCCTAGGTCAGGCCGGAAACCTCCCTGGGGGATGGTGGCCATGGGACATTTCTGCATGCAAGGCAGTGGTGTCCCCTGTGCTCATCTTCCCTTGCACGACACTGGAATCTGCTTCAGACCCTTCCTGTGCCCCATTCAGCACTGGTTTCCCTTCTCTTCCCTCTCCAGATCCGGAAAGGTCCATCTGCCTCCTCTGTGCCCTTTCCCCCATCCTCCCCACTGCTCTCCTGCCCGCCTGACAGTGCCCGTCATATGGTGATGTAGTGGGCAAGGGGGTGGCAGCTTCCAAGGTGGGGGGACCCCAGCCCTGCAGGGGGCCAGAGCCGGGCAGGGCCTGACGCTGCTCCTGTCCTCTCCAGAGCAAGCTGGACCGGCATGGCAGTGGCACCGACAGTGACTATGATAACACACAGGCTGGTGAGGTCCTGATCAGGTGAGTGCCGGGGCTGGGGGACTGTGCTGGGGACACAGGGCTGGCAGTGACCTCAGGGTGTTGGTTGGTTCCTGCAGCATGGAGGGGAAGCGCTATGTGGAGCTGAGCAAGGATGAGGACTTCCCACATGAACTGGACCCGCTGGACGGGGAGCTGGACCCTGGGCTGCCCAGCACGGAAGACGTCATCCTTAAAACTGAGCAGGTCACCAAGAACATCCAGGAGCTCCTGCGGGCAGCACAGGAGTCCAAGCATGACAGGTAGGGCAGGGACACAGCTGTGGGATCCCTCCAGAATCCTCAGCCCCAGGGGCTGTATCCCCGGGGCTGGGAACTGCTGTACCCTGCCTCAGCGCTCACCCCCTCTGCTCACCCGCAGCTTTGTGCCCTGCTCGGAGAAGATTCACTCAGCTGTGACGGAGATGGCGTCGCTCTTCCCTAAGGTAAGAGAGGTGGATTCCCACCAGGCCCTGCCAGCTCTCACTGTTGTGTGTCCTGACACGGCTCCTCTGCCCTGCTGCAGAAACCGGCGCTGGAAACGGTGCGGAGCTCGCTGCGGCTGCTCAACGCCAGCGCCTACCGGCTGCAGAGCGAGTGCCGCAAGACTGTGCCGCCCGAGCCGGGCGCGGCCGTGGACTACCAGCTCCTGACCCAGCAGGTCATCCAGTGTGCCTATGACATTGCCAAGGCCGCCAAGCAGCTGGTCACCATCACCACCCGTGAGAAGAAGCCGTGAGGGCCAGCCCGCCCTCCAGCCCCGCATCCCCTCGGCCCCCTCCTCTCCCTCCCCTCACACCTGGGGTGAGCGTAGCTGCAAGTGGCCTTTAGCCCATGGGGAGCCAGGATTGGGGGGAGCCCCTCTGAGCCCCCCACGCTGCTGAGGAGCTGGTGCTTGGCCTGTGGGGTAGGTGCCCGCATCCCCCTGTACAGCCCCTGCCCACCCCTCGGCACGCACCTAACTTATCCTGTACATAGCCTGTGTAGCTGTCCGTGGCGGCGGTGGCCGTGTACCCCCCACCTCCCCACAGAGCCCCTCGCCGGGCGGCCGCTACCCCTGGGGCCACCCACAGCATTACACTGGACTGGGGCGCCCAAGAGTCCCCCCTCCCTGGGCGTCCTGACATCCCCTCCCCGCCCCCCTCCGCCCCGGGGCCGTGCTCCCTACTGTAAGATGTGTCCTTGTACATTTGTATCAATAAAGGTGTGAGCATTGCACGGGCCCCCGGCCCCCAGCTCCTGCAGCGGTTGGGGGGGTCCTCTCCCCCTCCCGGGCTAGGGCAGCAGAGCATTTCCCCACCAGCGCTAGGCAGGGCTGGGCCACGTGTCCCTCCCATTTCACCCAGTCCCCTTGTCCCCGGCTGGCGGCAGTCACGCCAGCCCCAGCACAGCCCTGCCGCTCTGCTCGCCCGGCCCCGGGGCAGGGCTTTCCAGTCGCGGCCCCGCGGCGCTCTGCAAACCCACCGGAGCACCGAGGCTGCCGGCTGGGCCTCCTGCCCGTCCCCGTGATGACCCCGGAGGGGTTGGTGGCTCTAGCTGCGGTGCTTATCGGCCTGGGCTTCCTGGCCTGCTGCTTTTGGGCAGGGAGGCTGGAGGTGCCTGGAGACCAGGGAGAGGAAGAAGAGGGGATCCCCTTCATCGCTGAGGATGGCTCCGAGTGCTGCCGGCTGTTCTGCAAGCCCTCAGCACTGGCCCAGCACCTGGTACGGAGCTTGGGGAGGTCACTGGTGCTGTGGGGGGGCTGCTGGCTGTGGCCGAACTGGCCCCAGCTCCAGATGCTGTGGCAGCTCCTGCAGCTGCCCAAGCCGGAGCCAGCTGTGGCCCGGGAGTTCTTGCAGCTGCGTGATGCTGGACTGGTGGCCCTGGACTGGCTGGTTGGGCCACGGGAGGCTGGGAGTGACAGTGGCAGGGGGGGGCTGAGCTCGGTGCTGCTGCTTATCCCCAACGCTGCTGGGAAGGTGACCGGGGGGCTCCTGCAGCTGGGGCTGCAGGCACTGGAGCGGGGATTCATCCCTGTCATCTTCAACCGCCGGGGCCACAACAGCTGCCCCCTCACCACCCCCAGTCTCCAGCCCTTTGGGGACCCCGGGGATCTGCGGGAGGTGGTGACCTACCTGCACTGCCGGCACCCTACTGTCCCACTGGTGGCCGTCAGTGAGGGCTCAGGCTCAGGGCTGCTGCTCGCCTACCTTGGGGAGAGTGGCTCCTCCAGCCGCCTGGCCGCTGCCGCCTGCATCTCCCCCATCTTCCGTGGCCGGGACTGGTTTGAGGCCAGGATGCCCTGGCTCTATGAGTGGCCGCTGCTGCTGCACCTCAAGCGGGGACTCAGCAGGTTAGTGAGGGTCCCTGGGGCTGAGGTGGCACGGGGTGGGGGGAGCTGGGTGCCCCAGGATCCCCTCAGCTAGCCCTGAGGTGGGTGCGTGCAGGGGGTGCTGGTGCATGCACAGGAGCCTCGGCGTGGGTGCAGAGGTGCTGAGCACAGCAGAATGTGCTGGTTAATGAACACCAGCCTGGAGCCAGCCTGGCCACCACCTGCTCCCCCAGCTTGGTATCTCGGGGTCCCCAGTTGAGTGCTTCGTCACCTTAGTGCAGGAGCACTTAAGGGGCTGGCACAGCCTCTGTGCTGTGCTAGACCCTGGGAGCTGTGTAAGTCTGGCCAACTCCCTGCATCACTGCTTGCCCTACCTCAGCAGCCCACCTCAGGGTGCCTGCCTTGGGTTGAGGTCCATGACCACCCACTCACAGCCAGCCAGGGGACTCTGGCAGCTGTCACCTCTCTGCTTTATATTGGCTCTGGTTCCCTGTTGCCTAACACAGCTGCACTGGGGCAGGCCAAGCCCTGGTATGGGTTGGAGTGGGAGAGAAACAAATCTGTGCCAAGGCCTTCAGCAAGTGACACCTCTCCAGGTGCTGCTGAGAGCCCGGGCGTGGGGCAAGGGGCCCCTGCTGGTAGGCAAATGAGGGCCAAAACCCTGCAGCTGAACCCCAAAATGTTGGGGCAAACAAGGTCCAGATTGCACCTCAGCAAAGCCTGAGTGGGTGCTGGGGTTGTTTTTCTGTTGGCCAGGTGGTGGTGGTGGTGGGGGTTGCAGGGTGTTTCCCTCCCCCCACTTGCCAACACCCATTGCAAGCACTGCTGTCACGGTAACTGAGCAGAGTGCTGGCTGCCTCCTGTTGCCATGGCACCCAGGCTGCTGCAAGCTGCACTGCAGGAGGACCCCCCCAGCCCCAGCATCCCCAGCAAGGGACGATGTGGGGAACACCCCCAAAAAAAATCAGCTGCGGAAGGTTTTAGGACACCTTTTCCATGGCCAGAGCAGAGCCTCTTTGGGTGGGGGCACGAGCTGGTGGCAGCCCTTCAGCCTCCCATCCACGGCGGCTGCCCCATCCCCGCAGGTACGCGGGGTCCTTGGCCAAGGCGGTGGACGTGGACAGGCTGCTGGGCAGCCGCTCGCTGCGGGAGCTGGAAGAAGCCCTCTTCTGCCGGACCAAGAGCCGCCCCACCAGCTGGGAGGCTTACTGGGAACGCAACGAGCCCCTGCGCGACGCCGACGAGGCGGCCGTGCCGCTGCTGTGTCTGTGCAGCGCCGATGACCCCGTCCGTGGCCCCGTGTCCCGCAGCCTGCCCCTGGAGCTCTTCCGCAGCAGTCCTTACTTCTTCCTGCTGCTCACCTCGCGTGGAGGCCACTGCGGCTTCCCCCAGCGGTCACCGGGACGCAGCTGGGGCCACGAGGCCGTGCTGGAGTTCTTCAGGGCCATGCTCGAGTTCCTGCGGGCGGAGGATCGCAGGAAGGGGCTGCCCCAGCCCCGCAGGTTTGGGGGTGCCGCCGTCGAGCCCCCCGTTTTCACCTGGCAGAGGTCCTACACCCGGTAGCCTGCAGGCAGCAGGCCCGCGGGGCAGGGTAGGCTGAGGAACAGAGGCAGACACTCCATGTACTAAAATTACTTTATTACAGTTGATTTTTTTTTTTTCCTTTTTAACATTTCCTTTGCTATGATACAAAGGATACTTACAAACAAAATATTACATATGACCTTATTTTTTTTTTCTTTTTCTTTTTTCCTCTCTTATTTTCTGACAACTCGGTAACAGCTTTAAATGCACAATCTATACAATTAATACAGGTTATATATGAGCTATAATGTATGTTGAACCAGAAGAATACCAGAATACTGACAATATACTGTACATTAAGCCTTACCAGTTAGTGCTCCTGGCATTTTCTACAAGAAGGAAAACGCACACCTGTAGATTCACTCATACCAGCTGGTGCTACCAGACGTGGAAGCAGGAAGGAGTTTAAGTCCCCTAGTTAAATCCTTCGCGGCCCATCACCGTGGTGCTGGGCTTGGAAACCTCAGACCAGTATTCATAGTTAAGACAGCAGATATGTGTGTTGTAATCAACTAATGCTCTGCGGCACAAAACCGGGCAGCCACGTGCCTTCCCCTGGCACCGGGGCTTTGCCATACCTGGATGATGCCCCAGAGCAGACAGCAACGGCGCTGGGGCCGGGCACGGGGTGAGCTCTTGTTGGCGAGCTGGACCTCCGTACGGAGGGGGCAGAGGAGGAGAGGAAAAGCAGCAACAGCTTTGCCGTCAGCAGTAGGCAGCTCTCGGGTTTGTGCACATCAACAGGTGGGCACCGAGGAAGAAGGAGTAAACCCAGGGCACAGCATTCCCCTGGCACGGCTCGGCTGAACCGTGGGGCACAGTCCTGGGCTGCACTCGGAGCTGGTGCCCGGCAAAAAAACCTTGGCGGGGCTGGAAGCTGCCTTGCAGGTACCTGCTCACCAGGAAAGGTTTGCTTTCGTTTTTGCAGCCAAAGCTAGAGTTGTGTGGCTACAGGTGTGCACTTCCCCTCCTCCTGCCGTGGGCTACGTCGGACTGATAAGGTTACATTTTTGTTTTAATTTTTTTTGTTGTTTTTATTTTTATTTTTTTAATTAAAGCAACCAGCAAGTGAAGCTTTTT
>VWZI01014194.1:506924-524446 GCA_013396835.1 Psilopogon haemacephalus
TAAAGGCAAATCCTAGAGTTAGCAGCTAGTGTTTTCTTCAAGATGATTAGTGTGCAAGGAAAAAAAAAATAAAAATTAAAACATTTACAAAGAACCCTGGCTGGTCAGTCCCCAAGATGGAAATCTTTACCTCAAGCCAAACTTCATCTACTTGCTCTTTTCCCCAGCCCCACACATGCTGACCCAGCATGGAGGGGCACCTCCGGATCCCAGCACTAAGGGCTGACACAATGCCACAAAGTCACTCTGTTAACGAGACTCCCTGACCTCTTTTATCACCCTATGGATTTTCACAACCTCCTTCGCTTCCTTTCAGTAGTACAGCAGCTCCAAGGAGCCCCTGGAAGTAGTGCCTTGCTTGCATGGTGTGATATGCTGCCCAAATATCACAGCATCTCGAGGGACTGTAAAAGTTGTGAAGTATTGCAGCAATGAAAATAATAAAAAGGAGCCTCACATGCAGCAAGATCTACAGTGGTGATGTGGGTTAGTCATCAGCTGGGAAAAGAGTCATTGGCTCAGCTCCTCCTGGTACACTGTGGCAACTAAACATTTAAACAGTTGGCTACACTCTACATGTAAACAGGAAATTGCAACAAGCCAAAAAGGTATTAAATTGGTGGATGTAGGGTAATAATGAAAAACCTGTTCAATGGCATTTTGTGACTATGGCATCCTTCAAAAACACCTCTGGCATTTGAGACTGATTGGCTGAAAGTCTAACGTTTCTGAATGGAGCAAAAAGGACTACACTGGGCTCCGAGAATTACTCTGATGCTTAGCTAAAATGAGATGTCACAGTATTAGCTGTACAAGTGCATTACTTACACTCCTCTGCCCAACCTCATCTGAGCTACCAGCAGCACAATCAGGGAGTGCCAAAGCAGGAATACAATTTCAGACATTCCTAGCCTGTTCCCTCCAGACAGGTTTACCTACACAGTTCTCGGGAAGCTGACCAGTGCCTTCTGAGAGAACATCACTCCTTACACGACACAGAGTGGGCACTTGGGTAGAAGGGCCCAGCTGGGCCCCGGTGTCTCTTGGCCTCTCTTCTCACCCTTCTTCCACACCTACGAGTCTTTGAAAATGCCTTCTGGCAGAGGCAATACCCTAGAAATGTATCCAATTGAATGACCAATAAAAATGGAACAGAAGATCCAGCTGTTCCTCCCCTGGATGTTGGTTTCAAAGGCAGCTCGCCTGTTTTTTTGCAGGGTGGCAGTTCGAAATTTATGGACATGGGAGGAGGTCTCCATTCTCCCTCAGACTTCCTACGGCTGGCATGACCAGGGCAGTCTGAGCCCCTTCTGTCCTGTCAGTGTGACAACCACCAGTCAACAATTCTGACTAATTGCATATATTTCTCAGACGCCCTCCCAAGACCCCTCCGCAAAGTAAAATAAAAACCAAAACAAAAAAAACACCACCAACGGAAAAAAAAAAAACAAACCAAAACTAAAAAACCAACCTCCCCCCCACCCCCAAACCCTGCAGCCAAATACTATGACATCCCAGTTAGTAAACACAAAACGTAATGCTTTACAAAATGAATACAATATTCCATGTGCACCCAGCTTCCACACGTCAGCACCGCACTGAGGAGGCTGCTGGGCTGGTGTCTGTAGGCAGTTTCTGTTGGCAGACAGCTCCAGTGGAATTGCCACCCTCAGTTATTGTTTAAGTTATGTATAAGACATGTGTGAACCATTGGATATTTGTGAAGTAACACTTGTGCTCCTGCTCATGCCCTGCTCCGTCCGTCCCCCAGAAGCTGTCCGCCTCAGAGCCTGGGGGCTGTTGCGGACCCCTATAGCACTACTTCGAGGTACCCCCTGCATGGGCCCCGAGGGGTGACCCCATGGCTGGGGTCCACCTTGCATTGGATGGCCCCAAGCTTGCGGTGGGCCACCCATGGGATGACCCCAATGAGGTCCTGCACCCCCAGTAGGATTGTGGGACCAGCCAGAAGCTCCCGGGTAGCTGTGGCTGAACGCCTCGGGGGAGAGATTAGAAAGAACCATGTTACTAAAACCTAGCCTCATGCTTTCTGAGTCAAAGGCTTCGATCTCGCGAGCTTGACGCTCCAGCAGGCTTCGTATCCGCTCGGTACGCTCGTTCTGCAACGCCAGCATCTCCTCCTCAATCTAGGAAGGAAAAAAAAAAGAAGAGACAGTGTGTAGTAGCAGGACTCCTTTACCTGCACGGCCTCCAGCCTCGGAAGAGCTTGTAACAGGCAGCTAATGAGGAGCCTTCTCCCCACGCTTCTGCGTGAGACTGGATCTAGATCAGATGTCTGCTGACACGCAATCTGTTCCCAATGCAAAAGGCTATGTCCCCTAGACCTGCAGACACCAGAGCATGGTGAATACCAGCTGCAGGGCCTTGGTCCCTACTCCCTGGTGAATACAGAAGTTTCAGAGATGTGAATCCAAAGTCTGCAGTGACGCTAACAGACAGAGGTTAAATCTTTCAAGGTGCAGCGCAGTCTGCAGCTTCCATGAAAGCTTATGAGGAAAGCACCTTCAGATAGAGCCAGGCACAGTGCCTATGCAGTCAGATACCTGCCAACACAGCTTGTTGTGACCTTCATTGTAGCTGAATCTGACGATGACAGCTGTTATTTCCTCCAGGATTCAATGTATAAGCCCACATTCGGCTTCCTCTCCAATGTTCACTGGCCAGGTTTTCTCAGCTCATGTTTATCTCTTAACTACCCCTACATTGGTTTCTCATGTTTCATTACCCTGATACTTTCTCCAGGGTGTGGAGTAGGCAGGGATGTTTGAACTGTGGAGTAGATTATTAGTTAGATGATATGCAAGCTAACAACTCCAATTTCTTCCCTGTAACTGCTCCAAATCAGTTTCCAGCAGTACTTTGGTAGGGGCACTGAGATCAGCTTTGCAAGTACAGATGACATGGGGCTACGGCCTCCAGACACCCATCAGACAGGGATGAAAGCCTTTCTTATTGAAATCTCTGCGGTCAGGTGGAAAAACAAAGAATCACTTCATTATCTTCTTGCCAGCATTGAAAAAGCTACTTTTGGCCTCAGTGAAAAAGAGCAAATGGGCAAAAAGCAGTAGCCAAGACTTAGCATAGCTCACTGGCATCTCCCCTGCAGTCAGCAGCAACATGGCCAAGAGGTGTTATCTAGGTCTGTGTTGAAGGTACTGGGCAGAGCATTGTTCTTGTAAGCACTCTCCTGCCTTAGCCAGGGAAAATGCAAAGTGGTTTCATCTGGAATTTAGGAAACAATCTGCTCCAGCATGAGTCATCTCCTGAGCCATTTGGGGCTTTCAGAGACAGCCTTCTCCACTTGTGTGTTTCTTAGTGCTAGGTGAGGCTGACTCTCTCCACAGAGCAGCCTTGCTCACCCTGCTGAAAGCCCCGCAGTGGGCAGCTGTCTTGGGAAAGGCAGGAGAGGAAGAAAAGTGCCTTCTTTAACATCAGCTCTAAAATGCCCCACTTGTTTTTTCCAGTCCTGATATCTAAGCAGAATCCTCTTTTTCCAATGTCTTCGGCATGTCCAGGGGCTCACAGTTTCCAGCCTGTGACAGTGTAGCCCACAGGACTTGCTGCAACTGAATCTCACAGAATGTCGAGCCTAACACACTGCATAAAAATGACATCACCTCAGAAACGACCTCAGGATGCAGGGTTCTGAAGATGAGGTGTCTGAGGCATGTGGGAAGGGAAATGAGTGAATCTGAAGTCTTTTAAAGACACTCTTGGGACATGCTCATTGCTGGTGTGACACAAACAAGACAGCACCAGGGTATAACGTGCACAGTGCCTCAGCCCTTGGCACTTCAAAGCTGCGCATTGCTGGGGTTGGCTGCTCCCTCCTCAGCCCAAGTCAGCCATCTATGCTCTGGCAAGTTACCATGGTGATGGGCACCATCAAAAATAAAGAGCACCGTGCTGAGGAGGAGGCAGAGTCCTGTACAAACACCAACTTCTGGAATCTAGTTTATTATTGAACGTCAGGGACTGACTTTGCCACGGGCTATGTGTATATTTGTGCACACAAACTCAGACATTCAGCTCATGCACACACCTGCCCTTGCCCTGGCTGCCAGCCTTGGTTAGCACAGGCAGGCAAACACCAGCTGACATTGCTAAGAGATCTGCACCACAATACTCACAACTCTTAATTCTTAGGAAAACAAATCACCCTTTCTCCCCGCAAAAACACCCTTGCAATGTCACAGCTCCAACTTGCTACATCAACCTACGGACCTTGCTAGGGCCTGTACTGCTAAAATCAAGCAATGGAATTGAAGTGCCATCTCAGTTTTTGCTATTATAAGGTAACACAGGGACACACATACAAAATATTATTATGTTACATCTTATTTTTAGCATTTTTTCCCCTGTCTATGAAGCAGCACCGCTGAGCTTCCTAGTACAGTCAGTGATGCCAGATATTTCACAGGGGCTTTCTACATGCAGAAGCCTCAATCCTGGTCCACGATAAAAGACTTATTAATGACTGATGTGTTTCCTTAGCACTACAGTAGATACTGTGCCCACAGACTGAAGAAGTGACCAGTAGCTGTATTGCTGTGGCACACTTCTTCCCTGAGCTCTTGGCAGATGATGCCACCAGAGGGCAATGCACACCCAGCATAAATAGATATTCAAAGGCAGGGCTGTGCCGGGAGATGTCTTCTGGACCGCAGCAAAACAACCAGCAATGGTTGTAAAGCTCATTAAATGTGTGAGCACCGCACGGGAACTCTGCCTTCTCTCCTTCCAGAGATTCACTTCTACTTGCAGGAAATGAAAGCACAATAGGGCTGGGTTGTCTTCTTGGAGATGCTTCCTCCACAGACCAGGAGGTGGAGCAGTTTTATTCTGAAGAGGGCCCTCCATCAGGTCAGCATCCATCTGCTAGTCTCTGGGAGAAGTTAAGTGTTAAAAAAAAACCCAAAAACCTCGAGGCCATGAAGTAATTGTCCTAATTTAATAATCGCTGATCAGTCAAGTTGGGAACTGTTGCGTGAATGGTGACGGCTGGCACCCACAGGGCAACTCAAAGGGGAGAAAATCTGCAGGGGGAAAGCTGATGGTGCATTTCCTTTCACTGACTGGCACATTACCCTGCCCTGGCCTGTGTAGACCACTCTCATCTCATACACACAGTCTGGCACCGCACAGAGGAGCGCACTCCAGCAAGGAGCACCTAAGACACACAGCCAGCTACAAGCTGAAATCTGAGGTCACCCATGCCTGGGAATCTGGTGCCTTAAGCTTGCCCAAGGACACACTCATTTCCAGAACAAGCATCATTTCACAGGGAAACTGCAGCCTGGTCTCCACAGACTGAAAAATGGAGCAGGTCTGCAGTAAAATAATATTCCCATAAATCACAGGGTCTTGAATATATTTTACCTCCTTTTTTCCCCTCCCCAAAGATATCTACTACTGATACTGTGCAAATTCCCAAAGCCCACCCCTTTAAGTTGTTATTGCCTATCCTCTAAGGAGCTGGGGAAGCTGATCCGCAGCTCAAAGGCAGAAAGAACGGTTTGCTTTCCTATCTGCCTTTAGAGGCAGGACTCTTTCTGGCATACTTCAAGCAGCTCTATCCCAGCCAGAAGCTGCTCACACAGGATGGCTGAGCTGGCAGAAAGTTTAGGCTATGTGTCACTGAGCCATTATCCCAGAGAGGGAAATACCCAAACGATCTGTGTTACTATACACAGCAAGGTAAAAGCCATTTCTCTCTCTTGGTAGCACAGTGCAATTTAAGACGTGAAGCCTGGAGTGTGCTAATGATGCTCACAGGTCCATTTTACCTTCTGCTCCAGGAGGGCCCGGCGGAGGGATACCCTCTGTTCAAGATCACGCAGCTCCCGATCATGCTGGGCTTCTGCCTGCATCTTGATTTTACTCTGATATGCATTCAGCAGCTCCAATTCTTGCTGCAGCTGCATCTTCAAAACCTGGCACTCTGCTTCCTGTGCTTCATCCAAACGCAGCTGGGAAAGACAGACAATAGAGATGTTTCACTATGGGGTAACCACTCATGACACTCCGGGCGAGGACTGCGGGAAGGGGAGAGAATGGGATAGGACTTTGTTTTCTTAGCCATACAATTGGTCTCTATTGTACTTCATTTCACTGAACAGAGGACCTACAGTGACAAAGACTGGTGACAGTGAGCCCACAGCACTGATCCAAGTGATGCTGATGAGCAGTGGCGCCTCAGGAACCACAACCCATATTGCAGAGACAGACTGCTGGAGGTGCTAACATCCACAGCTCGCCTTTTGCTAGAGGCAAAGAGAAGATCTCTTGCTCTGTTCAGCTGGATTAACCAATTACCCGTACACAAGAGACTTAAGTCCATATCCCTGCCAATGCAGGGCTTTGGGCAAAAGAATATAATGGCGTGAACCTAAAAGCAATACGCTACTGAAGTCCTCACCTTCCCATACATAAGAGAAGCTACCCTGCCTCACCCTGTCAAATTTATATGGAGCGATGCCAGCAGGACACAATATGCAAGAAGTGCAAAGGAAAGTGCACACTCAGTTGTAGCAAGGACTCAAAGCACTGGTCACATGGTCATTCCTTAAAGAAGGAATCACAGAACTTTCACAACACTTTCACGTTCTTACAGATTTACAGCCAAAACCCTCGACTCCTCCACAGCTCGATCAGCATCTTCCACCAGTGGAACATGCTTTGGTTTGGTATCGACAGATCGAAAGCTAAAACGACTTCAGACAGCAAGCTGCACATTATTTGACAGTGCTCTAACAGGGATGTTTATGTTGTCAAACCTCATGCAAAAGCAGACCTCTGGCCACAGAGATGCCTCGCTTTGCATCTCTGCAACAGCAGCTTCAACTCCCGCCTGCCTGAAGGGGGTAATACCTCTCTCTCCTCTGCGTTTGAAAGCTGCTTTTTGAACACAGAGGAATGACTGTGCAGGGTACAGTGCGTGTATAGCGAGGAAGCAGCCAGCCTGCTGTCAGGATACAGATCAGTTAAAATGCAAACATCCCTATTTGGGCTGAGGAACCCTGGGTCCCTCGGAGGCGACTCACAGCTTGTGTAGAGAGCATTTCATTAATGCTGTGATCATACTGCTCAGCCAGGATAGCCAGCTTCCGGGTCTGCTCCTCCTTGAGCCGTTTGAGGACAGCTTTATGTTCACTCTTTGGCGTGGTCTCCAGCAGATGGTTTCTCAGTGCTTTGTACTGTCTGGTTTGGATCTTGCATGTATCCTGAAACTGCTTCTTTATCTGTAGTTCTTTTGACTGGAAAGATGGAGGGGACACAAACAAAGAAAAAACCAGCATGTTTCAAATGGGAGAAATATCCATTCAAATGGATATTTGGGATTACATTAAGGGTATGAGTTCAAGAATCCACAAATGTATATTAACATCTACAGTGCAAGGAGGGAAGCAAAATACACAAGAGGCAATGACTACTGCTGCAGCTGCTTTGACACTGCCACTGCGTGAAACAATTACAATACAGACACTTTTATAACAAAGCTCCAGCCTAAATACAGCTGTCTCTGCACAAAGAGCCTCACATTTGTCACTGGACTGGATCCAGTCCTGGGTGTTGCTTTTCAAGAAAAGTTCTTGAGGGACAGGACTAATATTTGTTAGCACCAAAAAGCCATACTTGCACACGGCTGTGCTTGTATGGCACATACATATGCACGGCACTTCATGTTATGAAAAGAAGCAGATCTGGTGCATGGGAAGGGAGAGGGGGAAAAAGAACAATGCTTTTTCCACGGAGGGTTTGATGAAGATAAGATGCATTCTCACCCATGATAGTAAGAGCCTGGCATTCATAACCATACTAAAAACTGGTTGGATGGTTGGGAAAGATTAGATGCTTGAAGATGGATGTCACAAGCTAGCTGGGCTAGTCTGGGAAACAAAATAACTTCCCCCCTTCTGATGGAGGCCTACTGGAGACTTGAGTCTTCTCTTTGCATTTGCTAGGGTCTCTGTATTGTTTAGAGAGACAGCTTTCTGACTGCACACATGGCTGGGAGACATCAATTCTGGAAAAGGCACCTGGACCCAACTTTGCTCTATGACCTCAAGGAGAATAATTCTTTTTTTCCCCTTTAAATCGCCTGAACTGCTTCCTCCAGAGCAGCTTGTGAGGATTATCATCTACTAGATGTTCTAATACCCTGAAATGGAAGGTGGTCTGGAGTTCCCTGTATCTTTCAACAGATGGGCTGGCAGGAATACTTCTAACCAAGCAAACTCCACAAGTGATGAGTGATGCTGCTTAACTGACACATAGTCAAGCTCTTCATGATAAGAAAAAAACCTAACCAAACAAAGAAATCTCTAAACCCACTCCCTGCTTAGAGCAGTCAGTAGCACTATGGGTCATTCCCACTGTCAGCCATCATGGTCAAATCCTGAAGCACTGGGAGCAGAAACAGTGCACGAGGATCAGATTCCTGTTCCTTTATGAAGTTGGAAGAGCTCTGGGAAGCAGCAAGCAGATACACGTGCATATCTCCAGGCAGCTCCTGGCACTAGCTCAAGGCTCGGCAGGGTAGGTGGCAAGCACAGCACTTGCAGCTACCTAAAAGATGCAGTGGGAGCAGACAAGGTCCCCAGCCTGGTTCAGCCATTGGTCTGCTTTGCTGCATAAACTGACAACTCCACTTTGCTAACCCGATGCAGAAGCCAGGACAAAGATCGGTTTCGTTCAAACCAAAACATGTTATTGTGGAGAGGAATACATCACTTTTACCCTTTCTAAATTCATGAGGAGATATTTCCCTTCAGGAAACCTTTAAGATTGTTTCTCCCTGCCCTTAAGGCAAGTGTCAGCAGGTTACACATTCCTGCCAGGACCTGGTCACAGCAGAAGGGGAGCGATCTATTTTGCCCTCGCTTTCTGTGAAGTCTTCCTTGGCCATCAGACACTGTTTACAGGCTTCCAATCCAAAGGCTTCAACAACAGGAAACAGAAGGGAGGGGTAAGATTTCCAGTCAGACTCCTGACAAGATCATTTTGACCCAGTATTGTGAAATACCAGCGAAAGGGTATTTGCATCACAATTAACACACTCGAAATAATAACAGAGCCGTTTTCACTGACGGGTGAATTCTAGTTATCAGTCCTTCTGGTGCTGTAATAGTGACAACAGACACTGACCGTTAAAAAACCTGCTTTGAGGACAAAGGACCTCACTAAATAACAAAGGGAAAGGCTGGAACACATGGCCTCGAGGGAAAACGTTGCTGGAGAGAGAAACCGAACAAAAAGGCAAATTATCTATTCAATTAAGAATCCTCGCCTGCATTAGTCAGAAGCTAGAGAAGAGTTAATTCCAGGGAACAGCCTTGATAAATAGGGGATTGTGCTACAAACCCAACGGTTGTCCAGCAGGCTGCATTATTAGCACTGTGTGTACGCAAAGGTGCTGGATCGACAGCTCAAGCCCGAAATCCTTCGCTAATCGCGGGAGAGCCAGGCGAAGAAAGTGCAAGCTCTACGTGCTCCCTGCACAACGCTCCTGCCTTGACCCTGCTGCAAAGGGAAAGGGGTTCAAACGTCCACAGGGCTAAGGGGCAGCCAAGGCCCCTGCAAGCCAGAGAGCCTGTGGATCCCACTGTCCCAACGGCCAGCAGGGCACAAGAAGGGACACACTGCCCACTCGTGTCCGCACCGCTTTACCCTGGGCAGGCAGAACTCATTCATGCTAATCTCAGAAGGATCAACCTAATACAGCTGCTTCAGTTTTATGCAGCTCAGAGTGCAGTGCAGCTTCCCTGTGAAGTCATCAGCTATTTATACACTATATCCTTGGAGATACTCAACAGCCATCAGCTGGTCCCTTGTTCTCACAAGCCAGGTTTTCACCATTCAATATTATTCTAATATTGACAAACCAGGTGTTTACTTTTTATTTGCTGGAGTTCCATTGTCAAGTTGCTTATTTTCTCAGTAAGAAGGTAACTGGCAGCTGGCAAAAGCTAACTCAGATAGGAAATACCACAAAGAGGAAAGACCCAGAACAACAAAGAAACCCCATGCTCAGTATGCCATGCACTCATTTTGTTACTGGCACCACTGAGCACTGGGTGGAGAGAAGAAGTCTGCCTCCTCAAAGGAAGTGTACCAGGCAGCTCTGTGAAAGGCCTTATCCTCCCTTGTCAGACACTTCAGAATAAACCACTGGAGTTCTCTGGATGAAGCAAAGGCTCACAATGAAAACACTAACAGCCTCAATTACAGAGGCCCTATAGTTCTGGTCAGCCACCGCAGCAGTTACAAGGGCAGCATGAGAAACCCCTGAGAGCACCACACAGCAAAGGTCAGTGCTAGGAGCTTCCTGAGGACCCTGCAGTTGGCTGGTGTCGTTCTCTTTTTTTTCTCCCACACTTGCTACAAACCAGCCTTAATATAAAAACAATAACAAGATGAGCTAGCCAAGACTGACAGAGCAGTACATTTTGATGCACAAAGCATTTTTTGGGTTTGTTTTTTTTTTTTTTTTAATGATAATGCTTCATTACAGAAAAAAAAATAGGGGTTATTCTTGTGTATGGGGGGGAGAAGAGGATCAGAAAATGGTGGGGAAGAGGGGATAAAAGGGCACTGCAAAGATTGAATAAACTACCACAAAAAGGCAGGCACGCTGCTGAGAACAGCTTCTAATAGAAAAATCATAGAATGGTTTAGTTGGAAAGGACCTTAAAGATCATCTAGTTCCAACTTCTGCCACAGGCAGACCAGGTCCTGCTAGACCAGGTTGTTCAAAAGCCTCGTCTAGCCTGGTCTTAAACACTTTCAGGGATGAGGCATCCACAGCTTCTCTGGGCAGCCCATTTCAGTGTCTGACCACCCTCACAGGAAAGAACTTAAAAATTATGTAAAAAGTAAAGAACTGTTGGGATCAAACGGGGGAGAAGTGCTGCTGTGGTCTGCTTAGAGGACCCTGCAGCCCTAATCACCACAGCTATGGTTCACCCCCATGGTGCTTGTAAGGCTGCAGTTGCACCCCAACAGTTACCAAACATGACCCTTCTCAGAAAGAGCTTCCTTACAGAGCGAGCCACCTCTTCACGTCAGCCACCTTCAGAAGACCTTGGACCTGCACACACTGCGAGCGAGAACCGAGCTGTAACGCACCACTCGTCCACCACCACCACCAGCAGCTCGTGCCCAGAGCTCCTCCATCACTCAGTACCTTCAGGCTCTTGGGCTGCTGCCGGACCTCCATGACGTGCTTGCGCCTCAGCTCCCGCTCGCGGCGCTTGTTATACTCCAGCTGGTTGGTGAGCTCGGTCTGGTGCTGGAGCCGGATCAGCTCGCAGCGCATCTTCTGGATGGTGCTGAGATGGCGGAACTCCAGCTCCTGCATGGACTCGTGCTGACGCAGCAGCATGGCGTGCTCCAGGTCCTTCTGCGTCTGCCTTTTGTTTAACTCCTAACAGGAGGACAGAAGGAATTGTTAGATTCTTTGGGCTCACTTGGATTTCCGTTCCCAACCTGGCATTTCACTTTGTTCACAAGGACATTTCTCTCTTCCCGAGGCATCTGAGGACAGAGCACTGAGTTTCTTTCTCTGTCTTATCACAAACAGACAGCGTCACCACCACCAGTAACTTTTCCTTCCTCGTTTCACTTTTCTTCTTCCTGTTCTAGATGCCCAACAGGACCCACAGTAAGCACTTTCTGTAACTGTTGTGCCTGTTGACTGCTTGGATCCAACAGTTGGGTACCAACCTACACATTCGATGCTGCACAATCCCCTACATGCCGCAGAGATTACCAGGTGGCACCACAAAACATATGGACCCACCACTTTACCAAAACACTTTAGCTGTGGAGTTGGATTGCAGGTGCTCCCAGGGAGATCCATTTCACAGAGGTGGTTCCAGGTCTCCTCTCTTACCTCTCGAACCAGGTCCTGCTCCAGATTATGGCGGCCAAGAAGCATTCGTCTCTTAAAGCGGCGACACTCCAGCTCCAAGTACTGCCTCTGACGTCTCAGTAAGTTGGCTTCTTCCTCTGCCTGGAAATGCTGAATGTTCTCCTTCTGCTTAGAGAGCCACTCCTGCTTCTCCTTTTTTGGAGTGCTCTGGTTTTCATTCAGCTCCTGATAACAGCAAGGTAATTAATTGTGGAACAGTCACATCAAGCTCCTTGGCCCTGAACAACTGGACAGACCTGCCTGATAAACCAGGTTTCAAAGCTGTTCCACCTTGTCTTCTCATGGCCAGTACCATGCCAGCCTCTGCAAAATGCATCATATCACCTATCTAGAAGAGCACCAGGAGACAATTCACAGTGGAAAAAATGTAGCTACAACTTTTTTTTCCCCTTTTTTTTTTCTGTTGCATTTGCCATATTAAGTGGCCAAAATGCTGGTTCCCATCCAGACATATGTATGTTTCCAGACATATGTATTAGCTTAAAACATTAAAAATTATGCTTTGCCACTGAAAACAAAGACATTTGGAGGCCCTGCCATACTGCCTGGCAAATGTTTTTACAGGCTCCCAAAGGGCTGAGAAGAGAAGGGAAGTGTTGGCATCCTGTTCTTCAAACAAAACTCCAGCCACACAAAACATCTGAAAATGTTTGTGCCTTGATCTGAACACTTAAAACATTTTATGAGTAACTCATTAAGGCAGAGACACTCACTCAGATACCATGACTTAGAAAAACAATGTGCAGCAGTTCACAGGTGCAATATAAGGTCACAGTTTCCAAGTTTGTATTAAATTCAATACATAGCTTAAAGCACCTTGGGCAAAAGTCTGCTTGCTTGAACTGCAAGAGATGCTCACACAGTGACTGGACTCGTTGTGACACTGTTCAACTTCAGCCAGAGACAGAACTCCTCTGTATTTCAGCCCTGTTTCTTGGTGGTCTGTGATCTACTACCCACTTCAGAACAAGATTTTCTGTTGTTACAGAGAGCCCACGCTACTATAGTTTGTTAGATCTTTCTTGGCTCTGCTGCTCTTCAGCCTTGTTTTCCTCTGGGAAATGTCTATGTTTGGGAATATTCCCCTTTGGAGCAAGTTCCAAAGTTGTATCACACAAGTTGATGGTTGAGCACTAAATGGTTCTTTCAAAAAAAAAAAAAAAAAACCAACACTATTTATAGTTCTTACAGTTTCAGCTACTCCACAAAAAGAGTCAGGAAGTTTGGTTCTACAGTTTCTCTGCATTTCACAAAGGTCATAATTTTCACTACAACAGAGTGATTATTAAATTATTACACAGCTTTCTCCATTAAAAATTACTGGTTTACAGCTAATTCCCTTTTAAAATGCATCTGCAGGTCATCCTTGCTGCTACTACAGAAGTATCCTTTAAGTGATGAGACCTTACTGGGTTGCTGCACTGTGTGGTCAGTATCTGCAGCAGCAAGCTATGAGAAAAATGCACAGGGCCTTACTTAAATAATCTGGTTTCGTGCCTTAGGATTGCCAATTGTGCATGTTTCTGGCTAAAAAGTAAGAATAAAGAATGGAGAAGTTTGTACTTGGAGAAGTTTGTACTTCTGCAAGATAAATATAATACATAAATAGACCCCCTAAGGTCAAAGATATGAAACAAATGCAGTATGGACAGGACTCTGCTCATGAAACATAGAACCTGCTGCAGTCCAGCACAAGATCTCTTCTGCACAGTGGCACTTTCCCTTCAGCTCTCTCACCCTGTATTGCACACAGTACTATGTTCACCTTTCTCATTACCAGGTGGGTTACCTCTTTCAGCTGCTCTTTACGGAGCTTATATTCTCTCTTCTGGGACTCCAGGAAACTGTTCAGTTCTTTTTTCTGCTGGGCCTGAATATGCTGTTGAAACTTCTTTTCTTCATTGGCCATCACTTTAGCCTACAGCAAATCCAGCAGCAAATCAGTTTGAGTCCCAGTGGATTACAGCTCATGTTCCATTTCAGCCCCAAGACTTGGAAGTGACAGTACAGACACCATGACACTCACTCTGAAGGAGGGTGAGTCTCAGGAGCCTGCCCTCACACTCTTTCCATCCCATCCCCCCATCTATGCACCCAGAAGGAATCCTTTCTCAGCACTTCATTTCCTCAGCCCTATTGTTCAGCTATTCTTGCCTAACAAAGTCACACCTCATGATAAACCATCTCCTTAGCCCTCCTAGAGATCCAGAGGTGAGCAAAGAATCAATAATAGTTGCTGTAGGCGGCACCACTTCGTTATCTATTATTTAAAAGCACAACTCCCCCCCCATATCCATAAGCAACTAGATGGTGAATATTTAAGTGTAGCTGGCATACTGCAGGCTAATCTTCCTTCCTAACACTTGACAGCAGGCAGTCACTAACAGCACATCCATGGCAAAAGAAAGGAAAACCCTTACAGTATTTTTTTTCTGGGGTCACATACTGCCATTTAGGAAAACACACTTTGACGAGGGATGCATCTTTCTCCTTAATGTAAGGAGGTATCTATTAGCCCTCTTCTAACTACCAATTTGCTCAGGTCCTGAAAGCCAGTCGTGTAAGAGGCTACAATGCAGTGGATGATTCAATGCAATTAACAAATGCAGGCTGGACTGCTAAACCATAACCTCCTACCTCTTTTTCCATGGCTGCTTGGTGCTTTTTAATTAGCTTTTCCATTTCTGCAGCAAAATTGTTACGCTGGGTTTCCAGATCTTTGTCCAACCTGAGGCGATGCTCGTCCATCTCTGCCTTCAGCTTGTTCTCTAATGCCATCAGCTGCTTCTGGTGTTGCCGTCTCATGCGTTTGTAGCCAGACATCTGCTCCCGGAGTTCAGAGTCTTGTTCATGTTCCTGCATTTGCCTTGTCACCTAGGAAGATAACCACATCGGGCCAAAGTAAGTTAATGCCTCTTAATCTGCTGTTTGGCAGTCTTCAAACCACAAAAGAAAAGCGTTCAGCACAGAAATGTGATTCTGTGGCAAAGAAAAGCACACATCCTAATGGCAGCAGAGCAGATTAAAAACCTGAGTTCTGCTGCAGAAGATAAGCTCGCAGGGGCTCCAGCAGAAAAACTCTACGATTGTTAGAAAGCTGGGACTAAATAATGCCTTATTAGCCCACTGCAATGAGGGTGCACAGACACACACGCAGACAAATGTACATAATATGCATATGAAAATAAAAGGCAGCTTATTACGATAAACGGTTTCCTGCGTTCTACTTAGCACGGTAGTTTTGAAAGCGATCAAATATCCGCACGTGACACTCGCCCAGGTGCTGCGCCCAAGCTTTTACTCACTCACATTAAGCTATTTTAGCGATCGTATCTCAGTCAGTGAGGACAGTTCGTTACTCTGATGAAATCCTAAAAGCTCTGAGGGGGTTTCAGAGGGCTCGGTACTCAAAGGCATCCCTTCCTATACAGCTTCATCCAGACAAACCCCAACCTACCAGCGATGCTGTGCGTATAGTAGCAAAGTGCTCTCGGTTGCGATAATGAGACTTGTGGCGAGATACTTGGGGAGGAGACTGGGGTTCTGATGCCCTTGTTCGAGGATCTGATTCCTCTCTGTAGTTTTCTTCCTCCTTATCAGCAGATATTAACATAAGAGAATAGTAATTAACGTTAGAGAATACGTGTTACTCAAGATTTTTATTTTGGTCTGGTTGGAAAGGTATTTAAAAAAGGAAGAAAAAAACCATTTTACATTCATCGGCCCTGAAAAGATCCTCCTGCCAATGAGCTGGATGAAGGAATGTACTGGCAACAAGAGCTCTGAGATCTAGGATCTTTGCTTTTGGAAACTTCATTGTGCCTTTTTTTTTTTTTTTTTGGTTATTACTAAGAGGAAAATTACTAATTAAGGCTGCAAATGAGAAAAAGAAATGCAGAATGGAAAACTGAGTCAAACGGTTTACTGCAACGAAACAGAAAAGCTGTAAGGTAGATGATATCAAGTCTGAAAAGAAGCAAACAGCATCTTTGTAACCCTGAAAGACAGGGGAAGGTTTTTCATTACACCCACTACAGAAATACCTCAAAGCAAATTGAAAAATTTGTCGTGGTGTATTCCACATTCTCATTTTGAGTTTGTCATTCATCGCGGCGCGATTAGGAGTTAGATATGATACACTAATTAACTCCCGGAGGAAATACCTGAGTGTCTGCTGCATATCTGGGCAAAGAACAAAACACTCCAACCACACCTATCATTAGCCAAGGAAACGCTACTGCTTTGAGAAAAGGTGTGATAACCCCTCCATGGCAAGAGCTGCCTGGCTGGGAGGGATGCTCCCCACCTGATCCTTCCTCACCTAGGGGTAAAGCAGAGGAAGTGGTTTCACAGCCTGCCATGGCCAGAGTGCTGTGTTTCTTTTTCCACGCATCTTTGTTCATGAATCCAATATTCAAATGAAGTGCTGGGAAGCTGGGTGCTTCAGGAACACATTTCATCTGCTACTGTGGGTTCTGTATTTAAGGATTCACTAACCAGGAGGTAAAAAAGGGTAACTCTCTTACCCTTTTGCCCCATGAAGCAAATTAAGTGTACCCATTAAATAAACCTATTCACAACCTGCCATGCAAGCCCCTCACAGTAACGCAAACTACTGCTGAAACAACACCATTAGTAATTTTTGAGAACTGAATAAAGGATTTTTACAGCAGCCTTCCCAATTTTCCAGTGTACATGAATATATTTGGGGCGTGTGATTAGAAACTGGAGCTAACGTCTTCAGGGGGGAAGCACCTAACTTTTGGTCACCCTGCCAACTAAATCCTCTCCCCTTTTACACCTTTGAAGCCATCCGGTGAAAATCCACTGCTTACCGGCTTTAAATGAATGACAGAGCTGTTTGACATCACGGTGTGGTCCCCCTCCATCATATCCAGCTCGCTCTTATCATCTGAGGCATCTGGAAGACTGTTAACACTACTGCTTTGGCTACTGGCACTGATAGACATACTAGGAATGGACTGATTACTTCCGACACTGTTCACTGTTCCTGTCCTGCCAACACCGTGATCTTGTTCCTAGGAGAAAGGAATTATTAAGAAACTCCAAATCCATCACAGTTGTAGCTATGGACATTACCAAGTGAAATGTTCATTCCATTCCTATCTAAAGGCATCTACCTGCCACGTCATGGCAGTTCCCACCCTCCAGGCATTACCATGAGACATTTCTCTTGCGGGATGCTGGGCAAGAGAAGGAATCAACCTTGTCAAGATTAACTGGCTGATGTCAGATTCTTCTCAACAGTGAGCCTGTTAACAAGCTGAACTCTATCATGTATCAGCAACTGCGTGTCACCAGAAACTGTTCTGACATCAGCATCATCCAAGTGCTCAGCTGAGACCCTGCACCTCTGTACATGAGAGAGCTGCAATACAGAGTCTCAATTTCTTCGTGGTGACTGCAGTGTGCAACCCCAAACAAACAAATTAATTCCCTTCATGACTTCTTTTTCCTTTTCAAAAACAAACAAAGAAACCCACCCTAACAAAAAACCCACAGACAAAAACCCTACACCCAAAACCCCTAAAAAAATAGAGGGCGGGGG
>VWZI01014194.1:524482-577855 GCA_013396835.1 Psilopogon haemacephalus
GGAAACCCAGACAAAACCCACACCACAAACAAGTAAAAATTTCTATGTCTTATGACTCAGAACAATGTTCTCCAGACAAAGGTAGAGGACTGTCAAGGGCTGTGTAGATATGGTCAAATAAAGGTTAACTGCAGCGGCTGAAAGAGTCCTCATGAAGCCTTATAAGCAGGCAAAGAGAGCTAGGATTTACAGGACTGCAAGCGAACTGTTCAAGCATGAACACATGGCACAGCCTCCTGCCAGCTCTAGGCATCTACCCTGTTTGCCCTTGCTTGTGCCTTGAGGTAGCTTTATTCCAAGCACGAGTTTACAGCCAGGTGTGCAAACAGCTCCCATTCGTTTAGCAGCGTCTGAGTCGCGGTTATTGAATTGACAGCACCAGTCTCTGGTTCCGTCATGAAACCCAAAGTTTCTCTCACCTCCTCCTCCTCCTGTGTTTCAACTGCAGGGCCATTGTGTGCCTCCTGGAAGAGGAGCTTCTTCATTTTACGATACTGCAGGTTGTCCAGTTCTCTCACTGCATCCTTTGTTCTCTGAATCAAGTCTATTAACACTGTTTCGGGCCGCTCCCGAAGAACAAACATGTGCTGTAGAACACACAAACAGGTGAGTGACCTCCTAAGGCTTCCAGTGCACATGTTCTGAGGGTACAGTTGTGAGCTCGAGTTGGTTTTATCAGCCCTCTTCCCTGCACAGGAGGAGAGTATCATCATGGCTTCACAATCGAGATTTCAGAATGACTGTTCTCAGATGGGAATGGAATAGAATAAGCCAGCTGGGAAGAGACCTCCAAGATCATCCAGTCCAATCTAGCACCCAGCCCTAGCCAATGGCACTAAGTGCCCCATCCAGGCTTTGCTTGAATGCCTCCAAGGACAGAGACTCCACCACCTCCCTGGGCAGCCCATTCCAATGCCAATCTGTGCAGAACTTCTTCCTAACATCCAGCCTATACCTCCCCTGGCACAACTTGAGACTGTGTCCCCTCATTCTGTTACTGTTTGCCTGGGAGAAGAGCCCAACCCCATCTGGCTACAACCTCCCTTTAGGCAGTTGTAGACAGCAATGAGGTCACCCCTGAGCCTCCTCTTCTCCAGGCTAGACAACCCCAGCTCCCTCAGCCTCTCCTCATAGGGCTGTGCTCCAGGCCTCTCACCAGCTTTGTCACCCTTCTCTGGACACGTTCCAGTACCCACCAAAAAAGAAAAGATGCAACCAAATTAGAAATGCTCATTTCCACATACCCTGAAAAGGGGCTTGGTTTAAACTTAGACTTCTTAGGATGCTGAGGTATTTAGAGACATTATCTACTTGTGGTTTAGAAGGTGAAGAGCAACAAATAACATAAAAGCTAAAGGTGTTAAACTGGTTAAGCATCTTTAACCAAATGCTAATTAACTCATCAGCTAATTCTCACTATAACACCCTTTTCCTTGTTTAGAAAAGCTTGAGGATCAAATATGTGGCATAGAGCTCTGAGTCACCCAATAGGCTGTGAACCATCAAGCCTGGCCCTGGAACACTCAGCCATGCTTGACTTTTTTGTTTTTTGCAACATTCACTGCGTTTCACTGCAAAGGTGGCTGCATTTTGTCAATAGGTAAACAAAGTTCTGCCTGTGTATGTCAGAAGCAGCTTTTGCAGCCTGCAGGTGAAGTGTGCTGTGCAAGCATGAGTCATTATTAACACCACCGCTAGCTTCATTTTGTTCCTTTGGAGAGCTGCGCTGCCATTTCCACCCTGTCACGTTCCCTACCTGTCCCTGCAAAGTGGCATGCAGCTGTTTCAGACTACAGCTATGGAAGGGAACACATTCACAACTGTTTCCCTGCAGTCAATGTTCTCCTCAATTACAGTGCATTGCTCAAAATATAACCAATCTGGGGAATTCTGAAACGGCAGGACTACACACCCACGCTGAAACTTCACTGGGTAATTGCATTCCCTTTCAGAACACACAGCTCTTCAGGAGGGTAAAGTCCTCAGAAGCATTTAAATAAAAACTTGCAGATAGGTGATGATAAATCCTTCATAAATAGCATCCATTTCCCAGTAACGTAGTATTTTTGGGGGAAAAAAAAAAAAAAGAAAGCAAAACAACAATAAACCAAACAGAAACAAACCAATTTTGCTTTTTTAGCACAAACATGGCCAGAATAAAAAAAATCCCCCCAAAATAATCTCACGAGGACTGCAAAGAGAATAAGTTAGCAAAATTCAGAGTGCCAGCTGGTGCCACAAAGGAAATCCATCAAAGCCACACTTAGAATAAAACAGCTCTGACACCTAACTTCTATGCAAGTTGTGCTCGCTTAGGAACACGTCAGCTTTCTGCAACATCTACCACATTGGCTTTGTTTCCAGAGCAGAGCCAGGAAAACTGAGTATCTGCAGCATACAGGAGCACAACTGGAGGAAAAAAAAAATTAAAAGAAAAAGCCTAACAAATAAAGCAGGAGAAAAACAGCAGCCAGCTGAGGCTTATTCATGTCAAGGAAAAGCACAGGGAAGAAAACCTGTTTTCCTCTGCCCCGTTTCCCCCAGGGACACCATTAGAACAGTGAATTTCAGTTCTATGTGCAAAGCACAGAGGTGATGGGAGAGGATAAAAGCCTTTAGGGGTGTATATATAGCATAGAATAAAGAGGGAAGGAAGGAGAAGTATTTGTTAACTAATGCATAGTAGTTTTGTCAGTATTAATTGTTATCACTGGAAGGGATAGACTGAGCTTCATAAACTGAAACTTTCGACAAGTTGATTGCCATCCAGTGTCACTTGCTGGGGTGTCCTTTTCTCAGGAGAACAAGGCTAGCTGGAAGAGTCACCTGGGGCACTGCCTGAGACACAGGCAAGGGGCAGTAAAGCTCAGGCCAGCAGCTCTGTGCACTCCGCAACACTCTCAGCTCAAAGTGGTTCAGGATAATGAGCAGAAAGAGCATTAAATAGGATCTAGTACAGTAGGTGAGGCAGAAGAGTGGCCTCTTCTTAACATCAGATGGAAAACAAAAAAGGAAAAGCAAACCAACCTTCAGAAGCTCCTCTGATGTGGGCCTGTCTTGAGGGATCTTCTGGAGACAAGAATCTACGAAGTTTCGAAAATAATCAGACCTGTGGCAAGGAGAGCGCAAGAAACCCAAACATCTGAGTTAACTAAGCCAGCTTCATTTCCAAAGCTCATTAAAACATCAAGACATTCACATCTGGGCACTGTGGAGGAACCACAAAGACCCAGTGCTTCATACAACAGCCTCTGACATCCCTAGTCAAGCCAAAGCCCACTGCTATCAGAAGGTAGATCCCTTTATTCTCAGCTTCCAAACAAAATGCTTCAGACCAAGTATGCAAAAATCTGGGGCAATTCAAGAGAAAGGAAAGTTCTGTACAAAGGCAGAGGCCCACATATCTCAGTGTGAGCATCAACCCTGTCAAATTCTGTACTGCAAAAACTCTTTGAGGTCTAATCACAGCCCCTGCCCTATCTCCACCTCTGAGCACAGCTGTGTTAGACACAACTCCTGAAGTGCCTTTGGCCTCTCGGACACAACTTGTACACTATTGTGCAATCTGTCACAAGTAAGACTTGAAGTCACGATTTCTTCAGTAACATTTCTCTCTCCTTGAGCCAATATTCTCTATTTTGCTTTTTCTTTCTCAGAACACAATTTTCAGAAAGGCAGGATTCTACCCTTGAAACCAACAGCACATCAGTTGTACAGGTCTTATTTCTTTCCCACCATTCCCACCCTTCCCATCATGTAATGGGGGCTTTGCTAGTGCAGTTTTCAGTAAATTATTGTGGGTTTTGGTCCAAAAAAAAAAAAAAAAAAACCCCACCCACAACATAAAATGACTTGAATGTTTTGTCAAGCACCAGGACGTGAAAGAAAAATCTCAAAAGCAGAGGAAAAAAAATATAGCACAATATAGTTTGTTAGAGGCCTAGGTCTAGGGCTCAGAAAAAAAAAAAAAAAGCATCATCAGGGAGTTTTTAAACTTCTGAAATCAGTTTAGTATGTTTGCTGTTTGAAAAGGAGAGTTGCAGAAGCTGGGAGGCACAAAATGTTTCTACCATGCTTTGTTCTGCTGAAGTTGCTCATGCAACAGACACAGCACAAGCGGTGTCTCCATCTTGCAAAGCAATGCTTCAAAACAAAACAAGATTCAGGAACCCACAGTGTGGTCTGTGATTAAAAAAAAACAAAACCCAGTCCACTCCACACTTATGGCTAGCCTGGGAGCTCCAAAAGTTTCCTGAATTTTTTTTTTTTTAATTTTTTTTTTACAGGCTCTTCAGTTCTTTGAGCATCAAGTTCTGTTTCTCCCAGGTTCTAGGGTCTTAAGGAAGCATATTTAATAGTCGGTCCATTTTGTATCCAACCTCCTGAGAACCCTTGGAGCTCACATCCTCCCAACAGGAATCCAGCCATTTCAAGAACTCAGCATGACAAAGCACTCCATTTACAGCCAAGTCCCTGCCACATTCCTCCCTCAGTAATACTCACCATTCATTAGACTGTAGTGTAGGGGATTCATTCTGCGCTATGTGATATAAGGCACTCATTGCGTTCATATTAAACAAAGGAGGCTTCCTTTCCGCTACACACAAAAGAAAACAGTTTTTATATAGGGAGATAGTCTCGTGGGTTTGCTTTTTTTTTTTTTTTTTCTCCTTTCCTTTCTTTTCTTTTAATTTCGCTTTACATCCCTTTAAAAAGAAAAACCACATCAGCAGAATCGCTGTTGCCTGAACGTGGAACCCCAAACCAACCCTACCCTGCAATCAGACAGATATGTTGGCGTATGTCCTATACCATTGCAGAAGATGAAAGCACTTTGAAGATCAAATGCTTTGTCCTCTCAAGCTTTTCAATTACGTGGTTTATCATAGTTGAGTCCTCTGACTCATTTTAATGTACTAAAATGGGAGTAAGTTAACAGTAAGCTCTATACTTGGTGTTTAGCCACTAAGCATTCTTGGTTTCACCACCCTCCCCCCTATTGTTGCTCTATTATTTTTTTTTTTAAGCTACAGTTGCTAAAAAGCTACCAAATATTTAATTCTAGCAGGACAGCAGTGATGAAGAAAAAGCTGGTTACAAGAACCATCAAATCACACTTAACTGACTAAGCACATGGGCAGGAAGTCAGCAACAGGCCAACTCTTTATACTATTTTGAGAGTTGCATTCTCTTTGGCTCTTCTCTCTCTTTCAAGCTTGTGTTACTCTTATAGACTGACACAGCATGAAAGCTTAATGAGGAAGGAGATGATCTCACTGTAACAACAAAACTGAAGCTTCATCAGAATGTTTATGGGGTAAACCTACAAAGCTCAGCCTTGCCATAAACATTCCAGAGAAGCTGGTCAGGCCACGAGGATGTTCTAACATGAGTGAGAATGCAACAAAAAAACCCTTTCCTTCCTGAAAAAAAAAAAAAAAAAGAAGGCCAAAAAACCCCAAAGCAAACAAACACAAAAACTCAAAACAAGGTAAAAACAATGCTCATTTTCTCGGTCTGCTTTTCAGTTTTGGGTTGAATAGAAACAGTAAGCAAGGCATCAGAGATCACAGTTCACTATCATAGGATGGACTAAGCCCTACAAAGCCCTCAGAATGAGTAAACTGAGGAGTTAAGCTTTTCCTCAAAGGTAGGACCTTACCTTCTCTAACTTGTCAACCAGTTGCTGCTATTGAGGAGCAGACTGATTATCCATGGAAGTACTGAAACCAGCCCTTAAACTGTTTTAACTGACTGCTCTCCCTAAGGCTTTTCTCCTTAACCCACCTGAATAAAACAGAAATCTTCAAGAAGCACTAAAACTGAGCCCTCAACATCACCATTTCAAAGACTCCAATGATAATCTGAGAAGAGTAGTAGACATCTCATTCTTCTGCTTTCTCCTCATGCTTATTCAAACCAACCCAAGTGAGACAACCACACCGACCCAGCCTACAGTGCTTTACACTGCCCTGACCTAGTCTCACCTCCCACCAGGCTAGAAGCTGTAGACCAAGCCTAACACTTCGTACTGCAGCGTGAGGGAAGGCACCCAGGGGTGTGGTGGCCATGAGGTCACTGCATTCCTGCAGCACTGCAGCCAGCCAAGACTCTCTACTCCACTCTGAGCAGGGCTCTGTCATGACAGTCACACCCCTTCAACTTGTTTTACATTGGCAACCAAAAAAAATTATCTGTGCTCTGAAGAAAGACTCTCATTTCGCCTCCTGGAAGAAAATGAAGCTGACAGTTTGGAATGCCAGACAGCATTTTTAGTTAAACTGTGCAGTTCACATGGATGAGTGTGTTCCTGAGAGCTCTTGATGCCCGACTGGGCTGCTCCTCCACTGAGGATGGGCTGGAGTACAAGCAATGAGATCTGACAAGGATGGCAGGAAAGCCTCAGGTGCAAGGAGCAGCACTAAACCTCACCGTCCCAAGCAAAACTTAACAGCTATAAGTGCTTCTGGAGAGCTGGGTCTGACTAAAGTCTGCACACTGTTGTGCTTCAGGGAGGGTATTTTTGTTGCCAGAAAAAATTACATGTTCAATATAAATAGAATGCCATGCTAAACAGAGCCCTTTTAAATTGGCATTCTGCTTTAAGGAGTCTGTTCTGATGGCAGTGCCATTATTTAATTTCTTGTGAGTATGATTTATAGGTTAATAACTCAAAACTGGATTCTTCCATATATATTTTTCTTTAAAGATGTTTTTTAATAAAATATTTTTTCCCCAGTTAAATCTGTTCCCAAGTGACACCATACACTAAATAAAGCTTTGAAACTGTCCACTTATCCAAAACTTCGTTATTGGGGAACTTGTTAGAGTAGCTCACACTCTCATGCAGATCACATCAACTTATATCATTAAATCTGTTTTCTCACTGGTACTTTTAATGGTCCATTTCTAAAACTGTCCAGCAAATAGGTTGTTCTTCAGTTCAAAAGTTAACTGCCTCTCCCACAGAACACCAACACCTTCAGTGACACAGCTTGGCTATTTTCTGTGTCTGTATAACTCATTCTCTTTGGGTAATGAAAACACCAGTTCAATAAATATCAGATTGGAGACTTGGTCTTGAATTCCAGGGAGCACATTTAGCTCTTCTCTAAAATAACAACAAGGAAGGAAGCAAAGATCTTCTGCACTATGATTCAGCTGAATAAGTTCTAGGTATTAAATAACTGTATTTTGCAATTTTTCAAAGAAAGTAACTTACCTAACTCAATACAGGTAATTCCAAGAGACCAAACATCTACTTTGCCATCGTACTGCCCTTCATCCATGGCTAAAATCACTTCTGGGGCCATCCTAAAATAGCAAATTTGTGCTCATAAAATTCTGGGCAATGGAACATATTACCTCCATCAGTACTTTCAATGAAACTGGCTGCTTCACTGCTTTCAGCTACCATAAACCAATCATTCCTCAGGGTATCAGGCAGCAACATGGGATCCTGGGAACAAAGACCTGACACCCACACTAGTAAAGGCCTGTAGAGAGGCTGTGTGATGTTCTCCTGTGCTCTGCCCAGCTCTCCATTTAGGAGTCTCACCCTTTTCTTACCCTCCCACATTTCCAGTAGTTTTAGGTGGCTGGTCAACTCTGGTGTAAATAAATATAGCATGCAGTAGTGTAAACACCACAGATTAGGTGCAAGAGATCAAAAGCATACAAAGGGATCTGCAAAGTGATTGGTTCAATGAACCTGGCATTTCCTATGGAATTAAAAACACTTCAGTTATTTGAACAACCAGGCTGTGGTGAGAACATACCACTCCTTAAAACCACTGGAGGGAGAGAGTAAAACATACTACAGGTGATTTAATCCCACCTCTACCACGTCAAGTCAGAGTTAAGTTGAACAACAAAGCAGGTTTATTACTTTTTGTGACTGACAAATACAGGGATTCATGATTTCCTGAAGTCAGAGCCTACTTACTTTTGTTTGTTTGTTTTGTAAAGCACATTATCACCATCACAACCGGAAGGTTACAGAGCTAGCTCCAGTAAAGCCTAAGTATATTAAACATCCCCCCCTTCAAAATGATTCTTTAACTTCACAAAGCCAGAAATGAGTAAAACTCTCGGCTTACCAATATGGCGTCCCCACAAATGAGTTGGCAGGAGATGCTATGGAAGCAGACCCAAAGTCAGCAAGTTTCACCTGTCCTGGCTCTGTCAGCAAGATGTTTCCTGCCTTGATATCTCTGGTTATAGAACACAACTGTCAGTATTTACTCCTCACCAGAAGAAAAAACTTTCTATAGGACAGACCACCAAAAAAAAAAAAAAAAAAAANCCATTTCCTCCAAGTATAAAATTGGTTAATTGCTTAGCACAGCCCTTGCCTCATGGAATCTACTTTGTCTTAAAAATCAGCTTACAATGGCACACCTTGGAAAAGCTCCACACACAGTTCAGCAAAACCTTCTGAGCCAACTATGTCCTTTATAAAGATTTTCCCAAAAGCCCTAATAATGCAACAATTCAAATTTAAAGCAGCAGGTGCTTTTAACACAGAGAACGTTTGCACCTCATGTGCACTCTGTGCTTCTCAACACCTATGTACATCTCAAAATTCATTTGTCAAGTGTCAGTGCTCCTCAGCCCCAGCGAGCTTTGCCTTGCAGTTGCAGCAAGCTGCTGAGGTGAGCTCAAGTCTGCCTTGCTACTGACTGTTGCAGGGAACAATCAGCATTGTAACCAGTACTGAAAAACACAGCAGATTCGAAGGAGCTCTGCAGAAACTCTGAGCACCAACTGTAAGAGATGGTGCATGTGAAGCTGTAAGGCTTGCTAGTATTTGACCTCAACAAATCACCACTTTGGGAGCACGTGGGCACTGTGAGAAGAAAATCTCTGCTTATGAATGTTAAATTTGGGATGAAGGGGATGCAATCAACAAAATAAATTGCCTGTGTGTGAGACAGCAAAAGTATAACCACTTACCTATGGATCATATTGTGAGAATGCAAGTATGCTAATCCCTGGAGAGCACCATGGGTAATTGCTGCTATTTCCACTTCTTGCAATGGCTTTTTATGAACTTAAGGGGGGGGAAAAAAAATTATTTGAAGTTTTATATTAAACAGAACAAAGCAGTTTGCAGCATGTGAGTATTGTTAACAAGGTAAACAGAAAGAAAATATTGAAAGCTCCTTTTTTAACCAGGTTCAGGATGAGAAGCAAACTGTAAAAATAGTTCACAGCATTCATTCTACAGTCAGGTGTAATCTAACTGTAAATCAGCAGCTATTCACTGTCAGAAAGAGATTACTGTGCAACCACAAACTACCTCCCTGTCAGTTCTGTGACCGTTCTCCCAACTCCCTAGTTGAGACTCAAAATTCACTTTTCCATTAACGAAGCTAAGTCCCAACCCCTGTGACTTTAAGGCCATTCACACATGAATAAACTGCAGCAATACAGAAGACTCTCTCGACAGCTCAGCCTTTTGTCCTGAAATGCTTCTGGCATGCAAAGGCAGTGAACAACTTACTGGCCACACATACATCATCAAAGAAAGTTCACTTCAAGAAGCCTGATAGGAAAATGGCCATTTTAACAAAAGACCTCATCAAGGAAAACCCTAATGCTGCTGCAATGCTATTTTAAACGACAGGCTTTCACTTGATAGTCAGCATTAGGACCAAGAGCAAGGGTTTTCAGAAATAAATCTTGAACTGTCCTGACAGGAGAACCTAAAACTCAGAAGAAAACAAATAGCTGCCTGACAACTTCCAAGTAACACTAAGGAGAAACTGAGCACCTAGGAACATTCCACAGAAAAACCACTACAGCCATGGGAGGATTTGAAAAGCTGCACTGTGTGCTCAAGGACAATTCAGTGATGCTGTAACCTCCTAACCTTCAGTACTTCCAATCAAACATCTGTGACTTACCTTCTGTAAGGTCTGTCTGATGCTGATCCTAAAACTCAGAAGGAAACAAATAGCTACCTGACAACTTCAAAGTAACACTAAGGAGAAACTGAGCACCTAGGAACATTCCACAGAAAAATCACTAAAGCCATGGGAGGATTTAAAAAGCTGCACCTGCTCACACATTCTGCCCCCCAAATAAAACTGTGTGCTCAAGGACAATTCAGTGATGCTGTAACCTCCTAACCTTCAGTACTTTCAATCAAACAAACACATGTGACTTACCTTCTAGTAAGTCTGATGCTGATCCTAAACAATATTCCATAACGAGCTGTACGGGAAGAAATCCAAATAGTTGTTAAAAAAAAAATCTCTCACAGTAAACGTCTGTTTTCTAGACTTCTGTGGAGAAATTTAAGGATGATCCCCAGTGCATACCTCAAACTGCCAAACCTCAACCCAGCACTCCTTGTAACATCAACCCCAGCCCAGCACCCCCACACAGACCACTCCCTCCCACCAGGACAGCTGACTGGAATTTTGCACAGCCTTTCTGTGCAAGGTACCAAGCACCCACACTTGTAAAGAAGGCAAAAGCCTATTCTTAAGCAGTTCTGTATTGTATTACATATCTTATTTTACATGCAGGTACTTAACAGGAATGTTAATTTGCACTTAACAAGCTTATCAGAGTATTAAAGGGCTATTTAGGGATTTACTTAACATTTTGTCCCCGTCAAGATTTCAATGAGAGAAACTAAAACTTTGTCCTACAGATTTCCTGAAGCTAATACACGAAGACTACTTGTAATTGAAACTATTCACATTCAAGGTTGCGGCTGCTCCCTTCCTGGAGGTGTTCAAGGCCAGGTTGGATGAGGCCTTGAACAACCTGTTTTAGTGGGAGGTGTCCCTGCCTATGGCACAGGGGGGTTGGAACTGGCTGATCTTTGAGGTCCCTTCCAACCTAAACTCTAAATTCTATGATTCTACAATTTCTTTAGTACATTTTGTCAATGTGAGGTGCACATCACACTTGTCATTTGACAAAATGCTTCCTCTGCAGAGCCAACTACATTTATTCCTACACAAACTAAAATAACTTAAAATAAATTTAGTTCGGGGGAGTGAGGAATTGTGATTTTTATTTTTGTTTGTTTAAACCAAACGCACACAATTAATTAGGAGATGACAGCCAAAGTTAAAACCAGCCAGTTGGGTTTGTCACCTGAACACAGGCAGAGAAATGACAAGAGAAGTAAACAACATTCGACAGGAAAATTCAGTTAAAGAACAGAAATACCAATGACTAAATATGCTTTCATTACAATTATCAGTAGGATAATTCTAACTTATTCCATTAAAGTGTAAGTGAAGGCTTCTGGAAGGTACTCAGCCAGCCTGTGAAGTACACCTTAGCAGGCAGCACATCAAATGAACTGTAAAATGACCTGCAAGTGTCTAACAAAGTTGCCACATTTGCCTCCCAGGCAGCACAAGGGAAGTTCTCACCTTCCCTGACAGCAAAGAAAAGCTATAGGTAGATTCGTTGCCCCCCCACTTCCTATTATTTATTTCAAACAATCCATCAAGCTAAATACACAACAGCAGCAGGGCCACAAGACTCTGCAAGTCAAACGGAAATGTTAGAATCATAGAAGAATCAGTCAGGGTTGGAAGGGACCACAAGGATCATCTAGTTCCAACCCCCATGCCGTGAGCAGGGACACTGCCCTAGATCAGGCTGCCCACAGCCTCATACAGCCTGGCTGCAAACACATCCAGGGATGTGGCCCCAAGCACCCCCCTGGGCAACCTGTTCCAGGGCCTCACCACTCTCATGGTGAAGAACTTCCTCCTTACATCCAATCTGAATCTCCCCACCTCCAGCTTTGCTCCACTCCCCCTAGTCCTGTCACTACCTGATAGCCTAAAAAGTCTAAAGTCCCTAAATCTTTCTTCCACAAACTACGATCAGTTTGGCTGAGCATCTGTGAGGTCCTTGGCTAGTCCCATCTGAGTCCCTGCACTGCAAGCATTCAGATGCCTCTTGAAAGCCAGATGGGGAGATTTTAAAAGCACCCTGAACCAAGGCAAGAGAAGTGCAGAGTGCAGTAGATGCTTACCCATGCTGTATGCTCCCGCAAATAGCAGCCTTTGTATTCTATACTGTTGGGGTGTTTTATTCTTTGGAGGAACTTGACTTCCTTAATAATATCCTGCCATTTCTGTAGAAAATAAAAGGAATCGAAAGACTTAATAGAACTTACCTTTTTTATTGTTGTTGTTGTTAAGCTTGCATGTAATTTCATTATTTTAAGAGCTAAAATCACCTTAAGGTTCCAAATCAAAACAAGCATCATGTTACATCAACACCAAGTTCACCACTGAACTCAACAGATCTACAAACCAAGTTGTGGATGGGTTAGGCTGTATGTAAGAATCTCTCAGCCAATGTCACACTTTACAGCAATGCACAGGACACACCAGTAAACATTTACACCTGAGCCAAGTCTTCAAAAGAGAAGCAAAACTTTTTAAAGGGATATAATTCTCTGTTAAACCAAACATACATCTCAGCCTGAAGGAGATGTGTGGATGATAAATGTCCTTTCAGCAGGATCAGCTGTCTCTCACTTAACTCTTGGAGCTATAAAGACCTGTCCCTACTACTAACTCTATCACACTGGATAAGGCTCCAGTTATCACCTACCAAATATCTGACTACATTCTTCGTAACGTTTCTCTGTTACTAATTTAGCCTTTACAAGGACCGATTTAAAATGAGTTACCTACTAGACAAAGGAATGAATAAACAGATTCAAAGAAAAGAATAAACAGATTTTTAAAAATTCCAGGTTTACACTAAGGAGACTTCTGCCAGTGCAACTTTAAAGCACAGAAGAGGCAAAAATGTCTTGTTCCAGTGCATGTCTGGACACTGTCACTGCTCCTCTCAAAGGAAATGACCAGGTCCTCCCACTTGCTGCACATCCACAGTTCCCCAGGCAAGAAAGGCGAAAACTTCTAAGTGCAACAGCAAAACTACAACTACCAGGAAAGATTTTCAGAAACAAATGCAGTAGCTGAAACCATTTAGGCATGCAGGCATCGACATCAGAGTGTTGACACTGAAAATGTTTTTGAGAAGTGTAAGTTCTGAAGTTAATCATAGGTAGAGAAACCTCAGTCAACACCTAAAGGTTTAAATGTTATTTTCCAGGTGCCGTTAATCCCTCAGCACACACTTCCTCTGGTTAGGATTCACAGATGGACAGAGGTCCCATACACCCAAAGGCTCTGGAAAACATATGCAACACCCAGATCCTCTTCAATCAAATTTCTAGGGTTAGACAAACAAATGAAACCAGGGACTGTGGCAGCCACAACCAAGGCAGCTGACTGACTAAGCATCTGTCAAGCCCAGAAGTTCCATGAGATAGCTGCAGTCATGTCACTCTTTTACTGACACCCTGGTTCCAGTACCAGAACAACTTTGTTGCCTTTCACCTTTAGCAACTCAAACGTTTTGAGGTTCTAAGCAATGAAAGTCAAACCAACAAAGTGCCAGGCTAAACTTCTCCAGTGGGGAGGAGAGAGAGGTGATGTATCAGTCACGATATATCCATGGCTTTCTGTGTTGAAAAAAAGCCATTAAGAGCACAGCACTACATATTTCAAAGGGGTTTAATTTATTTTTAGTTTAAAATATGCCCTTGTTTTGCAGACTGACTGTGCCCATCAATGACAAAATCTTATTATGAAACCAAAGTAAATATGAACGATACCGGAACGCCCTTAACCTATTTTCTTTCCAGAAGCTACATCATAACTCCAGCAAACTTCCCAACAACACAAATAAATATAGAAGCAAAACAGAAAGTGTTTTAATCCTGGTCTTATTACTTTCTGCAAAATAAAGAAACATATGCCTTGAAGACAAATAAAAGCTATTTCTGAGGCGTGCACAGTTTGTTTCATTCATGTGAACGGAGTATTTATAGCTCCCAGCAATTAAAACAGTAGGACAAGTAGTAAGTACAAATTATTCTTTCACCAGTACACAGTTAAACAAGTCACCACAGTGACAAAATAGAAACACATATAGCAAAAGTGAACTACAAAGCTAGAATTTGGGACTGCTGGAGAGACGCTGCCACCTCTACCTCCTACACGGATCCACAGACACAGAAAAGAAGGAACAGTTCAGCTCCTTGTAGCGCGGAGGATCGATACACAAAAGGCAGGCACAGAAAGCAGCGAGTTGTTAGTCAAACTCATCAGAGCAAGACTGCTTCTGAGACAGGAATATAGAGCAATGGGAGGGAGGGAACCATCAATGCCTTGAACAACATGCTTGCAATAAATAGCGCTGTGGAAAAATCCTGCCACGATTTGATCGATGTCTCTTAGCAGAAATAATACCAAATCAGCTGTTCATGCCATGTTGGGCTTTTCAAGAATCTGTATTAGCACTTAAACATTGCCAGTATAAAAATCAATTATCTCTCCTAAGTGTCCTAGGGAAAAAAACACATCTGGGGTGGCCATGAAAACACTTAACGTTTAAATCTCAGAGGCCTACTTTTACAGACCTCTCTGCAAAGACTGCCTTAATCCCCAGCTCTGGCAGTTCTGCCATAATTATGCTGCTGTTCAGATTTTCACACTCATTCACTCATGCTGTTTTGCTTTTGTTTTAGCTCCTCATCAACACAGTCGTTCCAGGGAAGGATGCATTCTGCTTTAGTACTTTGTAGGAGGCAAGATTCCCTCTGAATCCCTCACTGCTGCATCCATTGCCACTGCTCCTTTGTTCTGTAAGCTGCGTGGTTATTTTAAAAGTGCTTTTAAAATGGCAGATATAAAGGCAACAAGACAGACCAACATACAAACATACCATTTTTACTTTTACTGTTTGCTTTATACACGTTTATGTGGCCCTTTGTGTGTGCCAGACTTGCAGTTTCCTAGAAACTAAACCCATGAGGGTGAACCAGCAAAATTCATGTCAATTATGAAAGGAAAAAAAAAATAACAACACCCAGAAACTTTCTGCCACTGCAGGATGTAACAAGAAACAAAGGAGGTTGCAAGAGTGAACGTTCTTGGCCAGTCACTGTGTAGGATAAACACATCAGCCCTCCTCTGGATCACCACCAAAAGGAAAGAGAAGTAGGTACAACCAACAATCAAAGACTAAACTGCATTTTTAAAAACTGCCCTCCTTTCTAGGAGCAGATTAGGCAGAAATAAGACCATGAACAGTAAACTAATTCGTTTTGTTTGCACAGTAGCCTCATTCTCCTGTACAGTCACAGGAAGGATTTCTCCTGCTGCAACCCAAGCTAACTGAAATCATCCCACGTAACAAGCATTTGCAATTGGGCAAGGCTTAATAGGCAACATGTTCTACTCACCTCATTGGACTGCTTCCCACTATATGACATTTTCTTGATGGCCACCACTTCATTGGTGCGCACATCACGTGCCTGCGAGAGGAAAACAAGATGCATCAGCTTCCTCAGATCACCTTGCCCATAAGATGTTAAACCAAGCAAACTCATGGAATCATTGTTTTATCTGTTAGTTATTTCTTGCAGAGAATTCAACTGAAATGTCTTCCAAGGGATGTGACTGTGGCATCTAGTAGAAGTTTCCTTCTGAAGCGTGTCCAGAGAAGGGCTGCAAGGATGCTCAGAGGGGTGCAGCACCTCTCCTATGAGGAGAGGCTGAAAGAGTTGGGGCTATTCAGTTTAGAGAAGAGAAGGCTCCCAGGTGACCTTCTTGTGGCCTTCCAGGATCTGAATGGGGCTACGAAAAAGCTGGGGAGGGACTTTTTAGGCTATCAGGGAGTGACAGGACTAGGGGGAATGAAGCAAGGCTGGAGGTGGGGAGATTCAGATTGGATGTGAGGAGGAGGTCTTCACTATGAGAGTGATGAGAGCCTGGAACGAGTTGCTTACGGGGGGTGGTTGGGGCCACATCCCTGGAGGTGTTTGCAGCCAGGCTGGATGAGGCTGTGGGCAGCCTGATCTAGGGCAGTGTCCCTGCTCACGGCATGGGGGTTGGAACTAGATGATCCTTGTGGTCCCTTCCAACCCTGACTGATTCTATGATTCTAAGTTAAAGATCACCCTCCTGTTCATGAGACAAGGTCATTGGCATCTGGCAAGTCTCTGCGGGAGTCCAGAACTGTCACTCTAAGCTGAAGCAGCTCAGATTCATTTGCAATGGCTGTTCCCTAAAAGAACTTCTCTTCCTTCCCAGGTCCATTCCAGACAAGACAGAAGCAAGGCTCAACAGCCTTTTGTTCCATTCTAAACATAAGATGTCACAGCAGGCACAGGGGATAGCTGCTCCAGACACTGGTGGCTTTCCCTTCACTATTCGATCTTAAAGGAAGGCAGATGATAGCAGCAATCTTAAGTGACTCATCTGCAGATTCCCCTTCAGACTTACACTTTCCAGCCCAGTAACATTATTATTTACACCACACATGTATGTAGAGGGGGTTTCACACTTCAAAGGCAGACTTCCTGACTTGAAACCATCCAAGGTAAGACTAGACAAGAAGTTTTGTTTTAATTCAGCATTAAACCACAGCCTCATTCACCCTGGCCAGAGCAGAGGCCAGCACTACTTCACAAGAAGGATGGCTCCAGACAAGATCTCAGCCACTCCTCTGTTATGGATTTCAGCAGCATGGAAAAGACCTCTGAGTGTCTCTGATAAGTAGAATCAACTTGGATTGGAAGGCAAATGATATAAATCAGAATAATGTGCACCACAGCATTCACTGATGACTTACGAAAGTGCTGATTTTTAATATATTTGTACCACGAAGCATAACCTATCAGAACATGGATAAATGAAGTACTGGGACTCTGCCCTTTGCAAAACAGGTTTTTTTCCAGTCATGTTTTAGTTCTGCTGTTCATTAAAGAGATTCCCAGAATTCCCTGTCAGTCTTTATTTCAGACAGTTATGACGGGCTTGAGCCAATACTATTTATGTTTATCTTTCTGTTCCAGAGGATCCTTCCTATTATCTCCCTGACGTTACCCTCTAAGGTTGGGGGGGACAACTATTTTTGTTTCTTGACACCAAAAAAAAAAAAAAAAAAAAAAAAAAAAAAAAAAAAAAAAAAAAGGAGAATTAAATGCTGCCTCCTGGATCTTTATTAATTACAGACAATCTGTGAAACATGCAAATCAGTGAAGAGCTGCAATAAAACAGGCGAGCAAAATACTGGAGTACAGCAGAAGGAACACAGCTCTAACAAAAGAGAGTGGGTTATTCTCCTGCTCCATCTGCAGTGTTCCAGTGTAGTAGGTTTCCTGTGTCAAGCAAAAGCTATTATTACACTGCAGAGCAGGGAGTAGGGTAAGGATAATACCAAAATGATTCAGAGGTGCCAGACTTGCAGTTTCTAAGAAACTAAACCCATGAGGTGAACCAGCAAAATTCATGTCAATTATGAAAGACAAAAAAAATAAAAAACCACCCCAGAAACTTTCTGCCACTGCAGGATGTAACAGAAACAAAGGAGGAGACAAGAGTGAACGTTCTTGGCCAGTCACTGCGTAGGATAAACACACCTGCCCTACCCAGGATCACCACTAAAAGGAAAGAGAAGTAGGTACAACCAACAATCAAAGACTAAACTGCATTTAAAAAAAAAATGCAGGGGGAGATTTTAAGATTATGTGGATATTTCTACTTGTTAATTACTCTCACTTCTATTTGTGACCCCTACTTTTGGTCCAGGCTGTATGCAATGAAAGCAGCTGGGTGAGAGAGGTGCTATGTATGAGAAAACCCAAGTGAGCAGATTCCCCTTCAGACTTACACCTTCCAGCCCAGTATTATTTACACCATGCACAAATGTACAGGGGGTTTCACTCTTCAAAGGCAGACTTCTTGACTTGTGACCATCCAAGGTAAGGCTAGACAAGAAGTTTTGTTTAATTCATCATCAAACCAAGGGCTTGTTCACCCTGGCCAGAGCAGAGGCCAGCACTGCTTCACAAGAAGGATGGCTCCAGACAAGATCTCAGCCACTCCTCTGTTATGGATTTAGAAATTAATGGCCTCTTACTTTTGATCTCCTGATTTCAGACTGGATGTGAGGAAGAAGTTCTTCACCATGAGAGTGGTGAGACCCTGGAATGGGTTCCCCAGATTTGCCTAACAGATACAGACCTTCATCACTGCAGCAGAGCTGAGAGAGAACTATCCCAGCTGATGTCCTCCGAGTTTAAATCAGGGAGGTTCATTGCCTTTCTATTATCCTTGTGATCTTGAATAACTGAAATAAAGACAGATCCTACCCAGGAGCCATGAGGTTGTTATGAAGCCAGCTAACTTAAACATCCCAAATGAATGAGACTGGTTTTATGGCAGACATTTATGTGCATATATCCTGTTTTCCTCTGAAAATTCCATACAAAGGATCAACATCTGGTGACCAGAGTAACTTCAGCAGTGATACAGGCAAAGCAAAGGAGGAGTATGCCATCAGCTTTGGTAATATGCCTTTAAGCAGTTATTAATTATAATCCAATATTACAATTGATTAGAGAAAGTTTAATTGTTCGCATTTGCAGAATTAAAATCTTCTTAAAGAAACTTAAGTCTTTTTTTCCCCAGTTGCATAGAGGAATAAAGGACCCAAGACACACAGTCCTCTACTTTGGTTCTTTATACTTATTTAACACACACTAAATTTCTCCTTTCATGTTGTCCTCATCATCATTTGGGCTTCCATTTGAGTTATCAGGTCTATTACATGGAAGAGTTTCACATTCAAGGTCTTAAATCTGCTAGTAATAAAAATATACCATAACACAGCACAAAGCTTACAGATGAAAACTTGGCAACTCAGAAATAGCAACACTATTATTTCCTTTGCTGGGAACTCTTGCTCACTTGACAAAAATAAAGCCCCAAAATGGTTTGGAGTAGTGCAAAAAGACAAGTGTAAGCAGAGCATCACAGGTGCAGGGTGAGATGTGCACAATGCAAACCCAGGCAAGTACCCACACCAGTCAGTGAATAAATACCAATCCATAACAGATTGGTAGTCTAGAATGGTGAGGAAGAAAGAGTAAGAAGGGTTTAGAAATTAATGGCCTCTTACTTTTGATCTCCAGATTTCAGACTGGACATGAGGAGGAAGTTCTTCACCATGAGAGTGGTGAGACCCTGGAATGGGTTGCCCAGGGAGGTGGTTGGGGCCACATCCCTGGAGGTGTTTGCAGCCAGGCTGGATGAGGCTCTGTCCAGCCTAATCTAGGTTAGGATGTCCCTGCTCATGGCAAGGGCGTTAGAACTAGATGATCCTTGTGGTTCCTTCCAACCCTGACTGATTCTGTGATTCCTCTGTAGTGAGGTCAGTCAGCCTTTACCACAGCTACAAAGCAAAAGCAGTCCACAAACACCACGATGGAGGCTCCTTGCTGATGCCTGGGAACGCTGTCAGCACACAGCTCACAGGTTACCTCTACCTGCATGCTGGTTTTTCAGACCTGCATGGTTCATGCACACCTCTAAGTTCCAGTGTTCCAGAAAAAAACTGCAGTAATATTTCCACACAGCAGAAGATAATCTGTCCTCTCCTCTTCTATCCACTCTTTAACCAAAGGGAGTAAATGCTGCAGGTGAGAACTGTTTCCCCAGAAAACACTTCCTCCCCCAGATCTGTTCCCAGACAGTGGTGGCTCATGGTTTTAAGCAGGGAACAAAATTAAGAAGCTTTTCCTAATTAGTTCATCTGTGCTGCATTAAATTTGTGCTGGAAGGTTCCCAACGTGGTCTGCTGCAATTATTAACAATGAATAGGCATCTCATAAAATACTGACACAAATGGCTTTCTGAAGGAAAATTGGCAGGTTTGGCCACACCTCCTGTAATTATAAATGTGAAAAGGTTTGCTGAGGAAAATGGGGGTTAAATGAAGGTCTGGTGACAGGCACTTTGGTTAACATACAGCAACCTGCAAATGAGGTTACCATGAGACATCCCACCTCCAGCTGAGCTCTACAAGCAGGCTGGGAAAATTTCTGCTGTCCAGACGTTCATGTCAAATAAGTTTTATGCAGATGAATACTGGGATCCTTGCCTGCAATAGGGAAGGATGTGACAGGACAAATGACAACAAAAGCACCAACACTCAGGTGTCAAGCGCCAAGAATGACTTTAAGGGAGCCTGGGGGCATGTGCGAAGGGAGAGAGAATTCAATTTCTCCCAAGGGACAAGAGATAAGGAGACAATCAGACCAAGAGAACTGCATTGCCAGTCAGAATTGATGGAGCCAGAGTCCATGTTTTAACTTGCAGATAAATCCCTGCTTGCAATGTAACGATGCACCTAAAAGCACCAGGCCAGGGCCACATTTCCAGCCCTTCTTTTCAGTTTGTATGTAAACAACTTACGGGTACTGCCAATCTGCAATCGGGCTGAGCTGTAGAGACACACAGCAAAGCATCTCTGCCTCAAACACCATACAAAAAATCAGAGTAGTTTCTTTTCCTTGATACATTCCCAAAAGTCTACATCTGTAGATGGATATTGCATCCATAGTTCATAATCTACAGCCATAGACACAGATTACAAGAAACAGAAAAAAAATTCACAAGTTGTGAAGATACTTACAAAATAAACTGCTCCAAAGCTTCCATGGCCAATCTCTCGGAGATCTGTGAAGAGCTTTTCTGGATCTTCTTTGAAGAAGAGCTCAGCAATTTCTGGGTCCTTCAGGCTGCCCGCTCGGCTGGTTGATGGCATCCTGCTGGGCAGTTAGCCGACCGACTATCTGGGTTTAAAGTGCTGCCTCAACCCTTGGTTCATCTGTATGAATGGAGCCTCTTCAGCATGGATTACTGCAAGAAAAAAAACGGCAACCCTTCACTGATTATCCTCTTCCCGGAAGCAAAGCTAGAGGAGCGCAGCTTCCCCTTCTTCCAGAGCAAGCATCCTCGTGGGATGAAGCAGCACAACCCATCTGCAGGGATAACGTCCCAGTCCCAGTCCCAGTCCTAGTCCTGTCATGACACCAGGCAAGCTTTTCTACAGAACACCAACTCAAATCAAAACACAAAGTGAGACACACTCCTTGCTTCAGCATCTGCCCAGTCACCGGAAGAGCAATCAGCAGAACCTCTCTGACCTACAGCAGTAACCAGTTTGTCCCCAGAGAACCCAGACTACCTTGACACCATCCCTCTGAAGAGTCACACCCACCAAAGCATCCTAAAGCATTGCTTAAACTCTGTGATGTGGATGATCACATGTATGGATGATGGCCTTTGCAAGACAAGGTCTAGGGCACAAGTATGATGTGTGTGAACCACCACAGATTCACTCATCCTCTGTTTACATTTTTTTAATTCAGGGCAGTATTCTTTTCTCCTGCAGTTGTACTCCAGTTAAGAAGCAGCCAATGGTCCATTCTTTAGTCCTTTCCGCCTGCTGGCAGAGACCTCTCTAAAGCTTCTCCTTCCACAACTAAGTCAGTCATGGTCCCTTTCAGTTTTTATCTTCTCTAAATTCACAACCTCTATCTTGAAGAGCCTGCTCTTTAGAGTCCTACTTGCAACCTCCTTCTTTAGCAAAACAGCATCCAGGATAGGAGATATCCAGTCTAGAATCATCTGGTTGGAAAAAACCCTAAGACCAAATGCAACCATAACTTCACATCACCCCATACATAAATAAGACACACACAGCAGCTGTCTTTCTGCCCTGCTTCAGCAGGCACAAACAAACATTTTAATTGTGACAGCACAGGAACTTCAACGATAGTCCACTGGCAAACACATCCTTGCCACTTCAGACACCACTGGGAACCTATGAACTCCTTTGTCTGCACTGTCCACTTGCTCTCATTTGCTCAAAGTGTGTCTTGGAACCTATCCACAATAAAAGTATACTTCCAAGCTGTGCATAAACCTTACTCTAACTTTACAACAGGTGAAGCCAAGCAACGGTTCCAAGTAAAATGCACTTTTCCCCTCCTAAAGGAAAAGTCTGTAAACTGTCACCAATAAAACCAGGTTCTGTTCCAGTGGCAAAATCACATAGTTCACTTCCTTCCCAAAACTGCTGTCCGGTCAGGGCTTGCACATTTTTTAATTCACATTTCACATCTCACATTTGCTATTTAAAAGAAGTTTTACAACTTCATAATGAAAAAAAAAACAACAACCACAATAAACTTGAATTTAAGGACTATATATCAGAAGGCTCCATCCCTGTCCATATTTCCTCCTTTTCTGGGCACAATAAACTCCACCTTTCTCCAAGCCTCCAGACCATCATTGAATCATTTGTTTTCCCCTCCCTGTGGAACGATTCTTACAAGGATGGAAAAAAAAAACCCTACTCCTGCATGTTTATGCTCCGTGGTACTCCTCTTTAGACAGTTGCAGCATGTGAAAGTGCCAAAGAATGCCTGCTCCTTGTTAGTTCAAATAACTGCCAGCACTGCTACAAGGAGAGCACGATTGTGCGAGAGACAGCCAAGACATACCTAGTTGTGAAGTCTGCAAGAGTCTCCAGTTTTTTGTTTTTTTTTGATGAAGACATGCGTGGGAGAGAGAACACAGGCAAGGGAAGTGAAATCCAGCATTTTCATAGCTTCCCTCCAAGCAGTCAGCATTCACAAAGATTTATAATGCAACCCACAACCCAAAACGTGTGTTCCGCGATAGCCTGCTCTCAGGGGCTGAGGAAAAAAAAAAACAACCTTCAAATCCCAGTGGTGACCCAAGTATCAAAAAAAAAAAAAAAAGATCTGCATATAGAAAGGAAACATACAGCTGGTGTCAACCCTGCTAGTGGGCATGCACACACGCGTTTGCTGCCGATGGAGGATCACCAGAGGAGCCCAAGCAGCAGCAAAGCTGAGCAAGGTGCACAGGAGCAGGGCTGTGCTACCTCCACCTCCTGTTGCATAACGCAGTAACTAATGCTGTGTGGGAAGGGGAATAATTAGCTACAATTCAGCCCCTACCTGAAGCACACCACATTTATGAAGACTGGAAGGAAAGTCAAAGGGTTTTTTTTGTTTTTTTTCTTCACACCCCCCCCCCCCCTTTCCTTCTTTCTTTCAAATGAGCCAACAATATTCCACTTGATTCCAGCTCTAACAAGCACATCAGACTGAAAGACAACTGTTTCACATTTACAGCCCCCGACAAAACAATGGACAAAAAGCATCAGTCAGAAAAACGAGAGAAAGGAGCTGGGGGAAGGGAGCTGATAACCAGAGCACACTCAGTATTATTGAAGGAATGTTTCTTGGATCGACGGTGATGATGTCATGTTCCATCTTTTAAGAAGCATCAGATTCTTACAAAAAGGACATTGTTGTTGAAAAGCAACTGCTGCAATCCCAGAATGCCCTTTTCCCTACATCTGTTAGGCAGAGGGGCTAGGCTTGGATAAACCTGCTAATATGGCCAAAAGTCACATGGGCCTGCGAGTGAGCCTGCGTGTGCCAGCCAGGCTGGGGAGCAAAACCCTGTGTGCAGAGCTGAGATGGATTACAGCCTGCTCCCCCCTCTCCCCACCTACCCCCGATGCCAAACCAGCCACCAGGCTCCTTCTTGGCATCGTTTCTGAGCGTGCCTCTGAAATTTCAACTGGCAACACTTCTCACTGCTGCTAGAACTCTCACCAGGCTGGCTGATGATGGGACCAGCTATAGCACTACTGGGAGCAAATCGGAGCAGAACTTCTCGTCTGTTGTGATATACCTTAAAATATAGCTTCATCCCCTTTAATCCTCACAGCATCAAGACAAATTTACACTATCGTTATTCCTGGAAACGATTGCTGCTTTGAAATGCGTGAGAGCAAAAACACTGAGGATTAAAACCTGTTTAAGAGAACAGTCACAAACCTGGGCATGACCCTACACTTATCATCTGATCTTAGATGGAACAATAAAATGCGTTCATGTAAATTCCATCCATAAGAAAGCTTTGCACAGTCTCATTTAATGAGGTGCTCCCATTTTTCATGGATGCTACAACATTAAATTCCCTCAGCCTTCGTTTCACCCAGAAACAACTGCTGCCTGCCAAAGCCTGGCAGTGCCAGGGGCTGAGGTGCTCTGCCTTCTGCCTTGCCACGGTGACACCTGAACACTTTGGGGAGTGGAAGTTAGGAGAAGTGGCATGCAACATGGTTACTGCATTATTTTAAATGTATTTAAAATACAGATTAAAAAGAAAACCTCAGCTAAACTGCACCGAAAACTAATTCATAAAGCAGCAGGCAGCTGGGTCTCTAAGTTGCACTTAGGTATTTTACATTCTTCCAACAATGCTGTCTCTTTACTGCAGGTTTTTTGGATTGGTGCAGCTATACTGTTAAAGACAATTGTTCCCCGTGGATGGGACTCATCATCTCACCTTAGGCAGTTCAGATCATGTGGTTGGAAATTGGCTGTGGCCAAGAAACAAGCGCTGTGAACAGGAAACAGCATCCTCTGACCGTGCCTGCCTCTCTGTTGGCTAAGAGGCAGGGTCTACCTACAAGCCAGCTTGCAGGCTGCTAAATTTAGATAAAACTAATTCCCTTTTTTTTCCCTAGTTGTCACTCGCACTAGAGAATATTGCATTGCATTGCATTAACAACTACTGGTACTTAAACCAATTTCACTCATAACCAACAAGGTGATGCTGAAATATGAGAAAGACTCAAAATAAACCAGGGCATGACTGAAGCACAAGACTGGGCCAACTCTATTTCCCCACAGAGGACTGACCTCACTGCATGCAGTTAGTGGCTGCCATTACTAGTGCAAATGACACTGAGTGCAAGCCAAAATGTTTTATCAAATTACTTTCATCTGAACAACTACCAGTTAGTAGAAACCATGTGCACATATCCACAGAAGTCTGTGAATCAATAATGTTAAGTTCCCTGTAATTATGGCAGTATTAAATGCACGCACACACCCACCCCTTGAATTACTGACATAAGGAAGCTGAAGATGAGGATGGGGTCAGACCTGTTCTCTTCCGAGTTTGCTGCCTCCCTGCCATGTCATCTTGAGCTGAAGTAAGACCCAGCCCTGTGACTAACATCCCCTGGGATCCTGTGGAGCAGAACGAGCAAAGCTTTAAATGGTCAGTTGCTGTATTTAAAGTGCATATTTAAGCCCTCTGCTAGAGAGACCTCAGAGAAATTAAAATCTGTCCACACTACACTAAAATATCTGACAGCTGTCAGTGTCATAGATAACTGTTTTCATGTAATAAACCAACGTACTAAGAAGAGAATGTACTTGGCCTGCCCTGCAAAGCAGAAGGGAACCCACTCATTCAGCTTTCCACCTACCAGTCACATTATTTCTCAAGTTCACATCCAGAACAACTCCCTGAGACAGGGACCAGAAGGTAACAAGATTACACTGACCATGAGATGCTTCAAAGCATTTGTAGTTCCTTCGGATGGCTCAAAAGTCTGCAGAAGCCATTATTACAATGCAGGCTTTGCTGGTAGACTATTAGCATTAAAAAGCAGCACACTTTGTACAAGTCTCAAGGAAGCAACATATTCAACGTCCTCCAGCTTATATATACACAAATAATATCACAACCAGAGTTAAACAAACACCATGCAAACACAAAAAGGTTTATGCATCCTCTATTCTGGGCCTCTCTCCATTTCCCCAGGTACCAAGAGGCACACTGCACTGTGACTCCCAACTAGGCCGACAGCAACCCTTGCCCTCCATCATGGAGCCAGAAACAAAAAAAAATATTTGCAATTTGAGACATAAATCTTGGTTTATGCTATAGTCATCTGCTATACAATGCACTTAGCACAGTGACATCTATAAAAACTTGTATTAAGTATCAAATGGAGGTATACTGTGTTCTTCCCTACTACAGCATCCATGACACTTTAAAAACCAACCAAGCAGGAGACTGGTTATAGACCTTAGGCTCTCTAGAGCTGCACACTAACAGCAAAGATGGTGAAATGAATATTTAACACAGGAAAATACTGGCCCTTTCTTGGCAGGTCTTCTTCAAAGCCAGGGTGAGAACAGAATCATAGAATCAGTCAGGGTTGGAAGGGACTACAAGGATCATCTAGTTCCAGCCACTCTGCCATGGGCAGGGACACCCTACCCTACATCAGGCTGCCCACAGCCTCAGCCAGCCTGGCTGCAAACACCTCCAGGGATGAGGCCTCAACCACCTCCCTGGGCAACCCATTCAGGCTCTCACCACTATCATGCTCAACAACTTCCTCCTGACATCCAGTCTGAATCTGAATCTCCCCACCTCCAGCTTTGCTCCATTCCCTCTAGTCCTGTCACTCCCTAATATCCTAAAATGTCCCTCCTCAGCTTTTTTGTAGCCCCCTTCAGATACTGGAAGGCCACAAGAAGGTCACCTGGGAGCCTCCTCTTCTCCAGACTCAACAGCCCCAACTCTTTCAGTCTCTCCTCACAGCAGAGGTGCTGCAGCCCTCTGAGCATCCTCCTGGCCCTTTTAAGATAAAAGTATTGAAATGAAGGCACTAGTAATGGTGAGGATGAGAACTTGCTTCTGCCACAACATTTTATTTTAGCTAAAAAGCACACATGAACTCTTAAGAACAGGTTGTTTTAGTGTTTGGGCTCTGCACTCTCTCTTACCAGGCAACAACAGATTGAAACTTTGAAGGCTCTGGTCAGGACAGGACTGCTGTGTAGGTTGATCTCAGAAGAATGTGGTCAACTTTTGAACCAGGGCCTCAAATAAAACAACCAACACACAAGACATCAACAGCCCACCACAATGTAACTTCTTTTGGAAACTGACATTTAGATGATTTTTTTGTTGTTGTTTAAGCATCCACATTGCACAGAGTGCAAACAGTTGCTTGATTTTTGTGTCACTTCCTCTAGCAGGATCTAAAGCAAGAGCATCAAACAGACAAGGCACATGTGTCATCATGCAACTATCAAAAAGGGGAAAAGGGATTTTCTCTCACACATTATATGGGCCAGATCCAGGGAGTGTATGGAGCTCAGATTAAATTATCCTCTCAATACACTATTAAAAATTTCCTGAATGGCCTCCAGCTGACACTGAAAATTTCCACCACTATCACAAATATGGTAAGCTGCAACTATTGAAAGAGCTGACTTCTCAAGTCCTTTTTCTTTTTACTTGCCATTGTGCCTAACATGAGAGCTAAATGGTAAGAATGCTTTAAGAATGATTAGATGGAAAGAGCGCTTAAAATACTGACTTGAAAAATCCCTGTATAGCATTGAATGCTTGACCTGAAAGCATTTGGAAGTTTGTTTGGAAGCAGCAGACCAACCACTCCCCATTTTTGATCAGACTCTGAATAAAAAGCCTGTAAGGTTAAAACAAAGCAAGGAACATTGCAGAATGCAAATTGCTGCTTGTGTGCAGAGTGTGGAGCAGTCACTACCTCATGCATTTTCAGAAAAACAAACTCCAAACTCAAGAATTTTCTAGCATGCAAACCAAAAATATCAACACACATGAGCTGTTTACTTATAAACCATGCAGAGGAAACCTCAGCTGAACTTTCAGTACTGCACACCACTGCTGGTTGGGTAGAGGAAGGTGCTTCTCTGATGTTTTTTGAGACACCAGCGCAGTGTACAGCTGCCTACCCAGGCACATCACCATCTGAGCAAGCAAGAGGCTGAGCTCTGCCTGTAGAACACCTGCTCTACAGCACTGCAAAACAAAGCCACACTATATGGAAAGAGAAAATAATGTGATGAACGTACAGGTTGCCCAGAGAGGTGGTGAAGCCTTCATCTCTGGAGTCATTCAAAACTCGTCTGGATGCTGTCCAGTGCACGATGCTCTAGGTGAACCTGCTCTGGCAGGAGAGTTGGGTTAGATGATGTGGCCCTAGGCAGCCTGATCTAGTTGGAGGTGTCCTTGCTGAACACAGGAGGGTTGCACAAGATGACCTTGGAGGGTCCCTTCCAGCCTGATGTAATCTGTGAGTCTGTGATCTCCAGAGGTCACTTCCAACCCCTACCATTCTGTGACCTATGAACAGCACATGTATCATCTGAGAATCACAGAATGGTTTAGGTTGGAAGGGACCTCAAAGATCATCCAGTTCCAAACCCCCTGCCATAGGCAGGGACACCTCCCACTAGAAGAAACAACAAAACCTGCTCTTTTCACTCTGAAATATCCTCTCTTTAGGCAAAACTGGTATTTTGCAACACCAGTGTACTCTCTTCAGGCAACAAGGGTATGTTGCAACACCCATCCCTCAAACCCGTGGGGATGCAGTGTGATGATTTAACTCTAATCCGCTACTGAAGCGGAAGGGCTGTACAGTTGGTGGGGACAGACCAGGGAAGATGATGGAGGTCCAGCCTCAGAAGAAATGAACACATCACACCAGGCAGTGCAGATCTATGTGACTTCAGGAGTGATGCTATTACCCTTGATTTATTTTGCACTCTGCATATAAATCAGCCTTTTAAATTTTAACCTGATGAATTGTGTGTGGAGTCGCCTCGCCCAGAGAGGGCAGGCAGTGATTACGTACCACACTTCTCATGACTTCACCTGCTGCTCTTCAGAAGCCAGGCACAAGCCAGCCTGCTCTGGTGGATCCTTTCTCTAAGGGCACAGATAGAAAGAGCTCTGCCTTATCTGAAATTCAGGGGATCTATAGCCAGCTGAACACTGCCAGGTTCAGGACTGAATTCCCTCTATCAGCAGATGTAGGGACGTGTTCATCAGGTTCTTCATGGTCATTGGGAAAGTTTACTCTTCATCACTGTGCCAAATGTCTCCTTACAGCAAGGCTGTCAAGACCATACACCATGGCTTGTATTGCTTTCTGATAAAGAAAAATTTAAAAGTCCCAGCAACCCACTAAATGTTGTGGATGTTCCTTAAAACCTTTTAACCAAGGCTCTGGTCCACCCATGGACTCTTTTTTTCCTCCTCTGACAAAAGCAGAGGAACTCTCAAGAGTTTTAACAGGCACTGCACACATGGAAGATGATTTACTCCCTGCCTAGGGCAGATTAAGGCTGTTTCCTTGAACAGCTGAAAATCAACTTCCCATCCACACTCAACTACACCACAGCAGATGGTATCAAGATAGTTGTGTTCCAGGTGACTATAACCATGGGAAAAGTCATTCAGGATCTCCAAGCCTCTCAAAAGGGACAGCAATTCCAGCAATTTTAGGCACACAGTTCATGTGTAACCACAGATCTCTATGGTGCCTTCCAACTCTGACTGATTCTATGATTCTGCCAGTCTCCAGGGGAAAGGAAAAGACAAGACTGCCCTGTTTCCAAGTCAGAAGAAGCCACTTCTTCTGCCAAAGTCTGAACTAAGTGAGACCTTACAGCCATGCTGGTTATTTCCATGAACTGTGTTAGGGCAGTAAAGAGCTCTTCATGTGGTCTGCAACCCCATGCACATCTGCATAACAACAGTACCATTTACTGTGCATAACTGAGGTCTTGCTCCATAGTAGGAAGTTACAGCAAAGAATGGCCATCAAATGCTGCCCTCTTTCTATCTTTCACAATCCCTCAGCTCTGTAGTTCTAGAAGGAACAGATGATAAGGATAAGACAAACCTGCAACTGGATATTACAGTGAAGTCCAGCAGCTTTTTGCTTGTGTGAGCATCTATGTTCAAGGTAAGGCTTTTCTTCCCTGACAAAAACTGAGCCTGCCAGTCCACTGAGGTTCCTTTTCCAACTGCTTTTTAAAAGATTTGTGAGGAATGATTGAGTCTATCCTGCAAAAAAAAAACTTCTTTGCAGATTTGTTTTTCCTTTCTCTTTTTCCCCTCTGCTTCCCTACCTGCGGTTTTATTTTTTTTGGTTCTTGTATTATACTTCTTCATAGAATAGCCTCAGGAAGACACTTTCATGTTAGAGTATTGCTTGCATTTCTCTTATACATGCACTTGTAGACTCTGTGGCTTACTTTGATTTCCTCTCAAGACTCTGACACTAAAATGTCCATCACCAGCTTCCTGAATTATTTGACCCAGCACACTTTCTGATCCTGCTGAGCTGTTCTGCTTGGATGTTTACTTTCCAGGAATGTCACTAGCAAAAGGGACAGAAAGCTAAGCACCCCACGCCTCCATTAACAAGCTCAAGATCTACATTTCAGGGTTGGCTAGAAGTACTTCTTAGGTTGATCCACACCAGCAGTAAAGCCAACAGTGCAACAATTATCCTGTGTTTTGCATTTCAAAGAAAATGGGAAATAGGTTTTGGTATTTCCTGACTATTTCTACGACCTTTCAAGTTTACTACATAGTGGGAAAGATAACTCTAACTGGGTAAGCTTGTTGCTGTGTTAAAGACAGATATCCTCAACCAACTAATCCTATTTTGACAAGTTACATATGCCAGTTATAAAAGACCCACAGATATAACTAACTCTACCAGTACCCCTGAAAATATAGTTCTGTTAACTGGCAGTTTTTGCAGTGTCACTGACCTACCACTGGTCCTACCACTTAAAAAGCATAGCACAAATGAAAAAAAATTGCTGATGCAGATGAAAGAAGTATTAATGCCAAAAAGCATCTTGGTTTGTTTTTTTTTTCTCTTCTCCTACTTAAAATAAAACATCCATGGGTTCAAAATCTAGACCTACAGAATAGCTGAAGAACAACCAGCACTGATTCCTCCAAGACCAACGTCATCAAAGTTCAAGAAGTGCTAACCACACCCTGACGTGTTCAACACGAACATCCCCTGAATGTCTTTGCTTGTGATAGTTCTGGTACATTTATTAAGAAGGTCAGCTCTAAATTTAGTAATTCCTTAGGCTAGCAAAGCTCTGAGGAAGGCAACTGGAAAAAATGAAATCTTCTGTCCCCCTTCTTTTGCAATACACTAAGTCCACAGCTGTTGCCAACTCCTTCCCTTTACTGCATAAAGCATCATATTCTGTGACTGCATCACCTACAGACTCCTCTCTGTGGCCACATCCCTTAGACTGCAGAGCACAAGGCAGAACATTCCAGTGCAAGAGATGCTGTGCTGGCAGCAGACTGGCCAGGAAGAGGTTACCAAGTGGCCAGCTGATGAGAGTCAATTAAGTCTAGAGGCAAAAATACTGGGAAACTCCAGCTGCCCATAAAAAAAACCCCTGAAGTTCCATATCCTAATGGGACTTGAGTTTAAAGAAACCTTTCCTTAACCCCTAAGCAATTTTGCCCCAGAATAATAAACATAGTAAATGTGAGCAAATAAGCTATTTTGGATTCAGCATAAATAACTCAGAAATAAGCTCCTGAAGCTCACAATATACATAATTACCCTTGAGAAAAAGTAGCAATTAAAAAGTAGCAGTATCACATGCAGTTTGTAGAAAGCAGGCTTGAAAGGAAGCAATTCAAAGTCTTTCTGAACAGTAAGTGAAGGGAAAAAAAAAAAAAAGTTTAAGTTGATCTTGCAATTGAATTAACTGGACTGCAGCACGACACTAGGACACAGGTCCACCCCAGCCAGAGGCTATGTCCAACCCCTCCAGTCCACAAGCCAAGACTCATTTCAGCAGGTATGAACCTGGTGAAACTGAAGCTGGTAGGAGGAAGGACCTGAGGTAGAAAATCCAAGTCAAAAACAAACATAAAAATCCAAAAGAAAGCTGGAAGATTCTGTGGGAATAATCTTAGCAACCAAGCTGTGACATTAAAAAAAGCCTCAGGCAGTCACCCAGCCTGATCCACTACTGGGCTGGAAAAAAGCCACACAGGAGAGCAAGGGTGCAGAGAAGAAGGTAAATTATCTGCAGCAAGAAGATGAGTAGGTCTAAGGTATGGTGCTGCCACAGGCCATACATCAAGAAAGCTGAGCCTTCAATAAAGTAATGAATTAAACATTACTGACCTATGGAGATGAGGAAGTAGCTGCCCTAGAAGTCTGACGTAGCTCCTGAGTGATGTATACTTTGGTAGCTCCTGAGTGATGTATGCTTTTGTCACAACTGCTGTCCCCTTCCAACAGCTGCTGCTTCAGAGACGCTGCCCTCAACGGCTGTGGCCAAACCAAACAGAAGAATTAATTGAACTAATAATTAGTGGAAGTGAAGTGCTAACTGCTTGGTGTCTGTGATACACTAAGAACTAACGAGCCCAAACATTTATGCCTTAGCCCGGATGGCATTACAGTAACAAAACTACTCCAGAGTGCATTCAAAAAAGAAGCAGGCAAAGTCTGATACACAAAATCACTGTATTCATTAGTCACAGGTGGAGAATAGAAGCATCACACCTGAACTGATACAAAACCCTGAAAAGGCAAGAGGTCTGATATATGATGGTGAGTAGACTGTGTCCTGGGCTGCAGCAAGAGCAGCGTGGCCAGCAGGGCAAGGGAGGGGATTCTGCCCCTTTACTCTGCTCTCCTCAGACCCTACCTGGAGTACTGTGTGCAGTTTTGGAGTTTCCAACACAAGGAGGACAAGGAACTGTTAGAGCAAGTCTAGAGGAGGGCCACGAAGACGTTCAGAGGGCTTCAGCAGCTCTGCTATGAGGACAGGCTAAGAGAGTCGGGGTTCTGCAGCCTGGAGAAGAGAAGGCTTCCAGGAGACCTTAGAGTAGCCTTCCAGTATTTGAAACAGGTCTATAGGAAGGCTGGGGAGGGACTATTGACAAGGTCTTGAAACAACAGGATGAGGAAGAATGGGTTTAAACTGGCGCAGGGGAGATTGAGACTGGATGTTAGGAGGAAGTTCTTTAAAGTGAGGATGGTGAGACACTGGCACAGGTTGCCCAGGGAGATTGTGGCTGCTCCTTCCCTGGAGGTCTTCAAGGCCAGGATGAATGAGGCCTTGAGCAACCTGGTCAAATGGGAGGTGTCCCTGCCCAAGACAGTAGGGCTGGAAGTGGATGGTCTTTAAGATCCCTTCCAACCCAACCCATTCTATGAATTACACATTTTGACCAAAGGACCATTTTGACCAGAATGACCTCAGATACTCTGCAAATCCTGCATAATATTTGCATTTAAGATCTAGAGTGAGGTGAAAAGGGACATTGCACATTTTACTTAGGGCAATGGGCAATACCAGAAAGTACAGGAAAACCTTAATAAACAACATGAATGAGGAACAAGGCAGGAAATGAAAGGTCAGGAGCAAAGAACCGTCAAGAACATATCTACTCTTAAACTAAACAACTCAGGAGGCTAAGTCTTGTGCAGACAGCTCCAAGAAAATAATTGTGCAATTATGCAAAGACAGTGTCAGGTTGTGTTTAAAAAAAAAAAAAATCAACAACAAAAAAACCCAACAACATGAAGAAACAATTAGGAAAAATAATATAGAATTTCTGACAACATAGTACAGAACTCTCTGCTGTGGCCTGCTCCTGCTATTATTCTTCACTCACTTCTAGCACTGAAAGTACAGCACAAAAATGCCTCAGAAGTAGGAAGCTGTAAATTCCCAAGACAACAAACTAAGCTTGGAGAGGAAAAGCATAAGAGTTAAAAACCAACCATAAGAAGGCCAAGCCAACTTGCTCTGACTTCAAGAAGGGGAGAGTCCATAAGTATGAGTAGCACATATATGACAGAGTGCAGGAATTCAACCTATCAAGCTACAAACAGCAAAATAACCTGCAGAAATTACTGCAAGGTACCAAGCCCAAAACAGACAAACATTGCTTTTAAAAAAGACATTTCCACAAGTAAGAACACCCAGAGGCAGGTCAGGTAAAGTATTTCTGACTGCTCCTGGCACCTCTTCTGAAGCACCCAGTTGTTAGCACTGTCAGAAACACAGAGGATAGGACCAAAGAGGCCATGTATTAGAACCTGGGTGACAACTTTTGTATTGCTTCACTTCTAGGGTCAAACCAGCATCATCAAAACAGACTTTGTTATGAGGAAGGTCAATTTCTTTCACTCGGGAGTTTATAAAACAGGCAACTACTACCAAAGGGAAATAAAGGTTTACTGAAAGGCTGCAGAGAAATGAGAAAATAGCTTACTAGGCTATAGCAAGGTTTTACGTAGGTGCTGGTCCTCCATCATTGGGCACAGGCAGAAAAGCCATTTCAGAACAGCTCACCAGTGCAAGACAATTCTGTGCCTTAGAGGCAGTGACCAACCTAGAGAAGGAAGTGGCAGCAGCGTGGCAAGGGTAATAGAGCTGCTTACCTCAGTTTGTAACATAAAGCAGGTTCCAACATATTTTAACATCAAAAGAGTTCAAACCTTTCGAAACTGTTCTATCTGCTCTAGCAGATTACTCATACCCATAAAGAGAATATCTTTACTAAGCAATTACGTTTCTAGAGCCCATAAGCACCTCCTTTCCTGCTGGAATTCCCCAGCCATGACGATTTGTCCAGTGGTACTCCAGCTCAGGTTGAGTATTTACTTTTCCTGTCTCCACATGACTGAACAGAATGATTTTGTTTTTTAAACAGCACAGGGCAAGGGAATGAGTCAAACAACTGAAAGCAAACAACAACAAACCCAAACCCACCCCTTTTTCACTATTTTACCTACTTGAAATGCTTCTCCAGCCTGTTCTAGATTACTTCTCTTTGCACCTTCCACTTAAAACAAAAAAAAAAAAAGAGTTTTCAGTTTGTATTAGGATAACAAGCTACCCTTTAAACTGATGATTTTCATCTGCCATCACGGGGAGAACGCCCATTTCAACTAGCATACAAAACAACTCACCTAGCAGTGGTTTAGATACAGAGCATGTCTCAATTGGATCCTTCAGACCATAGGACTGAAGGTCCTACCAAAGCCTAGTCCTGCTATTTTAAGCAACTCTCCAATCATCAGATAATAACCAACTCCTGAGAACTTCTCCAAGCCACTATGCTGATTACAAGGCTGCTCCAGAACCCCACTCCTGTTCTGATCAGGAACCAATTTAAGATTAAGAACTGATTCACAGTTTGTGTTTGTTATTTGCCACTTTACCCTGACTTACTCTTTCTTTTTTTTTTTTTCCCCCATACTGTTCTTAAAAAAAGTTTTCTTGCCCTTTCAATATTCAGGGATAAGCACAGAAGTGTAACACATGTCCACTCAGGCCTGTTAGCTGAAAAAAAGCAAGCCAGTTTTGCCTCCCTTTATGACACAGGAGGGAGAACTGACTTCCCAATTCTCCCAAACAAAGGCTTTTTTCCCCCCTTTTTTTTTTTTTTTTTTATTTTTATAAACATCCCTGACCAGAATTCTCCACATCTGCTTATTTCCTGGATACACAGCATTAAAGTTTAAAACCAGCAGGGTANAAGGGTTTTTTCCCCCCTTTTTTTTTTTTTTTTTTTAATAAACATCCCTGACCAGAATTCTCCACATCTGCTTATTTCCTGGATACACAGCATTAAAGTTTAAAACCAGCAGGGTATCAACAGATGCACTCAAAGCCTTCATGTTTCCATTTTTAACTGATAAACCACTTTTTTTTTTTTTACATTTAATGTATTTATGTATTATATAAATCTGTAATAATACAGATTATACATATATATTTGCTGTTACTGCATGACCATGCACTTTGGATGATCCCATTTTTGTCTCTACTATTGCAAATCCTGCAGCTCATTCAGTCTGCCCAGTGAGACTCTAGCCCTCCTCTGGATTGATGATTCCCTCCCCAACTTTGCCCCAGCAGATTTGAACAACACAGCCCCCTCATCAAGCCCAAATCACCATTTATAATTGTCTGAAGGCTGGTCTTGGACAACTATCAGCAGCTTCCCTCTAGCCCACACTTCCCTCCACCAGCACTAACTCACCTTCCTATAGTCAGTCTCCAAATTACTACACCAGATTTGGCTTTAAGAAATCTCCAGCGTGACAGTGTCCTGTGCTGTACTGACCTTCTCCTACACGAGGTGAATTGTCCTTGCAGTGCTCTTCTACCCTGGCCACTGCCTTGCTCTGTCAGCTCTCTAGCAACTCTCTCCTGTTAAGAATAGCCTCCCTCAACCCACCCATCCCAAAGCATGGGAAACGCTGTACAAGTAGGTTTTAAAATCAGGTGTGGGTGGGCATACAAAACGCAGCCCTGATGCAGAACAGGGAAAGGAAGGGAGAAGAACTGTGCAGGAACCATCATCATTTCCACTCCTGTGCTGGCAGCTACCCTACATTTCTGCCTGACATGCCCTAGGATGCTCTTGCTCCCCATAACCATCCTCAAGTGCCTTGTGCAAGACATCTTCAAGGTGCTGGAAAAAAAGCAATGGCTTCTGGCAGACTTAAAAATAGGTGTCCAGACATGGCACCAAGAGTGAGGAAGGGAAAAGTGACTGTGTGACTCTCAAGAACCAGTTGCCTACCCATGGCTCAGCCAGCCCTGGCATCTGAGCAAGGGGGAAGGAGCGTGCCAGCATGGGACTAGCATAAATGCACTGATTCTGCACTGCCAGTGGTTGGGTGAGGAGAGAGAAGTCCCTGTCCTGGCACAGAAGGGAGGTACATAGTCCATTTCTGGATAAATTTCGGGCACACCTGCTGAAATCTGTTAAATCCAAAACATTTATTGTGAAAGCTCTGAAACGACTTTCACAGAGGAACAGACCTCCCAGCAGTGAGACAGGAGACTGCAGCAGGAGAAGTTTGTAAGGGCCTGCTTCCCAAATCCAGGCTGTCACAGGTTTGTGTGCTACATTACAGCTGTTCCATTTGCTGACATCTCATCTCCTATGTACTTATATACCCATCTCCATGGCAACCCAATTCCTCAGAACATATCATGTATTTTCTGTATCTGCCGTATTAGAACAAAATTATTAAGGTTACAAAGGCAAGCACTCCAAAATTAGAAAGTGTCAGAATTCACATTGCCATCTCCCTTGCCAACCCATCTTCTCCTGCTGCCTCCCTCCCCATCTCCTGGGCTCTCAAGTCACCTCTCCAGCAAACCTCCAGCTCCATTTCTCTACCAGCTGTAGCTCCTTCCTCTTCGGTCCCTCGGCAGCCCCAGTTTCCCTCATCTTCTGTCCTGACATATTCTTCTCTCTCCTTTCTCATCTGACTTTTATACCTCCTGCATTCACACCAGGCATTTTCCTCCTCCACACTGCCTGGGTGCTCTCCAGGAATGATTCACTGAACACAGGACAGAGATTCCTGACAGTCTAGGAACTAGAAACAAGAGGAGCCTCTCTTGCAGGGAGAAGTCCTTCTGATCTTCCATAGCCCAGGGCTGAAGCATCTTTGGCTGCTCTCTGAGGACAGCTGCCTGCTCAGCACCAGGAGCTGCCACATGCCTAAGCAACGCATGGTGCTGATTTACCCTCCTGTTGCTGTAAGAGTGGGTCTCAGGAAGGATCAGGCCCCTCTTCCAGGAGGTGCTTTGCAAATACAAAGAAAATCTTCACCTTGATGGAACTTCTATATAAACCAAGTTAACCTTTACACTTTGCCTGCCTGTATCATTCTTTTACCTGTGTGTCACTGGGAGGAAAGCACAGCAATGGAAGGCTCCAGTGCTGCATTTCCTCTCAACACAAGCATCTGCAAGCACTGAAGAAGTGAGGAGTGGAAATCTATTGCAGGGTAACAGACCAATAAACTCAGCAGTTCTCTCCTCACAGGAGGTTTACCACTAAAAATTCCATCAAGTCAGGGACTCAAGCACCCTGCTGCCTGACTGCCTCTCCACTAGAAAGGCAGGTTGTCCATCCATCACTGTGCACACAGAAGGTAAATGACTTCATCTTTACTCCAAAAACCTGCTTTAAAAAAACATTATCTGGCTCTTCTTGGGGTTTGGCAGTATTAGTAATTGTCCTGAACACAAGGGATGAAAGAGGTAGGGCAGCATCTGCACCTGAAGCAAAATGGTGGAACAATTCAGAAACGAGGCCCACAAAGCAGGTTTTAATGCCCAAGGTCCAGCCTGCCCTGGCTGACTCTTACTGGGAGTATTTAAATCTTCTTTTTTCTCCTCTACATCGACTCTTCAGCTCCCAAGCAAGAAACACAGCATTTTCTTCCAGCCTGAAAAGAGCAGGAAAGTGCTTAACCTAGTAAGTGTTAAAGCATTTTAAGGCCTAAAGAGCAATTTCAGCTCAAGCAGGAACATACTCATCCTAGATTTGACTGAAAACTGCAATCAGAGATTGGTCTATTCCACCAGCACAGATGCAAACACCTTTCTCTTTCCTGGGTTCTTTGTGTGCTCACACACAAAGCTGCTAAATCCAGCTGTTCTCAGCAATCATTCACAAAGGCAAATGAATGAAAAAGAAACAATCAGCAACCATCTCCTCTCCTACCCTTTAGCTGAGGTGAACGATAATTTGATTGCTTCAGTCAAGGGACAAAACTCTTTTCTGTGCCTTTACATAGAAGGTTAATGGAGATATGGTGGAACCTGCTCTCACACTTGGGTTTCTGAAGGCAAGGTTGTCCTACCTGTTTTAAGGACTCTGGCCTCAGCTTTTGCATGAGGTGAGGCAGGGAGCTGCCAACAGGTGACTTTTCCAAGACTGCCCTGATCTTTTAAGAGACATAGGAAAGGAAAAGCACGGCAAAGAAAAAGCCAATTAGAATGATCTTGCACTTCTCCTTAAGCAAGCACTGCTGGCAGGGACTGAGCTCAAAGGCCTTTGTCTCAGGCAGCACAGCAGCCTGTGCCTGCCTGGCTGGCAGCAGTGGCTGCTGTGAGGAGTCTCTGATCTGGAGGCAATCAGAGATTTGGTCGAAGCTAAACTGTGCTACTCAGAGACACACAATCGTGCCGTCTAAAGAAGGATGGGAACTGGAGAGGATAAAAGCTACTACCCAGAGCTATAACCACATGGCAGAGCTGGAGCAGGATTAAGCTGTGTGGTCTGAAGGGCTCCCTTAAGATTGTCTGTAAATATGTGACACAGGGATCTGGCTCTATCAGGAAGAGGCAAAGCAGCAGAGGATAAGGAGAGCCATGAGAAGAGTCTTAAGAGAGCAGTGGGACAGAGCTTCCCAGGGGACATCAAACATTTTTCTAAAATAAATCACCTCTATTTTGCTTCACTGCTGTTGTTGTTTTTTTTCTTCACAAACAGGACTTGGAATCTTTCTCCATCTTCATTTTAGCAGATGGACAACTCTCACAAAACACTACACTTTCCTTACATAGCACCTCACAGCCACTCCTTTTAATTTCTTTCATATATCAAACATTTCTAGACAAGCTGTCTCCATTTGAGTTTCAGTACTATCACCATATCTGTCCAGATTCCCTTAAATACTGTAAAGAAGAAGACCATCTTAAGGATCTACCTTTTACACAGCTGCAGTGAGCAAGTCCTTAGCCTGAGGCAGAAAAAAATTACACCGTTTTTCACTTACATGTTAAGAAAGCTCATGGAATTTAAGAGGTGAAAAAGCACACAAGAAGACAGTCTGTTGTCACCTGAAATCCAGCTTCATTAACAATAGCTAAGCATGGTTGGGTTTCATTATGCCATAGGTATTTTATGCTGAGAAACTGCATTAGAAATGTTGTCCTGCTGAACAGCAGAAGCTTTTACAAAGAGCCTTTGGGGACAGGAGCAATGGTCTGAACTGGGGTTGCTGGCATTTAACTGCTGCTGAAAGGTGAAACAAAATCATCTCTCTGAAATAACAATCATCCATTCTGAAGCTGAAATAATATCAGCATGTGGTAGTCAAAGGTATTGTCCACAGTGACTGAAGCAAGCAGATCACAGCTCAGGCCAATAGGTTCAGGACAACTCTACATGACTAACATCAGCTGACTGTGTCAACTCAACAGGATGGAGGAGAACCACATCTGTGATGTCTTTATTCATAGGTTCTTTTGCCATTTCTCAGGTCTTATCCTGGGTCTGGAAAGGCCACAGCTCTGGTAAATAGAGGTTGCTCCATTCCTCTGTTGGTTTTGTTTGTTTGTTTCTTTTTTTTGATTAATTTTCACTCCTTGCTCCTAAGAGGATATTGTTCAACTGCCAAGTGCACAATGTCCCATCGGACCTGTACTTTCATTACCAAGGCTTACAAAGCACCTGATGTTTGCTGGGTATTTAGCAGTGTTGTAATAAACATTCTTCCCTTCCAAACATGTAAACTAGGTGACTAAGAGGGTGACCTGTCCAACATCACACAAGTTCCCAGCAAAACCAGAAAGGTCTGATGTCCTGTTCCTGAAACACACAGGGTCCGTGTTTCAAGTTTCACCCAGTGCCCAGCCTGTTAAAATAAGGAGCAGTTAATCATTTACCAGATTTTATAACCTTCTCTCTCAACATAATTTACATTTATCACAAGATAGTGTCAAGCCTTTGCAGAAGAAAGGCTAAGTCAGTGAATCAAAGAACCATGACTGCTGGCACCTCTTGACTTGAGACTCACAGACTGCATGCAACCAAGAAATATGGGGTTGAGCACCACCCCTGCTCTACTGACTGTTTAGAGGTAGATGTTAGCAAATTCCTTGCAGAAGAAAGACTAAGTCAGTGAATCAAAGAATCATGACTGCTAGCACCTTTTGAGTCACAGACTGCATGCAACCATGGAACATGGGGCTGAGCACTGCCCCTGCTCTACTGACTGTTTAGAAGTAGATGTTAGCAAATTCCTTTCACATCTCTTTAGATTTAAAGAGACAAGGACCCATATCACACACAAAAATGCACCCTCACACCTTTCTGGCAGCCAGGCATCTGCACCGGCATGGAGAATGAAGGAGCACCTCAGCCCTGGGGACTGCCTGAGAAGGGCACTAGTGGGGTGCAACAGCAGAATAACACAGGAAATTCTTGCACTGTTGCAGTCTGCTCTGCACCTACTCTAGGGATAAATAAAATTCCAATCTCTGCAACCTCTGAGGCTGTCAATCTGACACCTTTCGTGAATACTAAACTCACACATACAAAGAACTTCCTCCTTTGTAGGTTTTGAAACACCTCACATGCCGTTTCCTACCGGTAATGGAACAAGCAGCAGAATTTCATACCTGGCAATTTGAAGCCTCTTTTTTTGGCAGTCTGGAATAACGGATTAGGCCTTTTGTTTGTCAGTAGGAATAGACAAATAAGAAGGAAAAGAAACAACCAGTGAAGTTTCAAGCAACATTTCCTTTACTAAAAGAAGATCTATTTGCTAACTGCTCCTGCTGGCTAATAAACAAAGGGAAAGTCAGGTGTCCATTGTACAAATTCTAAGGATCTTGGGTTTTTTTTTGCAGCTGGGAAAGTAGGACAACCTCCAGATACCTTGGGCAGATACACCCCTAACAACAGACCAGCAAAAAGCAAGAACTGCTCCCTCATCATGCATGCAGCTCACCCATGCAGCCCAGCTGGGCAGGGAGCTACTGAGAACTCAAGAAGCCATGCCAGAAAACACTATTTACTTTTTCGACACCAGCTATAAAGAGCAACCAAGAAGTAATTAAGGTTCCTGAGCACAACAGAGCAAAGAATATCAGCTCCAGTGTTGCTTGCTGTCCAGAAGCTCTTACAATATCTGGAGAGCTCCTCAAGAGACCACCAGCCCATCCTCTCACAACCAAAACTCATGGGTTTACAGCCTCCAACTAGCTACAAAAAACTCTCTGTAGATTATTTTGCAGTCATTTCAAGTGAGAGAACATCAAAGGCTCTAAGCTTAAGAAAGAATAAACCTGCCCATATTTACTTGAAGCATATTGCTGAGCTGAGCCAACAAGCTGCATGACAGCCAGTAGCTGCTAGGCCACAAAAGGGCTCCCATCAAGAAGGGCGAACAGGGATCCACTCTTGTATTACATTTCCCATGCTTGAACAAAGCCAGCCTGGTTCTATCAGTCCTGCAGTTGGTTTTGGCTGCTCCCTTGACCCTGGCCAGGCCCCAACAGTAATCTTGGTGGATGGCTGCTGGTAGTAATACCAAGGTATTTATACAACCATCTGAAGTGTATGAAACAGTTCTCTGGTAGAAACCAAGACAAGCATGACAAGAACTGACTGTGCGGTGCTTACTTAAGTATCTCCAAAATGGTATTAAAAAAAAAACAAAACAGAGAAAAGTTACATTAAAAAATATCGCTGATGCCTGGGGGATTTAGATCCTATTTATAAGATGCCATCTACCTGCATCTGACAAATTATATATACAAGGCAAGAAGAAGTTATATTACATGTAGAAGGCAGGAAGAAGTTATAATATATAACCAAGGCAGGAAGAAGTTGTATTATATGTAGAAAGCAAGAAGAAGTTATATTATATATACAAGGCAGGAAGAAGTTATTTTTGAGAACATGATAGTAAGAACTGGAGAGCAATAACCACACTTCTCTCACTCCTTTCTGTTAAGCTAATTCCTGTTGTATAAAGTCAGCTTGAAAGCTCCTTTCAAAGAAAAAGGGGGAGGGAGGAGAAAAAGAATCAGATCTGCTTGTTTTCTGCAATTGACATTCAGGTCTTGTCCCCAGTTTTGCTTTCCTGGAGGACGCAGCGGTGCAGACCTCGCAGAATGATGACATCATACCTACCAAAAAAAAAAAAAAAGAAAAGCAAAACCCAAAGAGGAGGAGAGGAAGGAAGCAGCTCTCCCTCAAACAAGAGCTCAGCACAACAGCTCTGCTTCTGGCTCTTAGGGACAACTCAAAACTCAATGTGTCCGGAGGGAGAGGCATGTTCCCTTCGGACCCCTAGCCCAGGAGAACAGCTCCATCAGTCCTGATGTTTTCCAGGCCAGGCAGGATCAAACCAAAAAGTGTTCAGTTACTGTTTGCCTGTAGATAACCTCGAATTCTGCACTGGTTTATGCTTGTTTATGTCTGTGTTTTATTATTGGTTTCAGTTATACAGGCAAGTGGCTTTCACCACAATGAAACCAAACAGCATATTAAAGTCACTGTAAAGTGAAAACTGCTCTTACTTAATGGCTTTATAAAGTTATTTCTTCCAGGAGAAGAAAACTTTCTAAGCAGCATCTTTCCTGCAGAGCAAGCACACAGGTGGCACCAGAGGCAGAGGAAGGGCTGGATGTGTATGCATGCATAAGGCAGCACCTGCAGAGGGGAAAGCCACTCCTCTTGCAGCAAGGAGGCTTTCATACCTTGTGTGTAGTCACTAAAACTCAGGAGAGGGCCGTGCTGGAGCATGTGCACTGACTGCACCACTTCAGAGAGAGATTTACCCTTCGTGTGATACCTGAACTCAACACACCACCATGACTGGCATGCTCAGAAACAACAGGCCTTAAGTAAGAAATGCCCACAAAATCTTGGAGCAGATCTCCAAGATGCTCCTTGCAGATTCAGAACACCAAAGCAGGTGGCATGTGGCCACTTTCCTTGCTCCTAACAATTTATGACTTAATTTTAAATGGCAACAACAACTAAGAGGGGGGAAAAAAAAGAGAATTATAGAAGGGGAAGATATTAACTGCACAATCACATGGTTCCACTGATAGCTTCTGAACAGCACAAAGGTGACAAATCATTCGATAGCTCTTTGCTGTGATTTTTTTTGGTAATTAAACATGAAATTAAGGAGATTGCCATCTCCACCTGATGCATAAGCTAATCAGTATTAGCAGCCTGCCCAATTCAGACAGAATACTAATAATTTCTCAAAGCAGCAAAACAAACACAGCTTTGCTATTAACTCGGGGACAATGCTCCAACAATAACATCAACTAACCAGGTCTTGTTCTTGGACTGAAAACCATTTTTAAAAGGCAACCTCTTACAGCATCCTTCACCCTCCCCTGAGCTTACAAGTTCTGTTATTACCATTCCTCACCTACTTGGAGAGGTTCTGGCATAACAAATGGTTGATTTCAGATGAAATGCAGCTCCAGATTTCCATGAAGCAGCTGTTTTCTATAGAGTTTGAACAGTAAAATGGACACTGGCACAGGCTATCTAAATAGCTCAATCTCCTGCCCCAGTGATTAAAAAGCAAGAAAATGAGACAAGCAACTGCCATTAAGGAAGCATCAAAAGGAGGCAGCAACTCCAATCAGAAAGGATTTTACTCGTAAGGTTGAAGTCCAAGATCTGTTATATCAGATGGGCCCAGTGAAGCATGCAGAGTCCTGTTGGGTTAACTCTGGAGACTAGTCAGGACAGACGGACAGTGACCATCTCTGTAATTTTCTGCTTGCATACCTTACAGAATGTATTTTAGTGGTAAGACCTCGTGTGTCATGTCCTTAGACATGCTAATCACAGGCATGAAATCACATACAGAAAACCCCTAAATCAGCAGGTGCTTGCTGCCTCCAAACCAGCAAATAAGCAGACAAGTAGGATCACAACTCACACCATGCTCTCCTTCCACTCATGCTGTTCCACACCACTCATGCTAGGCTGTACCTTGCTTGTTTCCCCAACACCTATGTAAATAGGTAGGTAGATTTTGCAATGGGCATGATAAACAGGTAAGGGCTATTTCAAAGCAGCATAGGCAGCATTATCAGTTCCAAAGCTGAAAGCAGATCTTGGAGCCTTTCATACTCCATTGGCTGCAGCAACACTGAACAAAAAAAAAAACCCTCAGAAAACCAAGGTCCCCAAACTTCCATTCAGCCTCAAATGCCAAGGTTCTTATGCTTTTTGTGTTATTCTAATTTAAGCATAACATGACTGAGGAAACAAAATCCTTGGTTTTATTATTTTCAAATAAACCCCAGCAATTTTACTGCATAGATATGCTTCAAATGAATACCAACACTGCAAACCTCTCTGCAGAGACAGCTAAAGGAGAATCTAGAACAGATAAAAGCTACTTGTGATGAGCTGAGCAATGGCTCCCTCAGCCATGCTTAAAGATTCCTGACAGGTACAGAGGCTTGAAGTTCTTCTTCCTAGTGCATCAGGTGAGAAAGCCTTCAGCTTTTTTACAGAAAACAGCAGAATGCATTTGCATTACACAGTAACCAGACCCTTAAGAAGATGCAAGTTTCAGCTGTAGTGGGGACTGCACAAACAGGATAAAAGGATACATTCTGCCTCCACAGATCTCCATAAATATGTCCAGACAATCCCCAAGTCTTGCAATGACATCTGCACAAGAACAGTTTTACTTAGGTGAGCAGCCCCCAGTCACCCCTGCACGTGACTTACTCTCAAAATTGAAAGACTTTGTTGTTCATCAAGTTCAGGGACTGATCCACAATGTGTTAAAGATGCCCTTCAAATTAATTTGAAAAGAAAAAAAATCAGCCAATGGTCACACCATAGTGACATATAATATTGCAGGTTTCAAGATTGAGCCAGCTCGTTCATCATCAGCATCAAACCGCCACCACGGTAAGAAAAATCTACATAGAGCTCACATGATGAAACAAAAAAACCCAATCCCCTGTCTTATTAGTAGGTCAGCCAGACTTACAGGAACAGATCTGGGACAGCAGTGCTACCAAACTTGGAGGTCAGGCCTGTTCCACCACACCTCACAGACAATTCAGCATCTCACACACTTCTGCTTGCACTTTACAACCAAGGGGGCACTGAAGTCCTGCTGGTCAGATCTTAGCTGGGGACTAAGGAGACAGCTTCTTATACCTCTACCACCAGCTATGCTGGGCAAATCCCTCAGTCTTTTACCTGTACTTCAGTATCCCCACCTTAGGAATGTGTGAAATAAATATGCATTCAGCATCCATTTAAAATACCTCGAGACTTATGGATGAAATTCAGAACTGGGAATTACTATGATCATCATCCTACCAACTATAAAAAAACATCACACGTGTAAGTTAATCTTCCTGTCTTATAACTTACTTACATTTCTATTTGTGTATTAATATTTCATTTCTCACCATGTTAATATTAATGGCAGCTATTTCTACTTAAACATTAAAATGTCTGTAATGCCTACCCAAAAAAAAAAAAAAAGCAGAGTGATTATATCAATTATACTCACTACTGTAATCAATTTTCAAGACCAAAGAATGCAACAGGAAGACTATTTGAGTGGGGATCACACACCCTGGTGCTGGACCAAGCCACTGTGGAAAGATTTCAGAGTCCTGTGTGACAGACTCCCTGCAGTCACCCACAGTTACCAATTCCTGCCAACAGGAGAAAATCATAGAACCACAGAATGTTAGGGGTTGGAAGGGACCTTGAGAGGTCATCTACTCCAACCACCCTGCCAGAGTACATGAGATACTGGAAAGTAGAATCATAGGATGGTTTGAAGAGACCTCAAAGATCATCCAGTTCCAACCCCCCCTGTGCCATAGGCAGGGACACCTCCCACTAGAACAGGTCGCCTTGGCCTCATCCAACCTGGCCTTGAAGACCTCCAGGGAGGGAGCAGCCACAACCTCCCTGGGCAACCTGTGCCAGTGTCTCACCATCCTCACTGTGAAGAACTTCCTCCTAACATTCCACCTAAATCTCCTCTCTGCCAGTTTAAACCCACTCTTCCTCATCCTGTCATTACAAGACCTTGTGAATAGTCCCTTCCCAGCCCTCCTGTAGCCCTCTTCAGGTATTGGAAGGCTACTCTAAGGTCTCCTTGAAGCTTTCTCTTCTCCAGGCTGAAAAGCCCCAATTCTCTCAGCCTGTCCTCATAGCAGAGGTGCTCCAGCCCTCTGAGCATCTTCGTAAGTAAGTAAGTGTGCATGAATATTTTCAAGGGACAGAGGCTCCTTAAGAAAAAGCACCTACACTCCAAATATCTTGGAAAAGGCAGGGGTTTTTCCCAAGTACTTTTTAAAACAGTGTGCATCAAAACTCCCATGTCAAAATCTTTTTTCAATAAACTCATAAATAATTCTTTCAATGATTTTACAGTTTTGTGAGTAATTCTGAGCCAGTGGAGGTAAATCACGTTCTTTATAAGTAAACTACTATTTTCCTGTTAGTCCAGGATCCAAAGAGCTCTGCCTGTTATTGTCAAATCAGGAACAAATCTTTTGCCCTGTTTTGGGTTTGCAAAGAAATTTTCACAGAATCATAGAATCAGTCAGAGTTGGAAGGGACCACAAGGATCATCTAGTTCCAACCTCCCTGCCATGGGCAGGGACACCTCACACTAGATCAGGCTGCCCACAGCCTCTGCCAGCCTGGCCCCAACCACTCCCCTGGGCAACCCCTTCCAGGACCTCGCCACTCTCATGCTGAACAACTTCCTCCTCAGATCCAATCTGAATCTCCCCACCTCCAGCTTTGCTCCATTCCCTCTAGTCCTGTCACTCCCTGATAACCTAAAAAGTCCCTCCCCAGCTTTTCCGTAGCCCCCTTCAGATACTGGAAGGCCACAAGAAGGTCACTTGGGAGCCTCCTCTTCTCCAGACTGAACAGCCCCAACTCTTTCAGTCTCTCCTCATAGCAGAGGTGCTGCAGCCTTCTGAGCATCCTCCTGGCCCTTTTAAGATAAAAGTACTGAAACGAAGTCACTGATAATGGTGAGGATGAGAACTTGCTTCTGTCACAACATTTTATTTTGGCTAAAAAGCACACATGAACTCTTCTTAAGAACAGGTTGTTTTAGTGTTTGGGCTCTGCACTCTCTCTTACCAGGCAGCAACAGACTGAAACTTTGAAGGCTCTGGTCAGGACAGGACTGCTGTGTAGGCTGATCTCAGAAGAATGTGGTCAACTTTTGAGCTAGTAGCTCACAGCACCAGTGCAGAGGGAGAAGGAAGTCTCTCCAGTGATTGTCATGCAGCTGACAACCCTCCCCCCGATCTCCATGGGCACTCCGGAACAGCTCTGGGCACTTGACTGGTTTTTGGAATGGAGATGCTCTAGGACTGCCCTGCACATGTATTGTATCAAATGAAGAGAAAAAGAATCTTCCATCCTCCACAAAGGACAGATGATCAGCATTCAGATGGGCTCGCCTGCATTCTTGCTGCAAAACGGGCAGGTCCCAGCAAGATTTAACAGGAGGTTCTACCACACACCTCCAGCCAGAGACTAACCTAGTTTTGAACACTTCAAAGCATGGGTTAGAGGGGGTTTGTGTGGAAAAGGAAGAAGGAAAATTAAGCCAAAAACCCAGGTAAAAGTTCAGGGTTTGCCTATATGGCAATTAACATAGAGTAAAAACGGGAGTTTGGCATTCTTAGCAAGGCACTGACTCTGAAATATATCATTATTTCCTCCCCAACCTTGATATGCACTTCTAGAAGGCAGCACGAATTTTTGTCAAGGCCTAGATTACCCTCTTTTTTAATCAGAGTTGCAAATTTTCATTAAAATCTCAGTCAAGGAGCCTGCATGCATCCTAGGGTGTATTGTTATCAAGTGGGGCTTGTACCTGTTCAGCTGAAGCCAGAGAAAATCATATCACTGCCAGCAGAGTTAGTCTTTATGGGTGGTGAAGCCACATTCCTACACTTAGCCAAGTACCTAATTCCCAAGACAAGATTTCAACATGCAAACAGCAACAAAAAAACCCATGGAGACATAGGAGGGTGGTGGGTTTCAAGGCAGAAGAACCTGTGCTGTGCACAGATCCTGTGCTTTGTTTGACCCTTGAAGAAGCACTCAGCCTACCTAGGGGTATAAGGCCAAACCATACAGAAATAGATTTCAAACCCAGGTTTTAACTAGTTTGCTATCTAGGCCAAGAAACAGTTCTGGAACGTATTTAACACAGTTTAATTGCATCAAATCATGGCTGGCCCAGAACTGATTTTAACAACTGTTAACTGCTCTTTGGAACAGACAAAGCCAAAAAGCCAAGACCCCAGCGCAGGGTTTGTGAGGAGCACAGAGGCAACCCCAAACACTCAGAGATGCAGCAGAAAAGCAAAGCACATTCAAATCCCACGATCTTTATTCAGATTGGGTTACAAGGAAGTGGGAACTGGGAGGAGCTCACACCACTGACAACTGCAAGCCAGAACTAAAGAAGGAACAAGTTGCCCCTGCCACTGAGCTTGAGAAATCCTAGTAAGTGATGGTTTCCCATGGAGAAAGTCAGTGCACTACTTACTGTCTACCCGTGGCCTATTTGAGAAACAGTGTTAGCAAAAATAACCTCTCTTCTCATCTCCTTGGCTGGGGGAGGGAATGACAGTCACCAATTAAAAGTGGACTGGGGGGAGGGCAATAAGAACTGCATATTAAGAAGGGAGAAGGAAGCAAAACTAACGACCATGAGAGCAACACCACATACAATTGCTTCCAAGAAATCCCAATACAACTCCTCTCTGGGAATGGACTCGTGGGTCTCTTGTTGCCCTTGAGCAGTAGTAGGTCAGGGAAGAAGAAGGATTGCTGGATGTTTGGAAAGCAGACTGAACACATGGACAGGTTGATGCCTGTCAACCTATGACAACAGGGAACAAGCCAAAAACTGGTACAAGAAATGTTCTCTATACTGTTTCAACATACTTGAATCCATATGTTCCAGTTTCCCATGTGTCTGCATCCCAAAGCTTTCCACAGGTTAGAAATCAGCCAGGTCAGAATGAACTGAAGCTGAACCAGCAACACAAACGAAAGGACTGATCCTGAAGGACCTAACCCCTCAAAAACTGTGAACTGATGCTCAGTGAATGACAGCAAACTCAAGGGAGGAAAAAATGTATTCAAAGTTTAGCTGACCTAAGTGAAAGGCTGAAAGCAACTTCATTCAGGTTTTAAGAGTTCAGGTACAACACACTGTAAGGAAGAATCTCTGATATTAACATTAAATGCCAAAATTCACCTTTCAAGTATGGCATGACATCACTGACACACAGCAAAAGCTTCCAACCACATTCACAGCCCCCACTCACCCACATTCCAAGAGAAGGCTGCCCTCCAAACATGCTGCATTTGACAAGTGCAGGAAGAAACTGGTTTTATAAAATTACATCTCACTCTAAAGAAAATATTTTCAGGGCTGTAGCCAGGAGCATAAGAAGGGTCAGTGGAAGATCACAGGCACAGAAAACTGCAGAGCCTGGCAGCTTGAGAGTTCTGTGATTTTTACTGCTTTCCTCAAGATCTAACTTTTCCTCAAAACAAAACGTTTCTAAGCCTTGCCCATTCGAAGGGCAATATTCAATATGTAAATCTCAGGCTGTCACCCCATCCTGACCCCTAGAGAAAAATCAAAACTGCTTCTAGCCAAGCAATACAACAGGCAAAACTATCAGCTGCTGTCCACTAGTATCAAGAAGCCATCATCACTGTAGCTCACGTTGGACTGTCCTCATCATACCCCTAAGAGAAGCAAAACCTCATCTCTAAGCTACAAGGTAGATGCATAACTAACTCAGCATAACTGGACTCAGCAAGCTCCCATTAAAGGAAGAAACCTTCCTCTTTAGGCAAAACTTCTTGATACTTTGGCAATTTCATGCTATGTTTGCAGTGACTACCTTGCCCTTCTCTTTCTGGCAAAGAAACCAAGATACAGCAGGATGCTAAAAAAGAAGTGAAAACGTCCAGAATAACGACGCACTAATTTCTGACAAAGTATTGGAAGTTCTCAATGGCTTCTCTGTTGGTAATCAAAAAAAATGTTGTCATTCCAGTGATCACCAAATATTCGGTTGAAAAATGCTTGAAGAAACCCCATTTGGAGCTCCCATTGTGCTGTCTAATGTCCATTGTGTTTCTAAGGCCCTTCAGAAAGTATTCCTCCCTTCACATTTTGTACTGTAAATGAGCACTTAGCCAAGGAGGAGGGAAAATACAGCGTCTAGAAGCCAACTGTGCTTTTAAACCCCTCTCCATCCTTTCCTCCTGTTTTGTGCACACTTTCTTCCTCCTCAGACACTTTGCACTTCACCCCTGATTTCATGTTTTTATGTTTTAAGTTCTGCTTTCACAGGAAGGACTCTGTTTCACAGCTCTGCACAGATGAGCTCCCTCTGGAACTTCACATGAGGGGATTAGTGGTTTTCTGACCCTTTATCCATTGGATTTTTTCCAGTCTCTTCTCCACAAAGAAATCAATATATGATGAGCAACTCCTCAGCATGCTAAAGAACAATGAAAACAAGAGAGTCCTGAAATCTAACTACTACAAGTTTAGGAAGAAGTTCCACCGACCACCTCCATCTCCAAACATCTCTCTTTTGAGCAAGCTGTGGTTTCATGGCAGCAGAAACTGATCTGTTGGCTGTCCTGGTGCAGCCCAGTCCCTTGGGTTGTCTCCAGCATCTCCTAAGCATGCCCTGAGCCACTTCAAATCACCAAGCTAACACAAAACTGTAGTTTTCTTTGGGTTAGCTTTCTGCTGGCACAGCTCAGTGCAGGATCAAAGACCAGAGCCAAGGGAAAAGCAGGTGGAGGATGGGACCATGCATCTCAATCAACTTCTAGCATAAGAGGAACTTACCAGCGAGCAGGAGGCTACACTGACCATGGCTTTTACCCTACATCATGAAAGTCAAGAATGAGCATTTTGTTGGGAAGAGTAAGACACATCCAAGAGTTCTGAAAGGACAGACACAGGTCTCAGAAAGTGTTAAATCACCTCTCTTTGCACTGCTATAGGCAAGCTTGTCTCACACATGGCTAACCCAGGGTGGACATCTGTGTCACCCATGACTGAAACCCTGCTGTCAGACTCAGGATAACTTCCAATTCAGACATGACTCTAGCCATGGCTTGAAGTGAAGCTTTTTCCTTTGTCCAGGTTCACAAAGGAAAATAAAATTAAATCCTTTCATACTGCACAGCCTACTTGAACAGGAAAAATGTGATGGCCACCCATAATCACTGTAATTCAGAAGACAAGAGCCTGGGTCACCACTGGGAATACCAAATATTTTTATAGTTTCTCGTGTGCACTCCAAGACAACAATATGTTGTTTACGTGAATTTAACATGAACAGAAAGACAACAGAAAATGCTCCTAAGATAGGATCTCAGTGATTATGCAAGTGTTCTCCAAAACACATTGAGAATGGAATAAGAGAAGTGATATTTATCATAGCTTCCTTACCACTTCTGGTTCACGAGGAGTGCCAGATCAACCCCAAACATTTTCTTCTCTGACAAAACATCCATACCATCTCATAAACTCAGGAGGCATATTTTGCAAATGACTGTAGTCTCTGTTAAGTTAGATCAGAAGTATATCCTTGCAGAAGAGAAAGACAAGAGAGACAGCAGTGCTGTATCTGCTAGAAAGTGAATTAGCACCTGAAAACAAAGTACCTGGAAACCACCTAATGTTCCTGTTGAGTGTGCAATGGTTGCCTCAAAGTGGAACTCACTACTGCAGAGTCAGCGACCTACAACATCTTTAAAACAAATCTCTGAATTCTTGGCCATATCTATTGTTCTCCACAAAACATCCTCATTACAGGAAATCTACTACTAGGATACATCTGAAGATGTAATTATTAGTCTGATATTTGCCTCTCTTCTAATGTATCTCACCAAGCATAAAAACTGAGGCTGTCTTACAACTCATTAAAAACACGTTATTCTGGTGACAGAAACTGATGAATTATAATGGACAGGCAAAGATGAAAGCTGCTCAAATGGAAATGTTCCTTGGATGGAAGTAAACACTTCAAAACCTCCATCTTAGCTTACACTAGAATTCAGCAGAGACATATGACAGGTAACTTTCCCCAACTGTCTAACTTGAGGACTCAGTCACCTTATCTGTACGTAATTTTAATGACAACATCTGCTCCTCTACATGCAGCACTTAATTTCAGTCTAGTTAAGAAGAAGAAGGAAAAAAAAAAAATTCAAACTATCCAAGGAGTTTTTACTTCAGGCATTGTGTTTCAGAAGGATTAAATTGAATTTAAGCTGTTCTACCAGAATCACTTTCTCTTCAGTGAGACATTCTTAACAGAGGAGAAAAACATCCTCTCTCTCTCTCTCAAGTTCAAAGGACAAATTAAGGCTCAAGTTTATCAATGTATTTCAGCTTAGAGATTAAAGGAAGAGGAGTCCTAAAAATGGCAACCATACCAGTCAGAACTAGGCCAGTGTTGTGGAGAATCTAATATGAAGGCTGAAACCAATCGTTGATTAGGTTTGCCCTTGGACATAAGTAGCAAAAAACTGTGGCATGCTCACTGTGAACAGGCACAAAGGCAAGGGAAAACCTAAGAATCAAAGCACTTTCAAGAAAAATGTATCTAAAAAGCCCAGGTATTGCAACATTAGTTGTTACTCTGTAATCCTGAAATGGGAAAACAAACCTTCACTAGGGTCAAAAATGCATCACAGTTTTTCACTGCTTTCACTGTTCTGATGTGCTACCTACTAAAGCTTTTTTTTTTTTTTTTCTTTCAGGCACCGAAGATCTCAGCTGCACTGTTCAGCGATACATATTGTGAATATATATGGTGTTAGGAGTGGTATTTTGGGATCACTGCATCTGAAGCCTTCCAAAAGCTGATAACCTTTATCCAAACCCATAAAGCAAGAGCCATGTCAAGCGCCCTATAAATAGCATCAATCGTAAGGAATCGATAGCATCCAAACCTTTAGGTACCATCTTATTAATCTGCCCTTGGCATGCAGGGGCACACCGCTGCTAAGGGCTCTTCAAAAGGCACCAGTCAAAGGTGAAGGACACAATTTGTTCAACTAGTTAACGCCAACTGCTATGCAACCAGCCGAGCCA